>JBCFYV010000100.1:31525990-31884840 GCA_039000515.1 Timema cristinae
AAATACAAAAACCAGGATAAATTTCCAAAAAAGTTATTAAAAATATCTATAGAATAGCCCGAAATTCTAAAAAATTGCTACAAATTTGCCCAAAAAAAAACCAAACTAAGAACTAAACAAAATATCGAAATGAATTCACATGACTAAATAAAAAACATCCTATACAAATGGAAACTAAAAATAGCTATGCAATAAAGTATTTTAACCGCTAAACTCTTGCATTCTGGTAAATATAATATTGATTTACAAAAATTTACTTTAAAAATAATTCCCACCCCAACGCAACTTTTCACCGTTTAATTTCAGCGTCTAATCGGTTATGTGGATTTTACAAACATGACAAACAAATATGATACATAGTTAATTTTCAACATTACCTTATCATTCCTACAACTTTTTGATTAAAAAGAATAGGTTTGAGTATCTATGCATTATAAAATATCGATATCATTTAAAAATATACTAATTTAACGTAAGTGCCTCGATATTATTCAAACCGGAATGGGCTACCGTGAAGTTGGCCCCTCTTCCCCAATGTAAACATACTATTTGTGGGTTTATCAAAACGGAACAAACGAATTTTTTTGCGGAAAAATCCAGAAAAAAGATTTTAATCATAAAAACTTAAATTTTTCATAATTTTTCATAACCAACTACGGACGTAAATGACGGATATCCAGTCAGAAATGTAATCGAAGAGAAATATACTGAATGTATTGCTCTTTTTGCAAGCTAAACAACCCTTCCCGGCCCTTGCTACTCTGATGCTTCATCACTGACCAGCCAGCGAAATTATCAAACCCTAAGTTCAAACAGTTGACCCACGGAGTATCAGCTTACGTCTGTGCCTCTGTGCCGACACAACATTGCTGCTTGATGTACACTACCTTGATAAAGCTGAAGTCATGTATCCATGCGAAGCTCTAGATTTGCCAGTGGTAGAAATGCCCTTAAAACGTACTTGAACAATACGACACAGAGGCCCATTAATCATGTGGCTGTGTGTCACACGCATAAAGATATATTGGACAAGATAATCATTCATAATCTTATGGACAAGTTTATTGTAGTTAATTAACGAAGAAAGAGAGTGATTGGTGAAGCCTAAGCTACTTTAAAATAAGTGCTTCTTCATTTTCATATAAATATATTTTGTATGGCATATAAGTATTTTATTTATAAGTTGTGTTATCAGTGTGATACATTAAATATAGTTCCCATATCTATGTAATACAAAATTACTCATTCTCTTTCAGGTAGGGCTATAGTTATTTAAAATGTTGAGCAACTAAGAAAAAATTGTTATTTTAACCTGAGTTAAAGAAATTTGTTTAAATCGATATTAATGTTAATCTGAAACATTTATATTGAATATGAAACTGAGTTTAAAAGTATTGCTAGTGTATAAGTAATTTAGGCCAATATTATTTATATATTTATTTGAGGTCGGACACAAAGTTTATTTATAGTTTTATTTCCCTTTAAAAAAATATTAACACAACTTTCACAAAAACTTCTAACGAACATAGCTTCAAAATGGCGATAGACGAATTTAAACCATATGATTGAACATAACGGTAAACAAGTGTTTTACAATGATGCAGACACGCAGTTGATGAAAATATTTTATTCAGTTAAATATTTCAAAATACGATAAAATAATCATAAAATCATTTATTGTATGTAAAAAAATGACAAAAATTTTCTCTTTTCCAAGTAAATACGATGCCTGTATTAAAATATATTGATGTGTGCACTATATTACACAAAATCAGTAACGTTCCAAAACGAAAGATAAGTACTTTTAATTATGTTTAAAATATTGTTTCGAGTTGGATAAGAAGAAATTATTTAAAAGAATGAAATAGTATCAGAAAACTTAAGTTTACGTTATTTTAAATGTAATATATAATAGGTAATTAAAAGATCTTTATATTTACAACAAAACTGTGATCTTTTACAAGTGTTGGCAACACAAAACCTAAACATATGATTTTGAACTATCATCCAGGTAAAAACCTATCCTGAACAGTCTGTATGTTCATTAAAAAAAAATCTCCTTGGCGTAAGTTCACGATCGAGCTATACTGACCAAGCGGCCGCCACCGTTAGAGATGATAGTGCTTACCTTTGCGTATAGAGGAGTATTATTGTATGTGACCTATCATCAGCATAGCAAGGGTCTTTTATAAAATAAAAATATATTTTTTCTATCAAAATCGATAACATTTTACTATTTTATTAGTGTTGTTATATAGCTATGGATAAAATTTATTAGGGGTGTGCAAAGTCCACTTTTTCAATTCGAAGCGAACGTGAATCGAATTCACTAAACATTCTCGAGACCTAATTAAAGTTTGAATATTTTCTTTTAGTTATTTTATGCTTTAAAAAATTATCATATTCTGGTTATTTAAATTACTTAATGCACTAAAATTACTTAGAAAATATTTTATTGCACAAATTGTTTGTAAAATTTTATTTTATTCTGACAAATCAAGTTACTATCACGAAATGCAATTCAATTTCTCCAAACAATTTAAATATTAATATTAATTTGTAAGTTACAAAAAACTCAGAATAAATATAATTGAAAATAAATTGAGTGTTTTAGCTGTCGATATTTTTACTGGCGAAGCTTCGAAGACAGAATTTGTTTAGAAGAGAAGTCGGAGCTGATGTTTGTTTCGAAGCCAAGTCGAAGTTTCGAAGCTTCGCACACCTATAATATTTATCAAAACTGACAGCTGCAGATCATATGACTTGACGTATGAATAAATGAAAGTAGGTCTAGTAAATTCTCTAAATGTCAACTAAGGTGCTTCCTATGATAATTGCACTGTAAACATCCTTCTTTTCCTATCACTTGGGCCACAGAACAATCATTTATCGCGAGGACTTATAATACAGTATGTTTTCAGGAACAGAGTAATTCTAGTCTATAGATACAGATCCTACTTTGGTTCACAAAAAATGGTACACAGAAACAGTTACAGCCTGCCCCGCATCAATACACTCGGGGAAGTAAAGCTATCTCCAATTTATCTCACCGATGATGTCTTCAAGAAAAGTGACCCATCAACTAAAGTTTGTGAATCCACGGATGAGCAAGTTAATGACACCACAGGTAAGACGAACACACTCAATTTACATGCACTGTTAGATCATAGATTATATACTTGTTATATCTATTTATGACCTAAAATTATTTTCATCTTCTAAGCCTTGCTGTTCATTTGCAATAAATTGTACAGTAGCCCCATGGCTTCTTTGGTGCTGAATAACAGCTCACAGCTGACTTTTGACAGTTAACATTCAGGTATATACCTAAATTTTGAACGTCAGAAGTGACAGCTGCTAAACATGTTTTTGCGGATCATTTGGTTCGGCGTAGGGATACCTAATTTGGTCTGGTAATTTTTCAAAGCTGTGAGCTTCAGTCAGCACCAAAGAAGCTATGGGGCTAGTGTAGCTACAAGCGTTAACTTTCTTCTAACTAGAGAGTTACTTTTGATTCATACTTTCGTTGCTAAATTAATCACAGACTTCAGCCTCAACAGCTCAATCTGTTAACCCTTGACTTGAAATAAATTAAGGCTTTCTTTTTTTTCGGCGCGACAGCATTGGCTTCGGATAAGTTATTTAATAAAATTTCAAAATCGACCGAATCAATCAGTGCGCATGCGCGTACAAAGCTAGATACAAGCATACAGCTGAATATATTATTGTGAAATCATTTGAAAAAAATCCGGTAAATGGATAGCACGTTTGTCGTTATTATTTTCTTTTGATTTATCACGACACAACACAATAGTTAGAAAACATCTATAGTGATATTAATATTAAATATCTGTTTATCTAATTGAAAATAAAATATATCAGTAATAAGCTGTTTCTATTTTGTGTAGCAAAGAATCTTGTGCCTAATACATTTCTTCTAGAACGTTAATAGCCGTGCCAAAAAATAAATAAACACAGCAAAATTGAAAAGCAACTATTTTAAAACGAAAACCCCTTTAGGTGTTCAAAATGGTTTAAGACATCACACTCGCATTAGACTAGAACGCCGATGACGGGAAGATTGAGTTTCGAATCCCGGTCGGGTGTACTGAGGGGGGTTTACCCCTAAATGGTTTTACACCATCCTTTTGTTCAAAGGCGGGTTCCATTCCTCTTGTTCCACCTTTCTCATCCCAAACACATTGACGTAATTAGTACTTAAGCGTACAACCCGAACTGGTAGGAAGAAACGGTGACTTTTTTTTATACTAAACTGATCACAATTCCACTATTGTCAAATTAAGAATATAGAAAACCACAATTCGATGTTTTTTTGGGTTCAAGCGCAATATTTTATCTCATATCTCATTTATTCGGCCGTGGAATGGGCTCTTTAATAAAGTTTCTTATTGAACGTAGTGCAGTATCCTATTAACCGGTTACGCTGGAAACAGAAAACTTAATGGCCACGAATTTGAAATCAGTTTAAGAGTCTTTTCATATATATATATATATTTTAATTAAGGGTTTAGGACAAAAAGAGAGGCAATAACTTTTATATCTCAACGTTCATAAACCCCCCACCCACCACCAAATACTTTTTGCTAAAAATGATATTTTAAATATGACAGAAACCTCTTTTAATCAAAATCTAAAGTGTATCTAAAACGTATCTTTTGATTGTATAACAGATGGCAGCACTAACTAAATTTGAGTTTAAATGGGACTCGCCCCCTTTTTCCCTTGTACCCTTCATATGGTGAAACCATTCCATAGGTTTCGCTCCCACTTTGATTGTATTACTATGAGACAACTATTTAGCGCTGTATTACTTAATTAGGTGTTATCTGTGGGGTGGGACGAATTAAGAATCCTATTTGGGATAACCAATCTGCCCCTGGTGATGTTCTCCTATATCTTGTTGGTCAGATTTCGTGAAGGTCCGGTTCGTGTTCCTGATCCTTGGAATGTTGGGGATAGCGATCTTGTTCATCGTGAGGGTGAACCTGTCCGTCGCCATAGTCGCCATGGTCAACAACACGGCGTTGAACGAGCTGGAGATCTTAACGATAGAGACAGAGTCTGGAAGCGATTACGTCGACTTGGACGTGTGTCAGAGGGTTGAGAATATATCAGGTCTAGCCGTTGAGGTGAGAAATTACACTGATAAAAAATACTTGAGATAAGATGGAAAGGTATGCCAGTTAAGGTCAATAATTCTGCAAGTTTTTACAGCAAAAACATTTTGGTAGAAAAAATAATACATTTTTCAGTATATATAATCCATTCTGTAAAGGGAAGGGGGGTTCACATTGATTCAAAGAGAAGCGTGTACCTTGTAGACCACCTGGTACTACATCCATTAGTACAGGCCATATTTATTATGTAAACGCATTTAATTGGTGTTTATAAACAGGCTCACCATTAGTAAACCTTGATGGCACATCTGCACGATGTTAAAAGTGCAAGTAATTTTAGGAATTTGTATGTTTCTACCTGACCGCCGCTGAGGTCTAGTAGTCAGAATTCCCTATTACACATCTAAAGGTCTCGGGTTCGATCCCCAGCGCTTCCAGATTTTCATGTGAAGCAGTGGATCTGGAACGTGGTCAACTTAATCTCGTGAGGACAAATTAGGAGTTACTTGAATAAATAAATAGCAGCTCCAATCTAGAAAATTGAAATTAACAATAGTAGGGTTCATTGCTTTGACCACATCACATCCTATATTCGCAAATATTGGCACTATCTTCGCCAACATGCGGCGACCGCTTGGTTTGTATAGATCGCTTGCAGGCTGCGACGCCATAGTGTTTATGATTTAAGCTATGCGTGAATGACAAGTTAAGAAGTTTAAAGACATGTTTAAACTAATTTTGGTGATGACGTAACTTATCGTTGGATTTTTCCCCAGGACGGCGAGTTCACGTGGAGCGAGGAGACACAAGGATTCATCCTGTCCGGGTATTTCTACGGGTACGCCGTGGGTCAACTCCCTGGGGGTATCCTGGCGGAAAGATACGGTGGGAAACTTATGTTCGGACTTGGGACATTCATCAGTGCCTTGCTCACCGTCGTCAGTCCATTCGCCGTCTGGGTCTCCGACGAACTCTTCTTTGCTGTGAGGCTTTTGGAGGGTCTTGCAGGGGTATTTATTATTCTTAAACATGACGCTTTTGGAGGGTCTTGCAGGGGTAGCTATTGTCCCTAACCATAAGGCTTTTGGAGGAACTGGCAGAGGTAGCTATTGTTCTTAACCATGAGTCTTTTGGAGGGTCTTGAAGGAGTAAATATTGTTCTTAACCATGAGGATTTTGGAAGGGTTGGAAAGGGTAGCTACTGTTGTTTCACTAACACCCAAAGATAGAAAAGTCCTTTTTTACTACTTGAGCACTCCCGCGGTTGACAACAAGTTAAGGTAAGCGACCACTGCTCCGCATAGCACGAATCAGATTTTTGAATTCTTTACATTATTTTTAATGAGACTTCATCCACTGATCCGCATCGTACGCGTCATACATCGGCAATGCCGATGGAATTCCGTGAGTAAGATTAAAATCCGATGCGTGCAAAGCGTACGATGCGTGCGATGTGGACCAGTGGACATTCGTATCTTTCGCATTCAGAATTCTCAGCTTTATTCTCTCTCTTTAGTTTAGAGATGGGCAGTACAGTTCACTGTTGGGAACAGTTCAAAGTGATTTTGATATTATAGATATTAGGACAATGATGATTATTGTTCGGAAATCCGTATGCTCCGAATGCAGTGGACGCATTCAGTACACTAAATAAATCTGATTTGTGCGATGCGGACAAGATAGACTCAAATTTTGATTAGGTTCACTGGAAATGTTTATCCTTATGTGATTTATCACGGTAGTTTTCTCACCTTCTTTCCACACTAATGTGGTTTCACTTCTTTTGAACAACATTTCTTATTCTTACCCTTAAATTAAGCCTTTAATAGCTTTAGTAATGATTTATTATTATTAATATTATTATTATTATTATTATTATTATTATTATTATTATTATGATTATTATTAGCACCGCGTCTTACTACCCGTTCGGGTTATACGCACTTACGCTAATGTGTAATGGTAGGGTGATTGTGAGATGAAATGAAAGACCTACAGTTTAACGTGGAATCCGAACCACGGTGGAGGCCTGGCTTTCCACACTTTCACAAGTTGTGATTAATACACGTCTTGTCAGAGGTGAAGGAAGGGTTTGGAAATCAGATAAATCTTTGCCGGGACCGAGGATTGAACCTCGGACCCCAGCACAAAAGTCCGACATCTTACCCCTAGACCACCAGATTACATAGTAATGATTTAAAAAAAAGCTTGTTTTTGACATGGCATTACTTCCTTACATTATCATAAATACTACTACATACTTGTATTTCCTTAAGTTGGGCCTGTTTTAATCTGTTTCGGTGGCCACATGGTCTAAGCCGTCACTCTTGTGTTGGACTAGATTGCCAATGACAGTGATATCGGAGCTCGAATCTTGGTCAGGTGTACTGAGGGTGGTTTTCCACTCTCAACCCACGCAAATGTGGGTACACGTCCCTAAAATTCAACCTTCCTTATCACTAACCCATTAGCATTGTTAGTACATATGCATCTAACTTTAACATGTAGAAAGACGCAGTGCTAAAGGAACTTGTTTTAATAGAATATTCAATTATGTCAATATAGGACATTTGTGATTTTTTCAAATAAGATGTACAGGAAACAGAAAAATTTCGAAGTTAAGTAATTACATGAAACCTGGTTTGACTCTCTTTGACGTATGAAAAGGTGTCACTTTATAAATCATTGGGTTTTTCTCTTCTCTTTTCCCAAGTGAGAAATAAAAAGGTGGTTTGGCTAATATTTTTTTTAAATTAAGCTAGGCTATTTTTTAACAGAGTCAGACAATGCTTGCAATGTAAATGAGTTCTGAACTTATCCTTATCCATCTCTAAGATGAATACACAGTGCCAAACATTTCCACATACTATACTAGATACGAACCAAGTTTAGGTGCATTTTCTTAGAAGTGGCCGCAGTGTGATCCTTACATACATAGAATTTCATTTTCTTCTCATGGTGACCTCAAAAATTTCTTGAATATCTGTCAAGGGTGTTCTGGAATTTATTGACAACTTTTTATCTTAATTTAAAAAGTTTGTTAGATAATACCGCTACGCCCATGAGAGATATTCAAGAACTGTTGATATGATCATATGAAGAAAATTAAAATCTATGTTTCTACTGGAGCAATATTTTACTTATTTTGGCCAATAAAATGTTTTGCCATTAAATGAGGAACATTGGCCGTTTTTCGTGTCCCCTTCCATCCCAACTTAAGGAGTAATGTTTTGTTATTCGCAAACACCTCAAGGAATCGATCCTTTAATTGTATTATCAAGGGACCAGTAGAATTATACTATAACATTTTAAAGGTTTTTTTTTTTAGCACCGCGTCCTACTAACCGTTTGGTTTACACGCTTAAGCACCAATTACACCAGTGGTTTTAGGGGTTATCTTTATGGAAAGTGTACCTGTATTTGCGTGGAAGGAGAGTTGAAAACAACTTTCAGTACACCCGACTGAGATTTTAACCTCGATCTCCCCATCATCGGCGGTCTAGTCTACTGCGATAGTATAGCGTGAAACCACGCGGCCACTGGAATGGGTCATTTAAAGTGTCGGATATTCAAACAATCCCCCTTGAACATGATGATCATCTGTTTCAGAGTGTGACTTTCCCGGCCATACAATATATGATTTCAAATTGGGCTCCTCCCGATGAGAGAAGCAAGTTTTCCATGATATTCTCAGGTAACATTAATCATAATCATCATCATCAATTATTATTATTATTATTATTCTCAACCTTTATATTAATGATCTTGGTGTTCTCCTGGATAACAAACTTTATTTCGACTATCATGTTGACCATGTCATTTCCCAGTCATTGAAATTACTTGGGCTTATTAAATTTATTACTTCATCATTTAAGAAAGTTGACTTGTTTTTTATGTCTGTACTAAGCCCTGGTTAGATCTAAGTTAGAATACGCTACTGTTGCTTGGAATTCCATTACCTTAACTGACTCTCTTAGGTTAGAAAACGTTCAAAGAAAATTTGTTGCTGTGTACTATGATAAATACTTTAGTAACCGGATTTATTTTGATTATGACAGAATTCGAAACCTCTTAGGGCTCCAAACCAAACTCTCTTCTCGCGTAGACTTTATTGTGATGCCCTTTTGTTTTTAATATATTCAATAGCAAAATTTATTGCAAATTTCCCTTGATGATGTAGGCATTCATATCCCTTCTCGGGCTTCTCGTAATCCAAAATTATCTTTTTCTCAATAGCTCTTAAGGTAAGCCCTATAGGTCGTTGTATCCATAGCGCCAATTCTAGATTTGTCGAATTCTACTTTTATCATAAAAGAAACGCTAATAATCTCAGAAAGTTATTTAAGGAAATCCCATATCAATAATTTATCACTAAGAGGTTCTGCCTATAATATTTAAATTTTACATTATTCTGATTTATTCTTTGCATATTGTTGCTGCTTTTAACCACTCTTTAGTTTTTTGTTATTATTGTTTATTTTGTTATTATCATTATTAATTACTTTTTTTTTGTAACTATTAAACATTATATAACATAATTTAACCATTTTTGTTTATCTTATTTCTCGTGTAAATATAATGTATTTGTAAGGTACGTGTGTACTTTCAGTGCTGGCCTGTTATAGGTCTTACGACTGTTGGCCAGCACTATAATAAAGGAAATTGAAATTGAAATTATTACTATTGTTACCATATTTATCACCGGTATTACTACCTGTTCAGTTTATACATATGATAATTACTCTAATTGAGTAGGGATGAGGAAGGAATCATTTTAAAGGTAATCTACCTGCATTTGCGTGGAAGGAGAGTTGGAGACCATTTAGGGAAGACTACCTTCAGTAGATCCGACCGGTATTCGAACCCCAATCCTTCGTCACCAGCAGGCCAGTTTAACACAAAAATGACGCCTTAGACCATTCGGCCGCTGAAGCGGATAGTTCTAGCGGTCACCCCCACTTTCTTGTTCTACGCTAGAATAGTCGATCAGAAATTCATAAACGTCAGAAATCAAGTGAGTTAATAATGTTACTGAGTGTAGCTGTCTGGCAGTAGAAACAAAAACGACCAATTCTTAAATAATTCTAAAAATAATCTTACAGTATTACGAAATTTATTATTTTAATTTTAAAGTAGTTTTATTTTTGTAGACGTATTTTTTACAAATATTCTACAACTTAGGCTATTTGGCTTAGTCACAAAAATGGCCTGTAGGAGTCTTCCTACTATAATATAGTTTTAAAATGTCCGTGGAACCATGTGTCTACTGTATCTATAGTAGCCCCATGACTTCTTTGGTGCTGATTGACAGCTCACAGCTGACTTCTGACAGTCAACATTTAGGTATATACCTAAATTTTGATTGCCGTAAGTGAGCTGCTAAACACATGTTTTTGCAGATCATATGGTTCTGCGTAAGGATATATAATTTGGTCTGGTAAATTTTCAAAGCTTTTAGCTGTCAGCTGTGAGCTGTCAGTCAGCACCAAATAAGCCATGGGGCTACTGTAGAATGGGAAACAAGATAAAGTTTTTTTTAAATTTTATTCAAGGTATTTATAGTACACTTTCTGAACCGACTTATTATATCATAAAACAACTTATACACTAACTTAAATCTAGAACAGACACAACACCCAGCCACCGTGCGTTAATTTATCACTTTGAGAGGGGGAAATTATAAAATAGCTATATAGAATATCACATTAGACCATTTATTAGTCATATATAATACTCAAGTTTAAATATACAATCCCAGTCTTTAAAATAATAATATTAGATATATTAAAAACATTATATTTCAATTAAACCCATTTTCGTTTTTTCGATGCCCGACCGGTAGGTAATATTATTTTATACACTTATTCGTATTTAAAATGCCTAATTTTAAGGTTCAATTGTGAATTATTTAAATAAATCTGTATAATGATACGTTGAAGTCAAAACAGTTCCTTTAAAATTAGACCTAATATTTTTGACGCCCAGTCTACAACAAGTTGTACACGCTTGTCGAAAGCGCACTCGTAAATTGTACTTGCAAAAGGTTCTGTGTTAGTTTTCTGACTAAACAAAGACTGTCGTCTACATTAAGATGTCTGTAAATGTAATTCCAACCAATATGACTTAAAGTCATATTAAGGTTTACAAACACGAGTTAAATAAACCAAATTAATATATGGAAAAGCTATTAAATTATTACTCTTAATAATTAATTTCAAATACAATACCTTTACTATATATTTTCACGAACTTTGATCCTTGACTAAATAACTAATTGTCTTAGTACAGTTAAAGTAGTGCACCTACATTTGTTTCTGACTCGCTGTACTTAAGACAAAGCAGCTAAAAAAATGCAAGAGACGGACAATTTTCATCTCCTTTCGACAAGTGATTGTGCTTGCGTGTGCAATTGTAGACAGATAATACGAGAGTCCAACAATACAAATGGGTGCAACTGGTTGTAGACTGGCCATGAGGGGGAAATTTGACATCATTCATCCGAGAATGAGAGATAGTATATATTTTCTACATTAAACTTGCAGTGTGATCAGATGTTGTCACGAGTATAGATAAATCACGCAAGCGAGCTTAGTTTGTTTATTAACCGAAAGATAGAGCGAAGTACTTATTCATTTTCTTTTGAAACGATGTATTAGTTCGGGCTTATACCACAGATAGCAGTAGTATCTATAAAAAATTTTTTCAACGAACACATTTTATTTTCACTAATGTCGTCCTTTTTTTTACCTACAAAGTAGTACAAATAAAGTGTAAATTCTTATCAGTGTAGACGGTAAAAAAAAACTTTGAATTATCTAAAAGTTCCCTACGACCAAAATTCTACTAATAAAACAAAATTATAAACAACTTCACTAACAATAAAACCACTAAAATATTATTACTATTCAACAAGTTATCATTCGTAATTTAATAAGCTACTGATGACTTGAATATCGTCCAATTTAGGTCAGGTGTACTGAGTATGGTTTACCCCAAATTGCCTTCTACTCTCCCTTCACGCAAATGCGGGTACACTTCTCCTAAATTCAACTTTTCTCATTACTAGCATATTAGCATGATTAAGAAATATGCGTATAGCCCGGATGTGGTGCTAAAAAAAAGTCTAATACCTTAGCTCAGTCAGTAGCATGACTGTCTACTGAGCTAAGAGTCCTGGTTTCAATTACCGTTACGACCGAAAAATACATCATTGGTAAAAATGTGGATTTCTACTATCACAGTGATAAATTGGTCGGCCGAAGTCTGGGTGTTGTGTTTGTTCTAGTATTAAGTCTGATGTAACCAGTCGTGTCAAAGAGGGCACGTTAAATAACTTATATAAAATAATGTAACTGAGATTGAATGGGTGATTTACAAATTTAAGTCAAATAACCAGGGGCGAATTTACGACTCTGCCGCCCATAAGCACTAGATAATTTGCCGCCCACTTTTCCTACCTTAATTCCTAACCTTTTAAATCCTTGTTTTCCCCCTTACACCCCTCATACACCGACACACATATAACATATACACAAGTATTATCTGTGTATTGATAATCTATCAAAGTACTTAAGTTATTTGATTGTTTATTATAATGAGGTTTTAAAAGTATTAAGAATCCAAGCAAAGACTTAAAAAATTAAAATAAATACTCTTACACTATCACAACAAACAAATTCAAATATTATTTAATTTAACAATATATAGTTTGCATTTATAGACTACAGAACATGTTACTAAAAATTAAATATTAGTATGTACACAATAATAAAATAGTCGCCTTGATTTCCTGCTGAGCGAACTGGTCGATGATGCCAGACAAATATCTTATCCAATAAGTGACCTTCGATTTAAAACGATTGCCAGTGAATTAAGGCGATTCTCTGTAATGTTGGTACGCAGATAAAGAAAATCACAACAATGACACACATGATGAAGCATAAAATTATTTTAACTGGTAGAAAAAAAATATGTGTTTTCTTTCGTCATACAAAAATTTCCGGCCCTAAAATATGCCAATGTAGGCAAGTGCCTACTAAGCCTATGCGTAGATCCGCCCATGCAAACGACCTAACATCTTAACCACGGTAATTGTACACATAACTAACTGTGCATTCATTGGCTCTCCATGTGTCCGCGCGCCGTAAGGTCACACATATTTGTCTTTGACGGAATGTACCGTAATTTCTTATTATGACGAATATTCGCTGCGTGTTTCTTTCATTTGTGTTGTCCAGGCGAGTACTGATACGTCTTTAAATTACCCCTTCTCGTTCCTGTGTCACTAGATTTATCAGATTTGGTTTGACTCAGTTGCCTTTGAGATAGTCTCTGAACCAAGAGGTCAAGATTAGGTTCAAATCCTGGACAGGGCCACTTATATCTATTTCCGATTTCCTCCTCAAGATAACTATTGTGTATTCTCTTAAAGTTTGCCTATCTCACCCTGTGTTGTGTTATTATTGAAAGTTACATTAAGTGTATTTAGTGAAAGTTTGCTTTTAAGCACGGTAAAATTCCAGTTTTATCAAATAGGTATGCCTATGAATACTTTAGATTTAAAAAGTATGTTCCGTAAAATAAGGTTTAGATTATTCCTCGGAAACCGTTTAGAGTGACGTACGTAACACGTCTTTTATCATAAAATAGAGACATTTACTAGAAACTAGTAAGATTTTTGAAAGTAAATAGTCTATATTGTTACAGAAACACTCCACTAAGTAGCATTAGTGCAATAATATACATTGTTACGGAAACAATGAGAAATAGCATAACATAACACTAAATTTATATTGTCAAAGAGCTTAATTTGTTATAAATATATAGCTTATAGCTCAGAAACTATTGGTTTTATAAAATTATATTCAAAATAAAGTATTTTTATTTTTAATAGGACCACAACTTTACAATGGTAAGTAATTTCGTACCTCAAATATGATATATTCAAATTGTAGAGTATTCTTAAATAAATAATTATTTTAATTGGCAAATGATAATTGCATAGTGCTAAACAATATCAGAATACAGCATTTATTCAAAATCGTTGATCAGATTCTGAGAAAAATTATTTTCTCTTTTTACTCTCAATTAAGCTACCCTTAATTTTATGGTTAGATATCTAATTTCAAAAACTCTCTGGGGAACCAATCAAAACCTTAATTACCAAGTTTTAGCCCGCTCGGTAAAATAGTTTAGGCTCTAAGCCAAAATACAGACACACACACACAAAAAGGCATAGTGAAAACTACTATTTCGGTTTCGGTTGATATTTGATCAAAATCTTGAGTTAGGTTTTTTTGACGATCACAATAGGCCTACCTTTATCTCCGAGGAAGTAAAACTCGTAGAAATAAATTAAATTTAAAACATAATGTATTAAAAGAAGACTGTTGATGAAGTATACATTTTCTTTAAATGGCTTTAAATTAGTTAAAATACAGAAAACCCGAAAATGCAGTAGTTAGATTCTAATTTTCAAAATTTTCAAAATTTAGAAAACACAAACATATTTTTATAAGGCTAATCGTAACAGATTGTATTTGTTATTTTTTATAGTAGTAATACTTACAAAAATACTTAATAATAGTAATATGTGATAGCTTTATGAATGATGTGTTCATATTATGTGTCTCCTCTTTTTAAAATAAGGGTACACTTATTATTAATAGTGTAATTTAGTATTTACGATCTTAAAAACCAGCAGTGAAAAACAGGACCAATGGCAAAAAATCTCCCAATATTTTAAGTGACAGTAAAAGTGACCTTGGCCGATTTCTTTCTAAAAAAGGGAAATCTTCCAAGGGGACGCGGTGAGGGTTGCGAAATAAACACTCGTGATCATACCAGTAAACACGTGTGTTAAACGCTCACGTGGTTACTCCAACTCAACTTTTATTATTTTAGTAGATGTATTCTTTAGTAACCTGAACCAAAGTGTGTAATAAATTAATCTTAATATTCAATTTGTGATTTATGTATTTTCCATTTAAATCAAACCCAGTCTGATCGTTGTTGGAAGTTGAAACTACCTGGCGCCCGAACACAATATATCTAAATATTTAGATCTAGCGCCGAGATATAACTGACGCGCATGAATCCAGGACGATCAGGCCTTATACTGATCCGATCAGGATGCGAACCAAGGACGAAAGAAACGTTCTAAATAATTCAATGAGCTGGTGTGACCATGGCTTACAAATGTTTTACATGTGTTCGATGCCCGTGTATGTGTGTGTTTGAGAGATAGCGGGCTTGTGAGTGAGTGTATGCGTGTGCAAAAGAACGTGTGTGTGAGGAAGAGAGATTGTGTGTTTGTGGAGGGGTGGGAAGGGGACCACGCGTAGGAAAGAGTGAGAAAGAGAGAACTAGACACGTGTCACCTTCTCAATGACCTCGAGTGTATCAAACACACGCACCTCTAAACGTGCTCAACAGACGACATTATGCGTTTAGGTCAAACACACAGAGAATGATATGGCAACCTTGTACTACTGAATGAGACTTGTGACGTCATCTGATCCAAACTAAAAAGTAAAAAAAAAAAAACACCTCTTATGGCGTTACAATATCTTAGGCATGTTTCATAAAGCACAAGTCTACAATTTACAAGAGAATTCGTTTGTAAATTGTAATAAATGAAAAAAAAATACGTTTCATAAAGCAACAAGTAAACACTTGTAATTTATTACAAGTGAAATGTTTCAACTTACTCTCTTTTTTTTAGAAGAAAATTTATAGTTTGGTTCCATAAAGTTACTTGTGAATCAAGAAGTATTTTCTATAAGTCTCTACAAATACGTACAAATACTTCACAAGCGTAATTTTAATTAATTATTTAACATAATTCAATATAATATTTACTTATTTTTACTACCGCGTCTTACTACCTGTTCAGCTTTTACGCATTTATGATGATTACTTTAATATATGGTAGAGCTGAGGAAGTAAGCAATTTAGAGGTACCTAAATGATTTTACATTCTCCCTCCACGCAAATGCGGGTTCACTTCCTCTATAATCAACCTTCCCAATTCCTTACCCATTAGAGTAATAAGTACTTGAGCGTATAGCCCAAACGGGTAGTAAGACGCGGTGCTAAATATTAATATTTTAGATGTAATCTACCCACATTTCCATGGAAACCATGGAAAACCACTATCCATAGACACGAATGGGAATCGAGCCCCAATCTTCCCCGGCAGTCCAGTCTATTGAGAGAATGACGCCTTAAAACTATTCGACCGCCGAAGCGGTGAGTCCCAAATAAAAGTCAAATTTTACCCACCTAACTGAATGTTTATGAGAGCGCTGCTCGAAGCCACGTTCTCACTTTTGACTGTCTGTTTCTATGAAGACGACTGTTAAGGTGGGAAGCTAAGGGATGCTAGGAAAAACCTTGTTTTTGCATTTTTTATAGCAAAACTTTTATTTTGTAAAAATAAATAAAATATTGCTCCATCATCAACGTTTAGTTTAATTATCTTCACACGGTGATTTCAACAGGATGTGGAATATTTATCATGACTCATGAGCATAAAGGCTTTAGGCGAGAAACTTTTTAGATGAGGAAAAAGTTGTCACTTAATTCCAGGAGATCCTTGACAGATATTCAAGAACTGTTGATATCAATGTGCGAAGAAAAATAAACTAAACGTTGCTAGTGGAGTAATATTTGATTTATTTTGAACAGAGAAATGTTTTGCTATAGAAATTACAAATTCACTTACCTTTTCTCGCGTCCCCCTCCTCCCCACTTGAAGAATATTTTATCAATTTTACTACAGTACTTGTTTTTAATATTCTAAAATATATTTCCGATCAAAGATATAGTAAAATGCTACCGCTCCCACCGATCTGTTTTAATTATCTTTGCTTTAGAGCTGATGCAAGTAAAGCTCTAGTCTATCTATATTAGGAATGTAGGCACGTGAAAGTTAAGAGAAGGTTCTTTATTACAAATATTGGCTGGAGGTTTTTTCTTCCAAAAGTGATGAAAACTCAACATATGGTCTTGTAGAGCAAATGGTTTGGCGAATGGATATACATGAGACTAAATATTACGGTAATTTTGCTAGCTTTCACTTACCTACACTCCTACCGTAGATGGGGTGTATCTGTTTAATCGGCTTTATTTGAGAACAATATTTGAGATCAATATAGGGAAAATAATTTTAAATTATTACTTATTTTCCGATTTATTCTACAGTTAAGAAAGGTACGGTTATTATGATGCGTTGGTAAACTGAATGTAACTACTATATTTTTATAATTTACATCAAGGGGCACAACGGATTTTCGGGGGGTGAAAGGGGGGGGGGTGGCAGCGTGGTGTTTGACTCGCTCCCTCCAAGACGCTAGTAATAATTTTTAAAATGCGTTTTACCATCCCAAAGTTATCTGTTTTATACTCTTTTTATTTTATATTGCCCAAGAAAAAAAAATACATCCATACATCAAATGAGATTATGATTATATTCACTTTTAAAAAATCACATTTTGATCTAAAATGTAATTCAAATATATATATTTTCAAATTAAAACACCTCCTACCCTTGAAATATCTACACCACTGCTTGATATTATCTTGTTCACGTTCACGTAAAATTTTATGGTGCATTTTTGATAAGAGCTGCGATGTTTTGTCACAGGAGGATACCTGGGCATTGTGACTTGCATGCCTCTATCCGGCCTTCTTTGCAGCTGGGGAGTGGCTGGTGGGTGGCCGATGGTGTTCTACGTGTTCGGGGCGGTAGGCTGCGCATGGTACCTCCCTTGGCTGTACTTCGTGCATGAGACCCCGCTGATCACCCCAGGATATCCAAGGAAGAAAGGATATACATAGAGCATTGTATTGGTCCTGGAAACGGCGATAGTGTAAGTATGTTCCAGGTCTTATTCTATTCACCACATCACGTATTTACGTGGATAGAGATAGAAATAGAGAGTGGAAAAACAGTTTAAGATTAACCAACCCACCTCGGTGGCGTAGTTGGCTAACGCGCTTGTCGTGTCGAGCTCAACTGCTGAGGACGGAGAGATCGAGGTTCAAACCTCTGTCGGGTGATCTGGGGGTGGTTTTTCCTAAATGGTTTTCCACTTAGCCTCCACGCAAATGCGGGTTCTCTTCCTCTATTTCAACCTTCCCTATTCCTAATCCATTGGCGTAATTAGTACTTAAAGCGCATAACCCGAACGGGTAGTAAAACGCGGTGCTAAATATTATTAAAATTAACCAACTTCAGTACACCCAGCTGGGATTAGAACCCAATCTTTCCGTCATCTGCAGTTCAGTCTATTGCGAGAATGATGCCTTGGACCATTCTACCACCGAAGCGGATCCGATCATAACAAATTATTGCTAATCTTGTCTGGTTTGCCGGTGACGGTGAGTTCGGGTTTCATATTTTGAGTGTGTTTACCAAAGGTGGTTTTACGTGAATGGCTTCTCAACCTTCCTCTACGGAAAATAAAGTTTCCTCACCCCTACCTCCTCATTAGCTTAGTTAAAATGCGTATAAGCTGGATGAGATGAGTAGTACGACGCGTAGGACTTTAAAAAATAAAGTTACAATCTTGAAGAGAAATAAGTTATCCTCATATTTCTTATTATTAGAATAGTAGTTCTGAAGCAGTCACGATTATTTTAAAATATTTTGTTGTAACTATGTTGAAAGTGACTTTATTTGTTGAGGAAAACTATGTATAGGTCTAAAAACTTTTTTTTAATAAATAAATAAATAAATAAAATATTGCTTTAGGAAAACAAATTGAGTATAATTTTCTTCACCAGAAGATATCAACACTTGTTGAATATCTCTCATGAGTACAGTGGCTTAGATGAGAAATTTTTTTTTAACGAAGATAAAAAAAAAGTCGTTAAATTACATAACGCCCTTAACAGATATTCGACAAAAGGTGATGTCACCATGTGTAGAAAATTAAACTGTATGTTTCCACTGGAGAAATATTTTATTTATTTTGCTATAAAACCCACAAAACACTTACCTTTACTCGCGTCCTCTACATCCCCGCCTTTATCTTAAAAATGCAACAATTCGCGTTAGACATTCCCTGAAAATGAGCTAATCGTACCGTTTCTAACAACTCTTTAATTTATCGTGACTCCCTGGAGAGAGACATGTTTAAAGTAGCCATGATGAACCAACAATATATCTATTAGGGTGAGCCAATTCGTAATTCAGGTTATCAGAGGATAATTTCAGTAGATATCTCAAAATAATGGTTTTTAGTTTCATTATTTAAAAAAAAATAGAATAGAAAGTTTCGCTGCTCTTAACTCCACTGGTTTTTTTAATAGTATAATACAGAAAACCTAACCACGTTACTAAGACCAGGTTCGAGCTTTATTTTAACTATGCCCTGATTTTTATTGGAAGTCCACCTTAAACCTACGAACGTTGATTGAAAGTCACTAAAATTTGGCATTCTAGAAATATTTTTTATTTGATTTAATAGTCGTAGATTTTATCTAAAAGTTATCAAAAGGTTTTATTAATACTCTTCTAATTATTAATAAAACGGACAAATATAATTGTAAATTTTTTCCCACTATCTTGTTAACGTGAACTTCCAGTTTTCAAATAACTCGATTCCTATGAAAATCAGACTCTCTCTCTGTCTCTCTGTCTCGTGTTGGACTGTATTGCCATTGACGTGGATATCATAGTTCGAATCCAGTTTTGGTAAATAGAGGTAATTTTTCTTTAATTGTTTCTCACATCTTCCTAGGTGTAAAATGTGAACTTCCACATCCATGTTATATTATATTAATTAAATTGTGTGTACATCCTAACGGATTCTGAAACGCAATGTGAAATAAATACAAACCAAAGTTTTTAAAAACTGTTGCGGTCCACACAAAATAGGTTTTCGACCACCCCTTCCCCTATTTGCCTGTTAAAAGTGGCTGCCTTGGTTAGCGAGAAAGTATAAATCACTGTCAGGCCACACGGCATCAAATAACATGCTCTGGGTCTTTTCTAGAACTACTTCTCTATTCTGTCCAACTTATACTCCCTTTAGTCCTTCACCTACAAACACCCTTTGTCACGTCAATAAGAAAGAAGGGAAGGAAAATTACGAAACCTATTATCTCGGTGTAAAGAGGAAAGCTCGTTGATATTTCTAAATTTATTAAAATTTTCTGTAGCGTGAGCCTATCAAATTATGACTGTATTTGTTAGAAGAAGGCTAAACCTTGAGTCCTTTTTCATCAAGCCTAGTCTCATAGTTCCGCAAATATGCTTAAACAGTCGTTGAAAGTGAGCTAATGTTACATTTGAACAATTATTTTATAGTAAAAAAAATCTTGTGAATGTGGGGAATGCCAGGCCTCCACCGTGGTTCGGATTCCACGTTAAACTGTAGGTCCTTCATTTCATCTCACAATCACCCTACCATTACACATTAGCGTAAGTGCGTATAACCCGAACGGGTAGTAAGACGCGGTGCTAATAATAATAATAATAATAATAATAATAATAATAATAATAATAATAATAATAATAAATAATAATAATAATAATAATAATAATAATAATAATAATAATAATAATAATATATTAAAAAACGCGCCTCGGTGGCGTTGTTGGCTAACGCGCTTGTCGTGTTAAACTCGACTGCTGAGGACGGGAAGATCAAGGTTCGAATCTCGGTCGGGTTAACTGGGGGTAGTTTTTCCTAAATGAATTTCCACTCTCCCTCCGCGATAATCCAGGTTCACTTCCTCTAATTTAACCTTCCCAATTCCTAACCTATTAGCTTACTTAAAGATAATATTATTTATAGTAAAAAAACTGAAAATATTAAATTTTAAGGAAAAGGGGCACTGTTGGAATCTTTCAACTGTATTTTGGTGCGAACTATATTTTGAAATAATGCATAGCTGATTAAATATTGCGTTATATCTGAACGGACGTCTGAGCGGGGCGGCCCCCTTAAGAGAATAATTAACGTTCGTTACATGGAACAAAACTCTTTAATGAACGCTAAGTATGAAGAGTAAGCTTTTTTTTATTCCCTCAGAGAATGAAACAACAACATGATCACGTGTTGGGTGGTGTGTATGAAACTCCTGACGAATAGGAAGAAGTATATCCTCATTCTATGACGCTATGACACGATCCTGCCATTATTTCAAGGTGAACGTCTGGTTTAGAAATTATCTCTCTCCTCACTCTAATACAAAGTCTGAATATTCTACCCTTGAACTTTTCTTTCAGTTGAATATACACACACACACAAAGCTGTTTCAATTATTATGTTGGCACGACTTCATATCTAGATAGTCAATGTGATTTATCTATTAAAAACAACATAAAATGACATGTTTTCAATTATTATTTTCAATCTTGAAAATTAAGCCCTGTTTCTACAGGCAAATTATTTCAAAAGCAATCCACTTAGTCGTGTGGTCAAGGAATTATGTATCAAGCTGAGGAGAGTAGTTATCGGGCAGGGCTAGCCCAAAATAGTTTTGTATTTTATTTTGTATAGATTCGTCAAAATGCAAGAAGTGACCAAATGCATGGGATTGCTTATAAAATGTACCTCTTTTTTAAAAATTGTAATTTTTTAAAACAATTTTGAGTTATTAAGTAGGCTGCCTAACATAAATAAGCTTTCAGGCTGCCAACATGCTAACCTATTTATGACAGTTTTGGCACTCTTAATTTGATCACTTTATTTGTAGATGAAAAATTGTGTATTTTTCCAGATTTCGTTCACGGTATCCATTCCAAATTGGTGGCCGCGTGGTATAAGGCGTCACTCTTATAATATACTGTTTGCCGGTGACGGTGTGATCGTAGTTCGATCCCAGTCGGGTGTACTGAGGCTAGCTTTTCATAAATGCTTTTCCACTCACCCTTCACCCAAATGCGGGTACACTTCCTCTAAATTCAACCATCCTGATTCCTAACGCATTAGAGTAATTAGTCTATATGCGTACTATTCGAACGGGTAGTATAATCAGACGCGGCGCGAAAGAAAACACACATGTTGACTACACGTATCACACCACTAAAATACCTCAGAGCACGTGCTTTTCACAGGCAGATGCAAGCTATCAAATGTCAGTTGATCCTGTTAAGTCTAGTCTATCTCATCTTCCAGCGAATAACTTGTCAATGCATAACACGTGTTCTCTATACTTTTGCCATGAAAAAGCAACTAGGGTGTTCTGGCTTGGAAATCTTCGACCTCATCTAGCGAAGGCTTAACATATCGTATTGCGCCAGCTGTTTTGAAGGAACCACCGCCAAAGTTATTCAACGACGTTGTCTACTTGAGGATTTCAAGGCTATTTAGCGAAGCGGGTTGCATTTTAGATTGATGTACCTAAGCAGTCTAAGCACTATAACACTTAGACGCCAATGTACAAAATAGAAAAAGAGAGAAGAAAATGAAAAGTTCACCATGAAAGGGCTCTTTATTATGTGCTGATAACCATTTCCCTCTTCCTCTGACGAGTTTACATATTCACTTTAATATTTGTGCTTTGAAAACATTGAGATGCTTTTTAATTCCACCCTTTTCTTGTTTCCTGTTTTAGATAGACATATGCTACCACTGACTTTTTTAATCTACATCCTTGCAAGGAAACTTCTACAGACCATTTTCGTGACTAAACCAAATATCCTTAGTTGTAGAGGATTTAATAAAAAAAAAAAGTTTACAAAAAAACTACTTCAAGATAAAAAATAATAATTTTGAGACACTGTAAGACTATTTTTTTAAATATTTAAGAATTTGTGGTTGTTTTTTTTCGTCTTTAAAATTTGCTTAATGGAACGTAAATTCACTAACACGGGAAATACTATCATGACTGGTCGTGGTGTCACAGGTAACCAACGTCCTTAATTACCTTATTTTTTTATTTTTAAAATAAATTATTTAGAAATAAATAAATAATTTTGTACACTTGTTTCATTGTTTTGTAAAAAGTTAAACATGTTTTATTGAAGAACTAACCGCTAGAACAAAGAATCTTTTCAATTTAAATATAAAAATAAACTGTTTTTAATGACTGCTATGTTGTTATTTTTGTACACTCAATTTGTAATTCACAGTGGGGAAAACACAATAATAATAATAATTATTATTATTTCAATTTCAATTTCCTTTATTATAGTGCTGGCCAACAGTCGTAAGACCTGTAACAGGCCAGCACTGAAAAGTACACACGTACATACCTTACAATACATATATTTACATACGAAAAAATGATAGACAAAAAATGGATAAATAATGTTATATACTGATGAATAGTTACGAGATAAAATTGTAGTTAATAATAAGAATAAGAATAAAAAGTAACATTAAAAACAAATAACTAAATAGTAAGCAGTAAGCAGTAACATTATGCAAAAAATAGATCAGAATATTGTAAGTTTAAATAATATAGGCAAAACCTCTACATGATAAATTATTGATATGGGATAACCTTAAATAACTCACTGAGTTTAGTTTTCCTTTTATGATAAAAGTTGAATTCGACAAATCTAGAATTGGCGCTATGGATACAACGACCTATAGGGCTTACCTTATAAGAGCTTTAGAGAAAAAACAATAATAATAATAATAGTAATAGTAGTAGTGATAAATAAATAACATGTTTGGTTTCCATTGTGCTCATCATTCAAGGATGGAGCAAAGTTGAGTGTTTAATGTAAAGTAGCTTTTAATGTGTTGTCCTAGGCTGCGTAATGTTTGTAAGTCGTGTATTGATATAGCTCAAATTAAACATTCTGGTTTCAACATATTATTATTTAAAAATAAAAATTGTTGCTAGCCAAATGATTTCATTAGTTTTCAGAACAACTTAATAAAATCTATCACTTTTTTTTTAGCACCGCGTCTTACTACCCGTTTATGTACTATTGCTACGCTATTGGTTTTAGGGATGAGGAAGGTTATATGTATATAAAGTGTACCCGCATTTGCGTGGAGGAAAGATTGGAAAACCACTCTCAGTTCACCCTACCAATATTCCAACCTTGATCTACTCATCACCGGCAGTCCAATCTACTGCGAGAGTAACACCTTAAACCATGCGGCCACCGAGTTGGATGTCTATCATACTTGATTTATATTTAAGATTCAAACGAAGCATTAAAGAAATGTGTATGATTTGTAACAGGGTTGAAATTGGATGCCTTTGACGGGGTCGTTAAGGTTCAAATCCAGATCGAGTGTAATGAGGCCGTTACCTAAATTTTTTTTCCCCGCGCAAATGGTGGGATACTTTCTCTTTGCCTCACTAATAGGACCCAGATTTTTATGCCACGTCATATTTTGTTTTTTATACTTCACAAATCACGTTTCTGTGAACATACATTCTGTTCATGACCTCCTGGTTGAGGAAATGTATTTTATCAGACATGTTTGTAATTATGTTTCGCACAGGATGTTACGTAAAAGTGTCGGAATTTCAATCAGTTCCTTGATATATAGCTTGCAAGCGCCTTCTTCTAGCTTCTAGAATATTCAATATTTATTATTGGTTTTTCTTGTGAATGTGGGGAATGCCAGGCCTCCACCGTGGTTCAGATTCCACATTAAACTGTAGGTCCTCCATTTCATCTCACAATACCCTACCATTACACATTAGCGTAAGTACGTATAACCCTAACGGGTAATAAGACGCGGTGCTAATAATAATAATAATAATAATAATAATAATAATAATAATAATAATAATATCAATAGGTTTTCTATTATTATTATCATTACAAAATGAAATATAAGAAACTTAACAAAAACTTACTTTGGATTCATCCATACATTGACAATAAAACAAACTGCAGATTTTTCGTCGCGGCAAAGGAACAGCAATAAAATGATGTAAAATGTAGTTTACTGTACAGAATGTCAAAAGAAAATTACCTTGAATAATACATTAAATGTTCAATGATAAATAATTGTTCATTCGTAACGTATGGGTTTGTAACTGAGGTAACCCAGAGACTAACATTCTGTGTGTGTCCATAAACTAATCGCGGACGCGTCGTAAACATGTTTGCAAACAGTAGCTTCGTGCGTGGACCGCCGGTGACGCATAAGCTACTGGTTGATAGTTTAGGTTTTACTCGCGTCACTTATAAGTCTTATTTTAGTAGCTCCGTAGGTGAAAGGCAGAGTCTGTGATCGACGTATGTGTTCATCGACTCTGAGCTAACATTGATACCACAAGCAACCGGAAAATGGGGGTAGAATTTTGTCTGCCCTTCGTACACGATTACAAAGTACAGGGTTGGCGAGTTTTGTAATAAATTTGGCATATTGTTGATGTGTTTTAGAGCAAACTCCCGATCCCATGGAAGAAACTGTTGCTGTGTCCGGGGTTATGGGCCTGCGCCATCATGCATCTTGGTGTAGGCTGGGTGTTCTACATCCTGGTCACCTGTCTACCTACCTATATGATGAACGTGCTCAACTATGACATTAAGGACGTGAGTAAACACTTGTACCTCAGCAATGGCGTACACCAGTGGTTTTAAAAATGTGGTACATGTATTCCCAGGGGTAAGCGAGCAGCTCTCAACGGAAAATTGGCAAATTTACATGATAAATAAACGTGGCGCAGAACTGAAGTTGATAAGGAATTTTTGAGGTGATTGGGGGAATTTATCTCCTTTGATTACCAAACATATTTCATTTGACCTGTCATTTGGGGAAATTTTATTGTGGGAGTACATTAGACTTTTAGTCATGACCGAGTGGTACAATTTGAAAAAAAAAAAAGTTTGAAAATCAATGGCGTACACTCTTATTTGACAAGAGAATCTGAAGATGAAAGTTCACGTCGAGTGTGGGCATGCGCAGAAACTTGTTCGAAAGTGCGGATAGAGAATAAGAGACGGGCTAGGAAAATGTGCGTGCATGTGTAAAGCTTGATACACCGTTCATTAAAATAGAAAACAGACTCTGCTAAGTGTCGCAGCAACTCACACGCTGTGTGTTTACCCATGGTGCTTTGCAGCGCAAACTTAAACAGCTGATTAACAACATATTATATTTTCTAGTGGAGTCACAAATATTTTAGATCATTCTCCCAATGGATGTTTTCGAATTATAATGAAGTGTCAAGGTAAAATCCCATCATGGTTACACACACATTCCATTAACGGGTTATTTTAAATCTCCTCACAACGGCCGATGAAGCTGTCTGCTAGTTTATGGGTGACCTGGTGGTCTGGGGATAAGGTGTCGGACTTCTGTGCTGGGTATGGGGTTCAATCCTCGGTCACGGCACAGATTTATCTGATTGCCAAACCCTTCCTTCACCTCTGACAAGACGTGTATTAATCACAACTTGTGAATCGTGTGTATTCAAATTAAAGTTATATAGTACGTCTTGTTGGCGTTTATTATAATGACAAAACTTATACTAACTTGACCTAACCTTAAACAAGTCAACGCTAAGGTTAGGTTAAGTTAGTCTATGCCATATTCAAATTATTATTAGATGTTCTGTTTTTCAAAAGCTATGTTGCCTAGTCCAAATTGAGTCCTCCAACCAGCATGTCCTATTATCAGCTACCGGTTTCATATCTAGAAACTTAATCTTCTATCCTTGTTTGAGGTCCTCAATCAGTTGCATTAATTGTATTCCTGGTTCCTTCACAGATTTATGATAACAATGTCAAAATAATTTGTTCCTACTGGCCCGAAATCATTTGTCCTTTTTATAGATAAGGAAACTTTTAGGCCAGGAAAAAGATGATAAAATATAAATCGGAGGCGTCCTTTGGGGTGTCCTCTGTCCGTAACAAATAATAGCAGGCCAAATAAATGGGCTCACAAGAGTTATGCGCGACACCAAAATGTTTACGACTGTTTCCTCTTTGAGAGAGATAAAAAATATGCGCTATGAATAGTTACAATAAAATGATCATGTGCGTAGGATGATACATTTGATAAGGTTTATTCATCAGTCAGCTCCTAAGCCACTAGATCACGGAAGAGGACGCACTCGCGGTTTTCTTTCCTCGGAGTCACGTTGAGCAAATATTTCAGAAACTGCGAATACTGTCAACATTTTTTTATTTTTGTTTTCTTGTTTAGAGATAATTGTTAAAGAGCCAGTGATCGTATTGAAACTAAATAAGCTTCATGGCCGCAACCCCCTCCCTCTTTTCAATTTATTATATCCACCACCCACACCGTTTGGGAACAACTACCGCTAGCCCAAATTATAAAAACAATGTAAACTATAGGTTTGGTACAAACTTACTAATGGCGCAGTGTAGTTGGGGATAAACAATTATTTTTATAGCTTATTATCAGTAGGCTACCCGTACCAATGGTTACGAGGTCGAAGGCGTCAAACTAGATACATACTGTATTGACATTGTTGGAAAGGTCATGGTAGGTTAGAGCTCAAAACCCGGTCTGGTGTACTAAGGTGTTATTTTTTTCAAAGTGAACTTCCTCTCTCTCATTATGCAAATGCCTGTACATTTCATATAAAACCCTACAATACTCATTCCTACCCAATGGCGCAGGAACCAGATAGTAGGCCTTGATGGGTTCATTGATGGCTACATGCCAATTTTACCTTTTACATTTCAAGATAAAATTATTAACAATAGCTTCAAGGTGAGGTGTTTTATAATTTATGTCTTGTATTTTTGTAAAAATTTTGTAGGCATATTTTGTAAACCGTGTAGTTGTATTTCAACTACTACAAAATGTATCTAACTTTCATGAAAACTTCCCTTAATTGTTTATATTAGTAGCTTATATTTTAAATATATTATCACCCAGTTCAAAAACATAGTTGTGCCTTTGTCTTTACCCCTTAAAGTCGGGTGGGAGGGGATGCAAGGAAAGAGCAGTGTTTTTTGCTGTTTTTATAACACTTTTTTTTAAACAGTTCTAAAGTAGAAAGATAGAGTTTATTTTTCTTCACATCGTAATATCAACATTTCTTGAATATCTGTCACAAGCATAGCGGTATTAGATGAGAATTTTTTTAAATGAAGAGAGAAAGTGTAATTAAATTCTAGGACACCCTCTATCGATACTCAACCACCGTTGATAATACCATGGGAAGAAAATTAAACTCTATGTTTCTATTTGAAAAAAAAAAAATTGATCTACCTTGTCCAAAAAAAGTTTTGATCAAACTGCAGAGCGGCACCTTCCACACCACTTTAAATTAATCAGTTAATCAGTGCTATGGACAATTTATTTTTAAAATAAGAATACAAACATGTTCAACCTTATCCAAGTGGCTCAATCAGATTGAAATAGTGTCGGTGCAATTGATCTGTGTTGCAGAACGCGGCTCTGTCCACCCTCCCTTATGTCGCCGCAGGTATCTTCGGCCTGATCTGTAGCCCTGCTCTCGACTTCTTCACAACACGAGGCTACGTCAGCAGGATGAACGGCTTCAGGATTCTACTTGCCATTGGTGAGTATTTCTGTGACATGCTGGCCTGTTCCTGTAGAAGTGTTGCGATATTATCTCGCCATGTTCTTACTAGAACTCGTAGTTTTATTCTGTGTGGTTGCTGTTCTCGAGTTTAAACAGCTCTAGTTTCGTGCTCTATAAGCGAAATTCTAAAAATTTGGGGGCGTATATAATATTGTGAACTGTGAAACTCGTATACTCTACATTCTTAACGTGGGGGGCTGTGAGCGTGATTTAAGGCAGTATTTTTGCAGTTTCTATAGCATAAATATTTTTTGGCCAAAATAAATAGAATATTTCTTCTATAGAAACATGGAGTTTAATTTTCTGCACATGATGTATAGGGGAGAATTTCATAATTTTTCCACAACTATTTTAGATATGTGATAACTTATCATTGTACAGTTGTAGTACTAATAAAGGTAAAAATCTTTTATATATCAACAGTTGTTGAATATCTTTCAAGGGTGTCCTAGAATTTAATGACAACTTTTTCTCTTAATTAGGTGACCTGGTGGTCTAGGGGTAAGGTGTCAGACTTCTGTGCTGGCGGCCGGGGTTCAATCCTCGGTCCCGGCACAAATTTATCTGATTACCAACCCTTCCTTCACCTCTGACAAGAATTCTTGTGAATGTGGGGAATGCCAGGTCTCCACCGTGGTTCGGATTCCACGTTAAACTGTAGGTCCTTCATTTCATCTCACAATCACCCTACCATTACACATTAGCGTAAGTGCGTATAACCCGAACGGGTAGTAAGACGCGGTGCTAATAATAATAATAATAAATAATAATAATAATATAATTTAAAAAGTTTTTTTTTTTACCAAATGCCACTATACTGATGAAAGATATTCAACAAATGTTATCATTAGCATGTGCAGGAAACTAAACTCTATGTTTCTGTAGAAGAAATATTTTTTTTTTATTTTGGCCAAAAAATGTTTGTGATATAAAAACTGCAAAATTAATGCAATAAACTCGCGCTCACTAGCACCCCACCTTAAACCTCGTTCATACATACTCCGAATTTGTAAGGTCCCTTCAATCTCAGTAAGGTCCATAGTCCGTAAGAATAGATCAACTCCACAGTAACCGATTGCTGTCCCGGACCGTTAAGTTTGTAGTACGTAGCCTTACGTATAAGTTGGATCATCTTTAACTTTCTTAAGGAGCGTCCTAACAGATGGGTAATATGTGAAACTAAATAATATATATATTGGTGCAGAAAACACTCCCCCGAATAACAAACATTAAATACAATAAACAGTTAAGAAACATTGAGAAAAAAAGAAACACCGACCACCAAAGAATATAAAAATCAATTTACCAGATTTAAATTAAAAATATATATTTTCCAGTATCACAGAAACTATTGTATCTATAAAAATATATTTCAAATAAGAGGTTTTTTTACTTTAATAGTAGTCTACTTATTTTCAATGGTATTATTTCGTATCTCAAATAATTGAGGACCTATGATCAAACTAAAAAAATATTCCTCTTAAAGTCATTTTCATGGAAAATTGAGTGTTTCCATTTTGTTTATAATGCTAAACAGAGCCGGGATACGAAACGTAATCAAAATCACTAAAGATGATTTAGAGAAAATAGATGCTTATCTATTTTCACCTTTAAGAAACTACCCTTAATCTTAAGGTTCTTTAGATAATTCAAAAAACCTCCCTGGGGAATTTTATGAAAAGTCTAGATACAAGTTTTAGCCCGATCTGTAAAGAGATTTCGGCTCTTGTCCATGTAAGACACTCAGACGACATCGCAAAAATTACTTTTCCGGATTCAGGGGGTTAAATAAAAAAGTCGACATTTATCGAAATCTTTAATTCACTTCTTTTTTTTTTAACCCGAGGGTTGCGAGAAAGTAGAAAAGTAAATGACATATTACAAATTCCAACTTGTTAACTATAATTGAGATCCTGAATTAAGTAAGTTTGTTTTTCAACTGATTGTAAAGTATCAAAGTTTGTTGACGAACTAAATAATAAGCACATACACGATGTCTGGTAAAGCTCATAACTCGCGCAGAACAATATGATTCACGAGCTGAACATGTGCGGTCGTTGTGGGCGTTCTTTGGAACTTGAGCTTGACGTGTTTTTGGTTTATTTTGTGTACTTGCTTAACTATCCTTCCAGACTAACAACATGTTTACATGATGGGGCAGATACGAGGAAAGTAGAGTCTAGATCAATGGTTCCTAATTTGCCTCCCCCCCCCCTTTGGTAAAACATCAAAATCACAAGTCTAAGGTTCAATCTTCGTTCCCGGTAGAGATTTATCTGATTACCAAACCCTTCCTTCACCTCTGACAAGACGTGTATTAATCACAACTTGTGAATGTAGAGAATGCCAGGCCTCCACCGTGGTTCAGATTCCACGTTAAACTGTATGTCCTCCATTTAATCTCACAGTCACCCTACCATTACATATTAGCGTAAGTGCGTATAGCCCAAACGGGTAGTAAGACGCGGTTCTAATAATAATAGTAAAACACAAGCCTTTCCCCTCTATTGTTTGGGATAGCTAACCTTTTAAAAAATAAAAACGCTTTAGTGGTCAAATGATCTAAGGCATCATTCTTGTGTTAAACTGGTTTGCTGATGACGAAGAGATCGGTATTCAAATCCCATTTAGATCTACTGAGGGTGGTTTTTCCTAAAAAGCTTTTCACTCTCCTCACACGCAAATGTAGGTATATTACTTATAAAATGCTTCCTTCCTCATCAACCCCCCACTAAAGTTATTATATAATATATTTATAACCTGAACACGCAACGATAGTTTTTCTCTTCTAGTTTCTTCTCTATTTTATACTAAATCCAATATAACATTATTATTAGCACCGCGTCTTACTACCCGTTTGGGTTATACGCACTTACGCTAATGTGTAATGGTAGGGTGATTGTGAGATGAAATGAAGGACCTACAGTTTAACGTGGAATCCGAACCACGGTGGAGGCCTGGCATTCCCCACATTCCCAAGATGTCTTGTCAGAGGTGAAGGAAGGGTTTGGAAATCAGATAAATCTGTGCCGGGACCGAGGATTGAACCCCGGCCGCCAGCACAGAAGTCTGACACTTAGCCCTAGACCACCAGGTCACCCAATATAACACAATATTTTATGTTTGACAGAGCACACCACGGATCGTTTTCAAGGCCGTAGCCGGGGTTCAGCCCCCCCCCCCCCTCCAGAAATTTTATGAACGAAATATATTTGGCTTTATTTATGGTTCAAACAATACCAAACTTAATATACAAATACAAATTAGGGGGCTGTGTTACCATAAAAAGCACTTCAGATAGCTTCTAGAACTTTTTAGCATTTAGAATGTTTTCTAGCTTCCCCAATTGGGGGATGTGCCCACCAAACCCCCCCCCTGAAATTATTGACTGGCCACGGCCTTGATCTTTTTCCACTTACATCAAGTAGACAAAGGTGTTTAGTTTTTATGAGAGTCACGAGTTTAAAACTCGTCGGTGTTGCGCATGGCTGCAATGTTATCTGAGGAGGAGGGTAGATAGGATAATTGAGGGGCGAATCCGAGGCTTGCGGGCTTGAAAATAAACACGTACGTGCTCACTGACGTGTTTCTTTTGCACTGCGCCTGTTTGTGAATCGGGAGACAGGAATTAGAGCCTAGTTTTGTTTTCCCCCATAACGTACCTAGTTTTTTTTAAATCCTTTTTTACAAGCGAATACTTTTGTATTTTTTAAACTCACACTCCAAATCAATTTAACCGAACTTTAATTAATATCGGTCACTGGACTTATGAAATAGTGACATATTTATTTCTAAAATAGTAGATGTCACGTAAATAACATTTAGTTATAAATAATAATCGAGTGTATGGGCGACACAAACTTGTAGTTAAGTTTTGCAGAAAGATTGGCAAGTAATTATATATCGTTACCCAGGGGTCGCCCGAATGTACTAATCGTACATTCTTTCCATGGAGGCTCTTTCCATGTCCCGATGAGATGAGAGATATGAAGATATTCCATATTAAAATTTAGAGTTAATTAAGATATAACCCTAAATTAAGCCTAGTTAACCAAATTCTGGTAACCATGGAACCTATTTCCCATTAAAGAGAACTCCCCGGTACCAGCCGTGACCTATGGATAGCAAGCCAGAAGCTTGGACCACCATACTACGAGGCCGGTTAAATTTAATGATAATTTTCAATCACGGCTTATCACTAAGATTAATGTGCAATGTTTATTCCCATTTCATTTTATGATAGCTTTAACAATTATTAGATTATTATATACAATCCCTCTTATCTAGTTAAGAGCTTATACCGCTTAATTATTGTGTTTACTTTGGTTACGTTTTAAACATGGTACACTTAACTATTACTTACATCATATTTACTGATAATATAAATTAGTAAACAATAAACATGATTGTAATGTTTAATAACATTCTAACCTGTGTCCACGAGGTCTAAAGAGAAAGGCTTACCATGTATCAAGTTGTAACAACATGACCGTACTCAAGACTTTCATTTGGGGGAAGGGGGGTTCTAACTGGTCATATCCTCAAACAAAAGGATTTTTGAATTAGTAAATCCTTTTTGATGTATCCTAATTTAAACTGTTTGTGAAAAACATGATTAGGTTTGTTGTTGCTATTAGATCTTTAAGCTCCAATAAGCTTATATCTTAGACATCGAGTAGGAATACTAAAATAAATGTTGAATAATAATTTTGAGAGGGTTTTGAGCCCCCTGAACACCCTTACATTCGTAAGGCCCTGAGTAACAAGAAAGTTGAGGTCAGAATGTTTACAAGATGGAAGATAGGGGTTTACATGTGATGTATCTCTGTGGTTCTTTCTCAAGCCTTGCCTTGCTAATGCGGGTGTATTTTCCTTTAATTATCTCCCTACTACTATCATGTATCTAAAACCGTTAGATAACCCTTGTGCAAAGCTTATGAACTAATACAATTTGATGGCCGCATGGTCTAAGACGCTGCTATCGCCGTTGACTAGACTGCCGATGACGGAGAGATCGAGGTTCGAATCTCAGTCGGGTGTACTGAGGGTGGTTTTTCCTAAATGGTTCCCCATACTCCTTTCACGCAAATGCGGTTATATTACCTCTAAAGTTCTTCCTTTCTCTCTAACTCATTAACGTAATTATTACATATGCGTACAACCTGAACAGTTAGTAAGACGTTGTGATTAAAAACTAAAAAAGGTAAAATGTTTCAATATAGACTGCAAAAAATATGTTTGTATTTTCTAAGAGGCCCTTCCAATGGGACTGTATGTCTGCCAATCATGATTTTTTGCAAGTGTGTTTTAACTTCTTGGTTATTAACAACCTAATCTAGACCTAAAGCATAGTAGTTATTTATTTTACCTGTCAGATGCTGTTTTTATGTCAATCTTACTGTAGGAAATATTTTGCATAATCAAACAAAATGTAATGAGAGAACTGAAAGTTTCAGTTTTCTTCAAACAATTTTTTTACAATTAATTTTTTTTTTCTTGGTATGTTTTTGGTTGTTCGGCTATCATTCTATTGTACAGCTTTGTTATTAGAAATCTCAGCGTAAAATAAGTAAATGTATGGGCTTTTTTTTAAATACAACCTATTAATAAATAATAAATTTAAGTTAAGTCATCAGAATATAATTTTTATTACTGCGGTGGATGAAAATGGAATTATTAGGTTTAGAACCTCATCGGTGGGCACGCGAACCTAACGTCAAGCTCATTTAGTCTTGTTTACCAAGTACAGGGATGTCAGGGTTTGAATTCAGGCTGGATATATTAAGGAGTTTTTTTAATAATTAATGTTTTCTCGCACTCCTTTACGCAGATATGAGTAGATTTCCTTTAAATTCTAGCTTCCTCATCCACTAGTTTAATTAAACACCACTAGCCCAGAATGGAAGTTAGTCGCAGTGAAGAAATTTGTACCTGGGTTTATGCTTATGGTTAACTCCAAATACCCAGTTTTCTCTTTCCCTTTTTCGTACAACTTAATGCCTAAAATTGGTTTCAGGTAAGATTCAAACCAAAAACTTTCAGAAGTAGCTATTCTGCCCTATTTTTGTTGTTGTTGGGAAATAATTTTGTACTCCCTCTTGATAAATAAACTTTTACTCTAAAATACACGGCTTTGGGATCTTCTCTAATATTCCCGTTGGTATAGAAAATATTTTAGAGTATTTATTGAAGTTTACTGAGGTTTTAGTAACAAATAATTAACCACTATTTTATTTCTTAATAATAATAATAATAATAATAATAATATTTAGCACTGGGTCTTACTATCCGTTCGGGTTATACGCATTAAGTACTAATTACGCTAATGGATTAGAAATTAGGAAGGTTGAATTAGAGGAAGTGAACCCGCATTTGCGTGGAGGGAGAGTGGAAAACCATTTAAGAAAACAACCCCCCCCCCCCCCCCCCGTTCACCCGATCGAGATTCGAACCTCGATCTCCCCGTTCTCAGCAGTCGAGCTCAAAGCGACAAGCGCGTTAGCCAACTACGCCACCAAAGCGGGTTTTTATTCCTTACCGCCATTAAAGTATTATAGATGGTCCCCTGCAATTCCACCTCTTCCTGACTCTAAATAGCTCGAAAGTGCAAAATATAACGAACAAACAAAATAATCAGAGTTGGGAACATGAGTCAAACAGAGTAAAAATTATCTGAGAAAAAATGGTTGTTACTCAGCGACTCGCAACCCACCTGTTTGCGGAAATTAATAAAAGATAACTTGCTTCCTCATTAGATTACAGTAGAAGAGATTTTATTATACCTTAGAATGTTCATAGATAGGAAAAGACAGGGATACCAAAATTAGAGTAAAAGATAAATGTGATGTTGCAATTTAATTTTAAGCATTAGTGTTACAAAAAATAATATTTTAGATGCTTCATCAAAAAAAAAAAAAAAAGGATAGTTAAATGTATATAAGAAATTATATATTAAAGGAAAATATTTAGTACGCTTAAGTTAATATTTAAGTTATACTTGTATTATAATTAAGTTCCTCATGGTAACTATATAAACTATGAGTTAAAAGTTTTCATAATAAATTTGAAGTTATCCGCACACACACATATTTGGAGGCAATAAATATTATCTAGCAACTATTGTTTAATGGCGGGGAGCTTTAAATTTTCCCTATAATACATTTTTTTTCTCTACTATTATAAACAGGGCCCCAATTTTGATTACCTAAAAATTATCAAGAAATTAATTATAAAATTATTTAATAATTTTAGAAAATGGCTTCAATTTTTTTTAATAACATAAAGATATGAACAAAAACGTATGATAAAATGCACACGACTAAATCAAATACACACTTTAGAAATGTAAAATGCAATAAAAAGTCTTTGACAAATTAAGGCTTGCATTATGCTAAATATAACATTGATTTACAAATATCTGCTTCAGAAATAATAGCTACCCCCTCCTAACGCAATCCTCTCCAGCTTAGTTGCAGTCTCTCACCGGGAATGTGTATTTCACAACCGTACAAAAAGACGATACAAAGTTAAACGTTTATATTATATTCTTATTCGTTAAATATAGGATTAAAAATGTATGTTTGAACATCTATGCATTTCTAAAAATAATATCAGTAGCATATAAAAATAGACTTATTAAACATAAATGCCTTAAAATTACTCAAAAGTGTCTGAGAATGATTAAATCCCTCAAAATGCCTTAAAATTACTCAAAAATTACACAATCATGAAAATATTACCTTGAATTCCAATTTAATAAAAATGACTAAAAAAACCCCTATAAAATATTATATAGTTCTACAACAAGGGTATCATGAACAAAATGTACTTTACTTATGAGTATTGTTTGTGACAGCCCAATAAAAATATGACATGTCATCAAAGTCATGGTCCTCATTATTAGTATCGAACAAGGAACCATTAATTCAGAAGACTGATGCGCTACTGACTGAACTAAGGCAGTTAATCTTCTTCAATTCATTACTATAAAACTTTATTTTCTGACTATAAGGTAGGCCTATATTTAGAAAAGTATTAATTCAAGTGAATTATAATGAGAAAGGGAAGGGGTATAAAGTTTATTGACCGGGTGTGGGGGTAAGGCGGGGTTCCTTCCCTGGAAAAATACTAAGTTCTGTGTGACTCAATACGCTATTGTAAGGGGATTAATTATTTCTGTATAGAACCTTTTTATATATATATATTTCTTTGCCATAACGTGTAATAAGAATATTACAGGCAAGTCTGTTTAGAAATTACAAACTTATGTTATTGCGGTACAACATTGGAAAACGTTTACCGGTAATCAGAATTTGATACTGTCTATAAAAAGTGACATATATAGATAAAATTATTTGAAACATGAATAGCCTATATCAGAAAAGTTTGAGCCTATATTAAAAAATATGTAAAAATTCAATTCCTTTATTAAAAACTAAAAGTAGTTACAATACATTATGTTTTGAATATATGGGAAATATTTGAGAGGGGGGCATAGAACAGTTCGAGCACCCTCAACCCTGTACTCCTCTTAAGGAGTTTTCTGGGTGAAATGAGTAGCTCAGCAGCGTCACTACCGGTCCCAAACCCGGATAAAAGAGAAGGGTTCCTGGCCGAGGTTAGCTTCCTTCCTGGGATATAAAATATTAGATAGCTCAATGAATCAAGGGCTTGCCTAGGAACCGGACCTGTAAGATCAAGATGAAGATGGAATGACAGCCTTTAGAGCCCTTGGAATGGAACAGGCCAAAGGCCTATAAAAGAAAGAAGAACTTCAAAAGAAATAATTCCTTTTTTAGCCCATATATATTTTTGTTTCAGTAACCCTAAGTCCAAACATTAGCTTCACCACTGTCAAAAGAAATAAAATTTATTTTTCAACCAATACATTTTTTTTTCACTCTAGTTCCAGACATTAGCGCCATTACTTTCAAAAGAAATAAAATGTCTCTTTACAGCTCATGGACATTTATTATTTCTCTCTTGGCTGCTAAATCTAACCTTCAGCATCATAAATTATTATCTTCTGAAGAGAGAAGATCAATTATTTTTACAATATAAAGAAACTATGTATCTATTTTAATTGTCGTTTAATCAAGACGTGAAGTTACCATCCAAAATATATAAACTTTCATTTCTCAACTTATCGAAAGCTCGTTCGTGTTTTTTTCAGCGTCCTTCGGTCCAGCTATCACCCTGATCATCATCCCCCTGGTCGGTTGCCGCAACACCCTGATCATATTCCTGTTGACCCTCAACGGCCTGTGTCTAGGCGCTCAATACACCGGAATCTTCACGAACCTGTTGGATCTCGCACCAAACTTCTCTGGCACGATGCTCGGGATCTCCAACACCTTCTGCAACGGGGCCGGCATTTTGGCACCGGTCGCTGTCGGTTTCCTCACCAATAATAACGTGAGTAGCTAGTTACGGTGGTCACGTGGTCTTTAGGCCACAAGCTTGCTATACCAAAGCAATTTTCAACAAAAGATACACTGAACAAGGCGCTTAAATTATCCAGGTACACCGCCAGTTTTTAAGGAGATATTTTATTATTAAAAACGAGCATTAATATTGTATTAAAAAATTAAATAGCTAAAAATATATAATACTTGTGTTATTTTTAAAAGAAATATTTTTTTAGCACCACGTCTTACGTCTCTTTCAGTTTTATACGCTTATATACTAACTACGCTAACAGTTTTAGTATTAGGAAGGTTAGGGTAAAACCACTCTCAGTACACCCGATCGAGAACCGAACATTTATCTCCCGTCATCGGAGTCTAGTCTACTGCGAGAGTAGCAAGTTAGACCATGAGGTCACCAAAGCGGATTAAAATAAATTTTGATCAGACATTTTAAGATGTATATTTTTTCTCGCTTCTTTTTGCCCTTACCCCAAATTCATACAGCAAACCAATTGAAATTACAGTGCACATCAGTTGATAAACGATGCAATAAACTTTGGATTGCCGGTGACTAGGGGTGGTATGCAAGAACGTTAGTGAATGTTTAGTGGACAGATAGTGTGGTCCCAAGCACGAATGTGGTTTACCAATGTCATGTTTCCATCCCAACCTCCACGAGAGTGAAGGGGAAATTATTCTACAACAACCCTTTCGTCCCTACCCTTTATTAAAACCGTCAATAATATTGGTTCTAAGCGTAATAGTTAAAAAAAACACACAATTTAAGGTTGGATAATGTTTGATTGTGTGGTTTTTTTTAATTATTGTCCTCGTGTCTTAATACCAGTTTGTGATATTCTCATGTTATTAAATTTGTGGGGTATGGCTAATAAAGGTAGAGTTTAGAGGAAATGTAACCAAATTTGTGTATAGGGTGAATGGGAAGACATTCAGGAAAAATACCCACACTAGATCCGGGTGAGATTCCGAACCGAACCTCTTCATCACCAACAAACAAAACTAGAATATGAGCTTTATATGTGTGCTTAGACGCGGTCAGATTAAAGTAGACCTAAATAAGATTACCTTTGTGTGGACATTACTAGTTAAAAAAACGGCGTTATTAACAACTTAATCTGAAAGGATATGAAGGATAACTTAGTTAAAAATTCGCCCAAATTAGCGCTGATAAATAATTCAAAATCAGGGTAAAAATTACATTTTGAAAAATCGTCCTCGATGAACGTGGCCAGAATTCGACCCTCGACCTCTCTGTCAACGGCAACTGTTAAGTTAATATTGTTTTTAGCATCACATATTTTTACATTTTAGATTATACGCTTATGTCCTGATTACTCCAATAGTTTTAGGATTAGGATGGTTATATTTAGAGGAAATGTATCCATATTTGCGTGGAGGGAGAGTGAAACACATTTTTTTTAAACCAACCTCAGTACACCCGACGAGATTCGAACATCAATCTCCCTGTCGCCATCAGTCTAGTCTATGGCGAGAGTAGCTCGTTAGACCATGCGGCCACCGAATCGGGTACTTATTAATCATTATTTAGTACAAGCTGGTAACTAAATGAAACAAAACCTTTTCCAAACTCAAGGTCACATGACAATCAGAACTGACATGCACAATCGAGCCATGTCGCCTTGCAGCGGAAATGTCCGTGTCACGTGATACTAAGGTTTCCGCTCGGATGTCAGATCCCAGAATAAACCATGCGGGTCCCCGTCAAACAATGAGTGCCACGTCCTGATCTAAACCTACCCTGACATTCGTATTATAGACCTAAACCATGGAGTCAAAGTGGGAGCAGAACCGATAACCGAAATCAACCGTTTTTTTAAGGAACCAGAACCGGAGCAAAAACTCTAAAATTAAAGTGGCTAAGAACCAAAACTGGAATCGAAAAATATTTAGATTTATAAACGCTCTTATCGGTTCTTAAATAATTTTTTAAATTTCATTTTATGCCTTTCTTTCTTTAACTTGATTTATTTTGAAAAACTCTACTTTTAATTTTCCCATTTTTTTTTTTTGTCATTCGGTGAATTCGTTGGTATTTTTTATATGGATAAATTTAACTTTTAATTTGTTGTACATTATGTTTAATGTATTTTTCCATACACAAACTGTATAATGATTGTATAGCTATTAAATAAAAATTTAAAAGAACCAGAACCCTAAAATGTTTACTGGAAGAATACATAGAAAGAATAAACATAACCGATAAGTATTTAGGTTCAATTCCCTGCCATAAACTCTTTATATTAATTTCGTATGTGGAGGATCGGGCCACTACAAAACTTCACTCCTCCGGCCATTCCTTGTTGCAGTTTCTGTTATAGGTAATTTCAGGTGGAGCGGTTATCAGCCCACCCACCCCATAAAGTTCTACGAGCGAGCGAGAAAGACCTTACAATTTTTTTCCTGAAAAGTATTGTTCACATACTTTCCAGTTTTTGTTGTTTTTTTTGCATGCCACAATCGATATGGGACTGACGGCTTTACTTACACTCCGATGGAAGCTTTACTACGGATTTTTATCGCTCAGTAAAAGTCCGTCGACCTTGGATGGGTTTGAACCCACAAACATCGAGCTATGAGGCTAATCCAAGACCAGCGAGGTCAACCATATATTATATGCAGTCTTTTAAATAAGTTGATAATTTGAAACAGTTTGACATTCACCATCCTTAGTTCCGTAGTTAACAGTAGCCCCGTGGCTTCTTTGGTGCTGACTGACAACTCACAGCTGACTTCTGTCAGCTTTAAAAAGTTACCAGACCAAATTACGTATCCCTACGCTGAACCAGATGATCTGCAAAAACATGTGTTTAGCAGCTGTCACTTCTGACAGTCAAAATTTAGATATATACCTAAATTTTGACTGTCAGAAGTCAGATGTGAGCTGTCAGTCAGTATCAAAGAAGCCATGGGGCTACTCTAGATTTAAAATACTCATATCGATGGGCACGTGGACTAAAGCGTTAAGTTCATCATTTAAAGCGCGATAACATATCCTCTGAATTATACTTTTCTTATCTCCACGCTGTTAGCGTAATTAAAATGCGTATAGCCCTGACGGATAGTACGACGTTGGGAGGAGGGGGGTAACAGTGCTTATAAAATGTATCAAAGGCCTTGGACGTAAACAACATACTAATACGTATAATTGCTTACTGGAAAATAACAAATATTTCCTTGATATTAATCTCTTCAATCGCCCTCTGCGGTTCAAGGAACTAAGCTGATAAAACGTTCCAAAATGTCAAGGGAAACCAGGTTTCTTAGGCAAGTCTCAGACGTCTGGAAAACATTTGTGAACATTCGAATAATAAACCCGCTTCAGTGGCCGTATGGTCTAATCTCTAAACTATAAGGCGTAACTCTCGTGTTAGTCTGACCTTCCAAATACGGGGAGATTGGGTATCGAATCCCAGTCGTGTCTAGTGATGGTGGTTTTCCAAAATGGTTTCTCACTATCCCTCAAGCAAATCATCAAATAATTCTTCCTTCTTCACCCATGCCCCATGAAATTTAATTAGGCTACCATATTATGCGTAAGTCTGCGCCTGTAGGTGACATGGATGAATTGAGCACTACAAAGTATTCAGTAGATCTTATTAGATTAGATAGGAACTACATTTAAATTTTCATAGAAAATGGCCTTTTACTAAATAAAAACATATTTTTTAAAGGTCACATTTATATCTTACTATACTATTTGTGTTATTTTACAGGTATTGATGATATCAATCAAAAATAAAAGCTGCAGATAACATTACCTGACGTATGAATACGTGAAAGCAGATAGTTGCATTTTAAAATGTTATTTTTAACCCTTCCTATGAAAATTCGACTGTATCAGACTTGTAGTCATTAATATTTATTAGATGGGAGTTTGTCACTACATAATTGTTAAAAAAAAAACTTTTGTTTGGATATTTAATGTTTTTTTTTAAATACCATCTACAATGTATTATACAATTATTATTTTATAGCCAATTACTTTTTTTAAGGCGGATATTGTGACATTTTGTTGTTGTTTTTGTACGCTCCAGCAAACTCGAAGTCAGTGGAATATTGTGTTCTACATCTCCGCCGCCATCAGCATGTTGTCCTACTTGGTCTATCTGATTCTGTGCCAATCAACGGAACAGTCTTGGAACAGCCCATGTGCTCAGAATGGTGAGTTTGTGTTGTATACTTTCTAATATTTAGGGTCAGACCTTAATCGCGTAGATTCATGTTAGGATCCTCTTAACGTTCACTTAACGTTGGTCAATAAATCAGTACCTGGCAAAGATTTATCTGATTACCAAACCCTTCCTTCACCTCTGACAAGACATCTTGTGAATGTGGGGAATGCAGGCCTCCACCGTGGTTCGGATTCCACGTTAAACTGTAGGTCCTTCATTTCATCTCACAATCACCCTACCATTACACATTAGCGTAAGTGCGTATAACCCGAATGGGTAGTAAGACGCGGTGCTAATAATAATATAATTAATAATAATAAATCAGTATTCACGTAACGTAATAAGTGAGCAGATTATTAACAAACAGATTAGGTACTAAATAACCGTGTTGACGTTTCTCACAATATGATTGAGTGACAGAAAACACGATGTACACTTTGCGTGATGTAAAAGTTCACCTCCGGATACACTTGTTATGTGAACGCCACATCAACGTGTACTGAGGGTGGTTTTTTTTCCTTAATGGGTTTCCATTCTCCCCACTTAAAAATACAGGTACATTTCCTCAAAATTCAACCTTACTCATCCCTAACACGTCAGCGTAGTTAGTACATAATGCGTGTAGACCAAGCGTGTAAATCAATTGACAGATAGTAAAAGCTACCAGATCTACTCTAAATGTATCCATTCGCCAAACCATATGATCTGCAAGACCATATGTTGAGTTATCACTTTTGGCAATCAAAACTCTCATAACAAACAGTTTTTTTTTTAATTATGTTTTTTCTTTTAACAGTTTTTTTGCATCTTCTTATAGTTATCAGTTACTACCAATCCAATGGTGAATGGACTCTAGTGCTAAAAAAAATAAAATATTAAGTCAATGTTAAGTTAAACACATCGTGATTGATTTCATTAAATAAAACGCGAATATAATATTTAGGTTATGTCATCCTCACGTCACGTTAAAAGCCGATTGATTAACAGGGAAATTATATACACGATTATGCTCAAACCTTAAATCGCATTTAGTGTTTCTCCTTTATAATAATTATTTTTAAAGCTTTTATTTTGAAAATATGGTAAAACGGTTTCTCTGGTCTAAATTACAGTAGTTTTTTTTCTAAATAATACAGAAAACCACCCACAATGAAACATCTTGTTTTTAAGCTGAATTATTGAAGTATTTTGAATTCTATTTTAAAAACAGTAAAATTGAGGCATTTTAAACAGTTTAGTTATTATATATATATTATTTTTAATAATATAAAATATTGAGTATTTTTTTAAAAAACGTATTTCCAAACTGAGCCAGTTTCGCTTATGTCAATTGAATAATTCAGTAAACCCCACTTTGATACGTTTTGTGGTTCAAATTTCTAATCCGCTGTGAAATAGTATCTTAACGCATAAGAATGACGTAAAGTAAAAGTTTCACGTGACTAAATTAGGGTTATTCCATGCACCTCAGCTTAATACCAATCCGGGATATCCTCATATTGGTGAAATGGGATAGGTTCGGGATGGCCCGGATTTAAGGGGGAAACAAGTGCTAACTCCACAGGCCCTCCACAAATCCGGGGGCTTCCACACATTTATTTATGAAAACTGTGTCTATGAATAAAATTATTTTTTTCATAGTTTTTACGTTATTTTATGTCCTTTTAAAAAAAAAAAACAATATATGATTATAGATATATAATTGTTTTAAATAAATCTACTTTATTGTGATGACAATAGTTTCTTAGTAAAAATGTTAGGGTCAATTTTATACATCCCCGGGGCTTTTAGAGCTCTGAATACAACCCTGGAATAGGGATGGGGAAGGTATAATGTAGAGGAAGTTCACCCACGCTGGTATGTAGAGAGAATGATAAAACCACAGTGATAAATTTAGAATGCCAGTCTGAGTTCGAATTCCGGCCTGATGTAACCTACTGATTATTTTAATAAACTTTTTCCCACCATCCCTCCACGCGAGTGCGAGTTTAACTTATATGTATTTTAATATGTTAATAGGCCATGACAGGGTATATGAGACGTCGTGCACTAAAATATAAATAAAACAAATAAATATTATTTTATTTATTTTATGCACTTTCTGGAACAACTGATTATATCAACACACGAAATATAGCTTTAACCTTTATTAGGACAAACACAACATTTAGCCCCAGCTATTAATTTATCACTGTGAAAGGGGGAACCCACATTTACCAATTATAAATTAATTGTTCAGCCATGCCGGGAATTGATTCCGGGACCCTTAGTTCAGTAGGCAGACCCACTACCGACCATACTATGGTGTCGAACTAAACCACTTCTTTTTTTCTCTCTCCACAGAACTTGTGACGGTCTCATCAGCGTCGACGTTGGCGAGAACCGATGAAGACGTTGACGGAAATCGAAATCAAGGTTTCGAGAAAGAAGAGTGTAAATGAAGACTCTATTGTTTGACTTAAGACCAAACATTGTTTGCAGAGCGCGCAAACAAGCAAACGCGAGAAATCATAAATTCACGAGTCAGGAAGAATAGTTGGTCGCTACAGCTGATTTTCTGCTTCAAAGATGAGATTTTTGTTATTGTATTGTAAAAATTAATTATAATAATAACAAATGTAATAGTAAATTGGGACTTAGTATAGAAAACATCAATCTCGAGAAACTACCAAAACAAATTCTGAATACATTTTTAAAATAATGTTTCAAAATGTTTCCAGGGTTAAGTAAAAAGAAAACTCTAAAGTGACAACCATACGATATTATGAAGAGATTTTACTTCACATTGAAGTTAAAATCTTGTGTTTATAAATTCACGATTATTTTTAAAAATAATTTATGATTACCAACACGTCACATTTAGTTATAGCTCTACCCAGAAGTGAAATCATTTTCCAAACTAATATATATATCTGTCTGATTTTAGAAAGCTATGATTTTCTAAAGAAGTCGATCAAAATAAAAAAACTTTTGTGTTTTTGTTGAAGTGTTTTATTGCAAAAAAACCCCCAATGAATTAGCTAATACATTTTCTGAATACTATAAATTATGTATGTAAATAGTTGGAAGGAAGAATAGTTATTAATTGAAGACCATGAACAATATTAAGTATAGGGTTATTAAATTCAATTAATAAATTAGTAAGTTAATTTGAAACACTGATTATTATTTATGGGATCATAAGGTATGTCCAACCATCCCCGTTTCTGGGGAATTGGTTGGGGGCCGGGAGCCATAGATGAGAGTTATAAGACCTAATGCTTTAATATAAAAACATAAAATAATATTTTTTACACCGTGTTTTACTAACTGTTCATGTTATTCGCTGATGTACTAATTACGTTAGTGTTTTATGGATGAGGAAGGTTGAAATTAGGGGAGGTGTGCCCGAATCTGCGCGGAGAAACTATTTAGGAAAAGCTTTCCTCATTACACCCGACCTGTGTTCGAGCCCCGATCTCCCTGTCATCAGCAATCTACATTACTGCTGGTGGTGACCTGGTGGTCCAGGGGTAAGGTGTCAGACTTCTGTGCTGGTGGCCGGGGTTCGATCCTCGGTTACGGCAAAGATTTATCTGATTACCAAACCCTTCCTTTACCTCTGACAAGACATCTTGTGAATGTGAGGAATGCCAGGCCTCCACCGTGGTTCGGATTCCACGTTAAACTGTAGGTCCTTCATTTCATCTCACTATCACCCTACCATTACACATTAGCGTAAGTGCGTATAACCCGAACGGGTAGTAAGACGTGGTGCTAATAATAATAATTACTGCTGGAGTGACATCTTATACTCTGCGGACACAGATGCGGGAAAATATTTTCCCGATCTTTTATTACCGTGTCTTACTACCCGTTCGGTTTATACGATTATGTACTAGTTACGTTAGTGATTTTAGGAATTAGTGAGGTTATATTTGAGAGGAACTGTACCTACATTTGTCGGGAGGGAGAGTTGAAAAAACACTCAGTACCTCCAATAGAGATTAGAACCTTGATCTCCCCATCATCAGCAGTCTAATCTATTGCGAGAGTGACGCTTTAGACCATGCAGTCACCTAAGTGGGTTATATAATTATTAATTTGAACAAATACATACATCCATGCATTAGACAAGTAACATTAAACCTAAGTTTCTAGAAATCTCATGGAAAGTAACAAGTATTTACATCAAAGCCAAAAGCCAAATTTGTTGTTTATTTTTGCAATTTGAAATATTTAAATTTGAGCCGGTGGGCCGCACAAACAACGTGCTCGGGGGCCGCAAGCGGGTGACGGGTTGGACAAGCCTGGTTTAAATAATGTAATCACCAGCTCGTAACTCGTACCAATGGTCACGTGGTCAACACATTTGGTTCACAATATAAGTTGCCAGAGATGGGGAGACTGAGGTACGAATCTCAGCCGGGTGCACTGTGGGGGTGATTTTCCACATGCGATTTACTACTGTGGATTGGCCTATCTTCTATCCACGCTAGTGCCGGTGCACTTAATACAAATGCCCTACCATATTGATTAAACAATTAAATAGCCAAACATGTGAACTAAAGAATAGGTACTTAGCTTATTGCCATGAGATGGCAACGCTAATGAAGAACTGTCCCTAACACTAATATGTACAAATTATATTATCTTCAAGTAGCCACACCTCTGACAAGACATCTTGTGAATGTGTGGAATGCCAGGCCGCCACCGTGGTTCGGATTCCACGTTAAACTGTAGGTCCTCCATTTCATCTCACATTCACCCTACCATTACACATTAGCGTAAGTGCGTATAACCCGAACGGGTAGTGAGACGCGGTGCTAATAATAATAATAATTCAAGTAGCCCCATGGCTTCTTTGGTGCTGACTGACGACTTTGAAAAGTTACCAGACAAAATTATGTATTCCTACACCAAACCATATGATCTGCAAAAACACGTGTTTAACAGCTGTCACTTCTGACAGTCAACATTTAGGTATATACCTAAATGTTGACTTTCAGAAGTTAGCGGTGAGCTGTCAGTTAGCACCAAAGAAGCCACGGGGCTACTGTAGACTATCTATAGCTTACTCAAACACAGTGTTTGCCTAACTATGGTACGCAAGCCTACAGGGGTACGCGAGGAATTTCAAGGGATACGCGATATACCACTGAGTTTTATTAATCATAAAATGTGTTTCCATAATAACAAGTATGATGAACAAATGAAAGCAGATTTTGACGATATGCAATCGAGTTTTATAAGTCTTTTTTTTCTCTGAAACGATTGTTTATAGTTTGAAATAGAGTTTAAGAGTTTATTGATTAGGCCATGGAGCCAAAAGGAATACGCGACTGGTAGACAATTCAGGAAACAATGCACTTCAACTAATCTAAGGATAAAGAATAAAAAATTAGAGTTTTATTCTAGTATTGGCCTAGAGAAGAATGAAAACCCAAAAAGAGCAGGAAAAAAAACCCATCCATTTCGCTCAGTCAAATCAATTCCAGGTCTCCATGTCGCAGTTTAATCCGGTTCTTGTTTCGAATCCTATAAGGGTGTACAAAGGAGGTTTTTTCCCCACCGTAAATGTATACTTAATTTTCCTTCAAAAATTGTGAATACATTATCTTGTAATATACCCTTCTTATTACTACCCCTTAGTTTAATAAAATGCAGATTGCATTCTATAACGGGTGGTTATGGGGTGATATAATAAAATAACACGCTTCGTTTAATGGAGCCACCTCGGTAAGCTAGAAATGGCCACGCAGACGTTCAGCTCTAATATAATATCTAAGTGATACGTTATTTCAAAATATGGCTCACGTCAAAATAAAGTCAAAAGATTCCAACAAAACTTTGGCTCCTTAAAAATCATATCTCTTTAATTTTATTGACAGATTTCTTTTTGCTAAAAATTTAAAGTTAGCTCATTTTTAACGACTTTGTAAACATGTTATTGAGATATGAGGCTATACAAGATGAAAAACTGCTCTAGGATTAGCCTTCCTCTAACAAGTAGTCATAATTCTATAAGCTCACAACATAAAGCTTTGCAATATTTGAGAACAAAAGTGAACTTTCCTCTTTAGCGTTATAAAAAGTTTCGCAAATTTATTTCCCACAATTCTTAGTAATATGACAAAGGATGATAAGACAGAATAAAGAAGCAGTTCCAGGAAACGACACAGACCATTGTATTTTAAGTCATGTGACCCAACAGAGATTGATACTTCTTGCTGACCAAGGCGGGCGCCTTAAGTAGACCGGTCAGAGAGTTTAACTAACCTTAATTCCTCAAATTGTCTGAAGACAGGGCAGATGCTCTTTAATTCTTAGCAGAAGGACAAACGGAATTTTTTTTTAATGTTAACAAAAGTCAAAATGATATAGTAATATACCATCTGGCCCACTAAACAAAACTCATGGAAGTCAACAAGCGTGGATTATGTAAAAATACTAGTTAACCTAAAACAGCATGCCTTGCATATAGCCGAATGGGTAGTAAGTCACGGCGACTAAAACAAAAAACAATACATTTAACAGTACCGGGGGTCACACGGTCTAAGACGTAAATTGCCAGTGATGGGCAGGTCTGCGTTCGAATCCCGTCTGGGTTTGAGCTACTAAGTTGTGGTTCTTACTTCATGGTTTTTCACTTATCCTCCACACAAATGCTGCTATTTTTTCCTATAAATTCTACCTTCCTCATCTTTGGTTGTGATTTTTTTTTAGCACAGCGTCTAACTAGTTTTTCGACTTACATGAATATGTACTATTTACGCTATTGAGTTAGGGATGAAAAAGGTTGAATTTAGAGTAAGTTTACCCGCACTTGCGTGGAGGGAGAGAGGAAAAATTATTTAGTAAAAAATACCCTTTGTAAACCCGACAGGGATAATACCCCTGATCTCCCAGTCCTCGGCGGTCGAATATATCGCAAGAGTTACGCCTTAAACCATGCGGTCAACGTAGCAGGTCTTATTAGTATACAATTTTAATAGTCCGAGCAGATAGAAAGACATGGTACCTATGCACACACACAAAAAAAACGTATGTGGTAGGAAGGGTGGTCTTAAAGGTCTGTTTCCCTGTCATAATTATAATATATAGTAGGATTTTGGTATGAAAGAAGACCTTCAAGTCATTCCTTCCTACCATGAATGGACTTCATAGGTTACCTTTGGTTTCACTTCTCTAAAACAAAACATAGCACTACGGTTTGAAACCAAATGCTTTATATTAAGGTTGTGCGAGAAGGAATTTTTCACTTAGAATCGAGTTTAAATGAATAAAAAAAAAAATAGTCCAAGTTTTATAAAGCAATATTCATACGATAAATATTACAAATTAAATTTCTGTAATAATTATATGCATAAATCTAATTAAAAACGTAATTTTTATGAAAAGATTCATAGTCAACACAAATTAAAATTTTCAAATAAATTAAATAAAACTGTACAGTTAAAAAAAAAAACATGTAAAAGGAAATATTCAAGGGGTCTACTTGCTAAGAAATTATCTCTTAAAATTAAATACAATAGGAATTTTCGAGAGAAAAAAGATCGAAAATTCTCAGTACTCCAATTTTTTGAGTTTTGTAACAATCTTCAAGTATAGGTCGAGCAGCTTAAAAAATTCGACTTGAACTCAAAATTTTGAGTACTCGCACACCCCTACTTTAGATCCAATTTTAACTATTTATTTTAAAAATTGAGTGAGTTGAATGTGAGATTGGGTGAGTGGTAATAAGCAAGGACGTAGAAGGGAGATGGGACGGGGTCCATGGATACCTTTAGTCTATAATATCCCGTCCATGGATACCTTTAGTCTATAATATCCCGTCCATGGATACCTTTAGTCTATAATATCCCGTCCATGGATACCTTTAGTCTATAATATCCCGTCCATAGATACCTTTAGTCTATAATATCCCGTCCATAGATACCTTTAGTCTATAATATCCCGTCCATAGATACCTTTAGTCTATAATATCCCGTCCATAGATACCTTTAGTCTATAATATCCCGTCCATGGATACCTATAGTCTATAATATCCCGTCCATAGATACCTTTAGTCTATAATATCCCGTCCATGGATACCTTTAGTCTATAATATCCCGTCCATAGATACCTTTAGTCTATAATATCCCGTCCATGGATACCTATAGTCTATAATATCCCGTCCATAGATACCTTTAGTCTATAATATCCCGTCCATAGATACCTTTAATCTATAATATCCCGTCCATGGATACCTATAGTCTATAATATCCCATCCATAGACACCTATAGTCTATAATATCCCGTCCATGGATACCTTTAGTCTATAATATCCCATCCATGGATACCTTTAGTCTATAATATCCCGTCCATGGATACCTTTAGTCTATAATATCCCGTCCATGGATACCTTTAGTCTATAATATCCCGTCCATGGATACCTTTAGTCTATAATATCCCGTCCATGGATACCTTTAGTCTATAATATCCCGTCCATGGATAGCTATAGTCTATAATATCCCGTCCATGGATACCTTTATTCTATGATATCCCGTCCATGGATACCTTTAGTCTATAATATCCCGTCCATGGATACCTATAGTCTATAATATCCCGTCCATGGATACCTTTAGTCTATAATATCCCGTCCATGGATACCTTTAGTCTATAATATCCAGTCCATGGATATCTATAGTCTATAATATCCCGTCCATGGATACCTTTAGTCTATAATATCCCCTCCATGGATACCTATAGTCTATAATATCCCGTCCATGGATACCTATAGTCTATAATATCCCGTCCATGGATACCTATAGTCTATAATATCTTACCACCTTGAGAAAAAATATCTTACCACGCCCTTGGTAGTAAGCTTACATAAATTAGCAACTTAGTTTCTGACAGTTCATACATTTAAGATGGTATTTCCCCCTGGTGACTACTCGAGAAAGAGCTTTCAATTTTTTTAAAAAAAACTTCATTTTTTGGATCCACTGATTCGTTTCATCCAAAAAAAGTATTTTGTTTGTCAAAAACATTTTAAACGCAACAAAAACACTCTATTATATTAATTGTTGTTGGCACAGCTGGTTTTACAATTAGGAAGTTGTAAATACTGAATCCTGTAAGGGAGTAATTAAATAAATTATATATATTTGGTGATTGTAATATAACAATGAATACTTTTTTATTTATTCTATAGCATTAAGAACGCGAAAGTTTATTGCCACATTTACCAAAGTACTCCACCTATCCCTAACTTGATCTTGTTCTATCCAGTCCACCTCATTACACCCTATCCCTATCTTGATCTAGTTCTATCCAGTCCACCTCATCACACCCTATCCTGGTGTCTCTTCCCATCGTATTCTATGAGATTTGGTTACCCTTAGCGAAGTATCTTAGTGAGTACAAGCTTGTTTCCGAACCCTCTAAATTTCCGTCAAGTAGGGCATGAGACCATGTTTCACAGCTAGTAAATTATTATTATAATTATTATTATTATTATTATTATTATTATTATTTAGCACCGCGTCTTACTACCCATTCGGGTTATACGCACTTACGCTAATGTGTAATGGTAGGGTGATTGTGAGATGAAATGAAGGACCTACAGTTTAACGTGGAATCCGAACCACGGTGGAGGCCTGGCATTCCCCACAGCTAGTAAAACTTTTGTTTTGTAGATTATATAAAAAATATATTAGAAAAAGTAACACCTTACAATGTACCTTAATAATTAAAAATATATATATATATGTGCCCTTAGCCATGTTTTGAAGGATTTAATCATTTACGGGGGGGTCCGGACAGATTACTTAAGTTGGCCCCCCCACCTCCTCAAAATTAAAATTTAAATACACCACCGTTTTGCACCTATTTTGCGCCGTTTTGCACCCAAGTATTACGTTTTGCACCCTAACCCAAGAGACGGTACGACTGTTTATGTTAAGGGGGGGCCAAGTTAAGGGTAGCCCCCCCACTATCAAAATGTTGGATTTTTTTCATGCCATCTTAAAAGTCCTGTTTTGCACCGTTTTGCACCCAAGTATGGCGTTTTGCACCTGAATAGTTTTTCAAGAAAAAAATATTTAAAATGGAAAAAAGTGGGGGGGCTAAGTTAAGCGTAGCCCCCCACTCACTGATTGGGGTTTTTTTAGATGCCAAAATAAATGTCCTGTTTTGCACCGTTTTGCACCCAAGTATGGCGTTTTGCACCCTAATAGATTCGCTAGAAAAAAATATCTAGTATACAAAAGAATTAAGTCGTTGGACCTTCCCTCCAGCCCCCACACCCTCAAATTAAGAATGTAAATATAACATCGTTTTATACATATTTAGCACCGTTTTGGACCTTAATAGTTTTTTAAGAAAAATAAATAAATTTAAAGTTAAAAAATGTTCGGTGGCCAAGTTAAGTGTAAACCCCCCAATTTAGAAAAATTAAACTTTTGTAAACCCCACTTAAGTTTTCCTCGGAAAACTATCATTTTTTTAAGTACAATAAAAAACATTTTATCAAACAAATCAAACAACATTGACCAAACATTTTTTTAATATTTCAAATTTTCAAAAAGTTTTTTTTTCGTAAGCTACCCTCAAATTATTTATATCTGTTAAAAGTAAATATATCTTTTTATTTATCATGGTAAACAATTAACAGACACCCATTTAAATAACATATTAAAATATTTTTTTTGAAAGATTTCAAATTTTCTAAAATTTATCATATGTAAACTAAACTTAAATTAATATATTTTATAAAAATAAACATACGTTATTATTAAATCGTGTAAAATAGTCCTCACTTGGCAAAATTGTAAAATCTATTTAAAAAAAACAACACTTCAGTGGCAGAATTGTCCAAGGCGTCAAATTCCTGTTAGACTGGCCTGCTGGAGATGGGGAGATCGATGTTCGAATACCGATCGTGTCTACTGGGGGTATTTTTTCCTCAATAGTTTTCCACTCTCCCATGCAAGTGCAGGTAGATCACCTTTAAAATTCTTTCTTTCTCCTCCCTACCCCATTAGAGTAATAATAATATATGCGTATAAGCTGAACAGTCAATAAGACAATGGAATTCAATTTTTTTCTTTTTTAAACTACAATTGTTCAAATATAAGTAATCAGCACTAGTATTAAATTTATTGTTTAAGAAAAACCAATCATTATGAAATTATTTTTGTTGTAAATAACTTGCCAGATACCCATTTTGAGCCAAATAATTAAAATTATTTTCAAAACATTAAAAATTTTATAAAAAATCAGTATTTGGTAAACTACCCTTTAGTGAATTTTTCCCTAAAAAGCAAGTGTACATTTCTAATTGTCATTTTAAAAAATCCCCAGATTTACATATTTAACCAAATCGTTAAAGCCATTTTCGAAAATCTTTTGACTTTACAAAAATGATTCTTCATTAAACTACACTAGAATAAATTTTTACTCAAGTGTACAGTGTTATTTGTCAGATCAAACACTAGCTAGATATAAATTTTAAACAAAATTGGTAGAGCCTTCTCTAAATATTTGTAATTTTCAAAATTCACTCTTAAATAAATTACCATTAATATAAAGATTAGTGTCAAAATCAACACAAACTCTCAATGTATAGCCATTCAATTTTGAACAAAAGCATTCAAACAATATTAGTATCTATATTCAGAAACAGAAAGAATTGTAAAATCCACTTTTTTAATTCAGGAGAAAATAAACTTAAAGCTTCTTAATAATCTTTAGATTGAAAATGTTCATGATTACAATAAGTCTATCTTCGACTCTATATATGATAAAATAAAAATCCATAAAAAAATAAAGGTTAAACTATATTTAGAGCATACTTTCTATCTTGTGAATAGTTATTTCTTAAAAGTCAAACATTTAAATATAAAATACAGTTGGTATTTAAGTTCTACATAAGATTCAAATTAATTTTTCTAAAATATATTAAATATTCTCAAATTTACAAATCTGGATTAAAATATGTTGGGGCAAATATTTTACATCTCTCAACAGTATAGCTAGGACCATTTCAAGTTAAATAAAACATTTTATTCAGCACAAAAGTGTGTCTATTAACTGAACCTAAGAATTATATTTTTCACTATTTCAGACACTTATGTAAAAAATACTACTTAATGAGCCATGGTCCGGGATATAAAGCGCCTCATTATATTATAATTAATAATTTCCATTAATGAGAAAAATTGTGTCTTAAATTCTAAATGTCAATGGAAATAAGTTTTATAATGCACAGCTTTATTGTATATATATATATATTAATCAAACATTTATAATAATATAGTAATATAGGAAAATGGTAGATTTACAGTATTAAAGATGCCCATGCACACCCTTCCAGGTCGAACACATTCCATAAAAGAATCTCAACTAAGATAGTTCTGTTCTTACATTGACCACGCGGGCAAGATAACTATCAGGACCGACAGTTGCTCAGCAAGCATTTTTAAGATAGCGATAAGAAACGTTTTCAGAATTTCTTAAATTTAAAGTAACTGAATATTGAGAAAAACAGGGTATACCAGTAATATTTCACATAGTAAACCCCGTCAGAAAAGGACACCAGCTATACTGTCTCCCTTATGCACGCTCAACTCTCTTCTTTAATGTGTGGTGAAAGGGGAACAAGGAATTAATATCCAGTGAAATATAATAACTCTAAGAATAAGGAGAGCCTTTAATGATTATAATTATTGACCATCACATATTCCAGATATTTTAACTCTTAATAGTATAAATGAAAATTCCCAATAACAACCGTTCACATAAAAGAATTAAAATAAAGAAAACACAAACATTAATATCATAAATGAAAATACCCAACAACAATTCATGAGTGTGATGACTTAAAGAACTGCGATAAAACCAACAAATGCAAAAATGCTCCTTACCCTTAACATTAAAATAATACACCAAGGAAATATATTGTAAGTATGACGTTCCCCTTCCCAACCTCGTAGCATTACAGGTGCTCTACAAGTAAATATTTTATAATAGGAGAGATACTCAAAACATAAACCTTTCGCCACCGTTTTTCCCAAACATTAATTTTCCAAGACACGCAGGCCGAAATATGAGGTTAAAGAACATATAACAATTAAACTCACCGAGTTCATCTTACCACCAAATAAAATGATTACTCGTATATGAAACCCTTACTCTCTGTCACTAGGTTAGTGATCATGCAGAGTACGAAAACCTGCATTGCATCCACAAAAATTGAAGATTGGAAGAGGAACCGATGACCAACTCAAAAACTCCAAAAGACCTTTTCTTACGCGTCCTTTCTCTAAAAAAGCTCCACACATTGTATAAAACCACCAAAAGGTAGCAAAACGTTAATGTTTTTACTAAACCTAGTTCTCACATAAAAAAAAGAAACAATAACTATTAAACATATAAAAACCAAAGAGAAATCAATTCAGATCACTAATAATGAAAACAAAGGAAAATTAATGCGTAAATTAATAATGTTAAAGAAAATAGTTCTGAAGTTATCAACGTCAGTGTCACCATCTGTCGATCTTGCAAAACACTCAACACAGACCCCTCCCCTCCTTTGGGCATGTCATTGATGTTAGATACCATTTGCTATTCTGGACAAAAAATTTAAGTAAATGCTAAGGCAGGCCACGAACAATAAGTGTAAAGACTACAACATAAGCTGCATCATAAATTGAATTTATCAGTCTCATTCTTGAATGTCTACAAAAGTGGGCTATAAATATGACTGTCATCCAAACCACTTATGAAAACATTCGGGCAATGAACAACATGGTTTATCCTAGGATATCTCGGAAACAAATAAAGCAAATACTCATTGACAACATTGGTGATGTTGAATTCCACTGACCAGCTCGAAGAAACTAACCGGAAATACCTTTTTTTTTTAAAAAAAAAAAGAGATGTTTCTATCAATGCAATATATAATTGTGATAATGATACGAATGTGAACATGCGGTGTATTTATGATGCTCTTTTACTCCGAAAGTGCAGAAATTACGCTCGCTATGACATACAATGAGAGACAAGTGTGCCGTTTATGTACTGACAATATGCAGCCAATACATGCAAGGCCTCAACAAGTTGCCATAGGAATGGCAATTTACCAAACCACTAGAAACAAAAGTATTGTCAATCTGCTTTATGTTATTATTATTATTATTATTATTACTAGCACCGCGTCTTACTACCCGTTCGGGTTATACGCACTTACGCTAATGTGTAATGGTAGGGTGATTGTAGATGAAATGAAGGACCTACAGTTTAACGTGGAATCCGAACCACGGTGGTGACCTGGCATTCCACACATTCACAAGATGTCTTGTCAGAGGTGTAGGAAGGGTTTGGAAATCAGATAAATCTGTGCCGGGACCGAGGATCGAACCCCGGCCGCCAGCATAGAAGTCTGACACCGTATCCCTAGACCACCAGGTCACCCAATCTGCTTTATGGATTGGGCTTCTCGATCAAGTATATCTGTCTTCTCAGGTATGAGATTCAAATGACAGAGTGTGATATGAATGATGTCTGGAGGAATAATGGAGTGTATTTACCTGCAAATATGGTCAATTGCTGATATATATTTTTTGCAGTAGACATTGCAGATTTTATGGAAGATACCTCTAATGGAAAAAAAAATTACACATGCCACAGCGCTGGCCATTTATCAGCGAAAAGAAGCAGATGACAGTACACAAGTTCTTCAAATGTGGAAAACGTCTGGAAACTGTGCAATATACCTTCCTGACTGTTCAACTGTTATTAGAGATTGTTTTATGCCATCCAAACAGATTCTAAAATTCAAAACTTATCCTGACTTCAGCCAATTTTTGTAGGCCACCCTGGTATTACTGACATGAAGGGATGGTTTATAGGGAAGACATCTACAAAATCAGAGGTGCTTCCCTGCAAGATGGCACACAATGTGTAAGTTAAGACATGAGTGGAAATTCAAATATTTCAACATGGGCCACCTTCATATCTCATATAACCACAGCTTTGCCAATAACTGCAGTTCATGTTACCTCACTGATACTTGCACCACCAACAGAATAGCCAGCATTGTTAACTGTTATATTTCAATTACCAAGTATTAACTATCTAGTAATGGGTCCACAAAAAGTCAGTGCTTAATTTTGCCAGGATTTCATGCCTTCACTGGCTGTGTTACCACATAATGTTTTTCAGGCAAATCAAATTTGGGAGTGTGTTGAAGAGGGAATAGAAAAATTGGTCTGTAAACTTTATATGCCATGATCTACAGTAACGACAGTGGGAGAAGTAAGATGGTATATTTAATAAAAAGTGAAATCTGAAAATATGCCACCAAAGTTGTCTGCTCTAGAATTCTCTATATTGAGGGATATTTTATCAGTGCATAATTTGGAACAATGATTTTACTGCTCATCCAAATATACCATCTCCTGAACCTGGCTATGGTTTGGAAGCTAGTAATGGTTATTATGTCCTGAAAATTACGGACATGCCACCAGCACCTTTAGAAATATTAGAGCTCATAAAATGGTATTGGAAAACAAACTGTCTCTCCAAATTGTGCTCCTGTTGGCGTAGTTATCTCCTATGCACCGATATGTGTTTGTGTCCAAATGATGATTCTCAGAAGTGTGAAAACAGTAGCCCTCTTTATTCCCATGATGATGAATACTGTGATTGTAATAACTTAGAATTATAACACAGCATTTACAAACAATATTCTAATGTACAGTAATAATGTTCTCTTATTTGTATTGTGTATTTTTTCTATTTACACTGAATAACAAATGCATGAGCAAATTAACTATACTTTTGTAAATTACTGTAAGAAATGTGGTTCAGTAAATGTTTCAACTTATCTTTTTTTACTTTCCAAAACAAAGTTTTTGAAAGAACACTTAATTTCTCGCAAGCCTTGAATGTAAAAGATTTTTCCTAATGCTTTTATTTAGTGTTAAACACCGTTATTTATTAAAGTATAACATTTTTAGAAGCCAATAATGCCATTGAACAAGTTAAGTTATCTTATTACATTAATGTTCACATCTGCTGAGGGAATATTAATCTAATGTTTTCATAGCTCTGGGCCCCTTAATGTTTGTGATAGGGAGGCCATAAATATTTCAAACTAAATAGTATTATAGTTGTTACCATTAGTAAATCTAAAAACATTAATTTTCTTACTACCACCAAAACGAATAGAAAAAAGTTAAAATGTTTAGCGTTTTTTAAATATTTCTGGAGATAATAGGTTAATTACATGCTGTCGGCCAAATTGTAGATACATTTAGTGGCTTTAATTTTAGTTAGTGTGGACTTTTATACTATAGAATCTATGGAAGTTACAGTCAATATTGTTGTAACAAGTAACATGATATTTCCCATTCCCCTGCGCCACACATCCCTGCCCTACAGCCCCCCCCCCCCTCTCCAACCACTATGCATGATTTTTGGAAGTGGCAACATGTGTTTTTGAACTATATGGGGTGCCAATTAATAACTTTAAAAAACAAGGCAATACTGTATCACAAATTCACACGGCAAGCCAGTTGCTCCCCCACGATTTGATTTTTTTGTATCTTAAATATTTTTTTCTCGCTAATCTTTTAGGGTGCAAAACGCTATACTTGGGTGCAAAATGGTGCAAAACAGGACTTTTATTTTGGAATTAAAAAAAAACCAATCATTGAGTTGGGGGGGGGGCTACACATAACTTGGCCCCCCCACCTTTTTCCGTCTTAAATATTATTTTTTTCTAGCGAATCTATTAGGGTGCAAAACGCCATACTTGGGTGCAAAACGGTGCAAAACAGGACATTTATTTTGGCATATAAAAAAACCCCAATCAGTGAGTGGGGGGGCTACGTTTAACTTAGCCCCCCCACTTTTTTCCATTTTAAATATTTTTTTCTTGAAAAACTATTCAGGTGCAAAACGCCATACTTGGGTGCAAAACGGTGCAAAACAGGACTTTTAAGATGGCATGAAAAAAATCCAACATTTTGATAGTGGGGGGGCTACCCTTAACTTGGCCCCCCCTTAACATAAACAGTCGTACCGTCTCTTGGGTTAGGGTGCAAAACGTAATACTTGGGTGCAAAACGGTGCAAAATAGGTGCAAAACGGTGGTGTATTTAAATTTTAATTTTGATGATGTGGGGGGCCAACTTAAGTGATCTGGTCCGGACCCCCATCTTTCTAAGTGTGTGGAGGGTCAAGTGTCAACTAGAGCCCGTTGCTCAGAGTTCTCTACCTCCCCTCTCCCCCTCAAGGTCAGCGGTTGTCCTGCACGTGACTTCAGGTGAGCGTGAGGCACGTGACTTTGGTAACTCATGCGAAACAATCAATGAATGTTTCCCGGACAAACGGACAAGGAAAAGAGAAAGAATGGTATCATCTGGTTCGTTAGTTCCCGCTTATCTCTAAGTTTTTTCTCTATTGTGTGCACGTAACTTGGTCACTGACGAGTTACGCCAGCAACGCAAGTCTAAGAAACTGGAACACTACACTAGATAAAATAAATGGTGCAATACAGTCTTACATACTTTCTCATAATAAAGGTTCTATTTTGGTTTGTGACAACATTTTTAAAAATCATTAAAAAATATGTTTTTTTTTTTAAATTACCACTGTGTTTTACTATCCGTTCGGGTTATACGCTTATGTACTAATTACACCAATGGTTTTAGGGATGGGAAAGGTTAAATTAAAAAAGAAATGTACTCACGTTTGTGTGGAAGGAGAATGAAAACCCGGTTCGGAAATACCACCCTCAGTACACCCGACCGAGATTCGAACCTTGATCTCCCTGTCATCGGCAGTCTAGCCTAACCCCTTGTAAGTTTTGCCCAGAAAAGCAAACATTATTTTGATAACGATATCAAAAACACTTAATAAATAAATTTTGAACATAATGTTGGGAGTCAACAACATTTAGAACAGACTATACACTCAAAATTAAAAATGTGCACTACAGAAGTGCACAGTTGAAACTAGGAATTGTTGCAACTTAGGGCGCCCACCTAGCTTACAATTACATTCCTACCTTATATGGTCCAACCAGTGATTTTAGATTAATTCTTCCTGAAAATAACAGTAAAAAAAAGTGTTTACATTATTCTAAATCTCCTTCAAACACTTCTTTCACCTTCAACATCGCTATCAGGTGGATATTTTTTTAAAACAGCTCACTTTAAAAATCGTTTTACTATACTGCACCAAATAACAATTTGGCTTTTAGTATCAATCAGACAGATTTCGCAATGCTAGGTTCACATAGAGCCCCCCCTCCCCCTTCTCATAAACACACCCTTCCCTTACCCCCTACAACCCCAAATTAACTTATTTCAGACAATCTGAAAACAAGTCGGACTGCAAATTATCCCGTTAAATGTCTGAAAAGGTTTGTTAATTGAGAGGGCTAAGTGAGGGGGGAGGGGGTATTGCTCCTAAACTATTGTTTTTGGACACAACCATTGGAATCTTGCTCTCCAGCTTGTGGTATTTACAACGAACATTTAGAAAGTAAAATTGTTTCCCTTGTATTATTATTATTATTATTATTACTATCATCAACCCGTCTTACTACCCATTCGGGTTATACACACTTAATGGTAGGGTGATTGTGAGATGAAATGGAGAACCTACAGTTTAACGTTGAATCCGAACCACGGTGGAGCCTGGCATTCCCCATATTCACAAGTTGTCATTAATATACTCTTGTCAGTAGTTAAGGAAGGGTTTGGCAATCAGATAAATATGTGCAGGGACTGAGGATTGAACCCCAGACCTCCAGTTCAGAAGTCCAACACCTTACCCCTAGACCACCAGGTCTCCTTATTACTTGTAAGTAGCCTCAAAAATATGTTTTTCGTTCCCACGATTGATGAACCTGATATCTTCTCTTTCCTGCCTCCCCCACACCTCAGGGCAATCTGATACGCTGATCATCTTCATGAAACAGTTTCAAGATCTTGTTACCACATTTAACGCTGTTACAAGCTTCTAAATAGGAAATGACAAAGCGTGGGATGTTTCCAAGGTAGACAGGAATAGCTGTACCTGTAACATGTTATATTACAATCAGATGCCATTTGAACAATATAAACTCTGCTAATTAGAAAACTTGACAAGACCCGTCGTGCCTGTAGCTCTGTAAGCTAATAAATAATAATAATAATAATAATAATAATAATAATAATAATAATAATAATAATAATATAATAAATAATATAAGAGACAGAGCATATAGTTTTGATTGAGTTTTTTAATGTATTAAGCTTTTTACTATCTATTAGGCTACTCACTTATTTATACCGGAAGGTATGTGAAAATACCTTTCCCGGCAAAATTGGTAGGTTCTCTTACTCTCACGTATATAAATTCTGTGTGTAGATATAATTAGTCGGATCAGAAAGTGCACGTAAATACTCTAAATAATTAAAAAATAATTAAACTTATAGAAAATAATGTAAAAAAAAGGAGGTATGATGCGATACGGACAAATTTGCACCAACATAAAATACGTACTACAGAGCCAATACGATGAAATGCGAACGAGTGTGTGCAAACTTAATAGAGTGAGGAGGAAATGTACCCACATTTGCACGGATGGAGAAAACCGTTGATGAAGACCATCTTCAGTGCACCAAGTATAGATTCAAGCACCGACCCACTGTCACCAGAAACCAGACCAGAACCAGACAAAGTAGACGCCAAGCCAAGGCGGAGATGGTTGGTGGTGGGGGGGGGGGGGGTTGCCTACTGATGAGGGTAACAAAAAGTTCGCCTCAGTCACAGACAAGTTATACACCAGACCCACAACCTCCAGGTTAAAATGTTGCGCTCTATCAAGCAGGTATTTTTAAAAACGTTTATTTTAAAGATATTTTTATTAGCGATCAGACAAAAATTGTCTTATAATGTCAATAAACCAGCTTTCACAAAGTTAGTTTCAGATAGTGCCCCTCCCCTTCACATAAACAAACCCCCCACCACCCCCAAACGAGCCTACATAGACTGCAAACTACAACAAAAATGTTGAATACAATGGCTTTTTTTTTTTTGTTCAAGCCAATGTTTGCTAATTGTTTGGTTGTAAACAATCTTTAAATAACTTCGACTATTTACTTTTCTGCAAAGGTTTGTACTTTGAAAGTGGGTATAAAGTGTGAGTTGGAGGGGGGGGGGGTGGGGAGGAGATTACTAATAACAGAACAATAGTGTTTGGACTAACACCCCTTTACAACAAACAATTTGAAAGTGAGTTGTTTCACTTGGAAGTGCTGTTATTACAGAGAACTAGCACTCCTCTGTGTCCAAAGTCTAAACCTGGTTCAAGGAGCGCAGCGTAAGACTTGAGTGAGTGTTTTGTGTCCTCTGGCTTTATTAAAGTAGGACACTTCCCATGGTATGTTTGTAACAACTTGTATCTGCGCATTGTCGCATTGTGATACTGAGTGTACATTTCACTTTCCAACCTAGCTTTCACCTTAATTTCACTCTGCTACAATGGAACGAACTTGCACTAGAATGAGAAAACTCACCTCAAATATAATCTGCGCTGTTCCAAACACATTTTGCAAATACTGTAGATGTTCACATCTTGCGGACATTTTTATGAATATAAAGTTTTTCAATCACTCCCATACCCGCAACACTGGACACGTGATATGAACGTCAGTCTCGTCCAGTCTGTTTTGAAGGTCACGGAAGGGTCGAGGTTCGAATCCCTGCCAGTAGTGTTGAGAGTTACTTTTACTTTAATGGCTCCCCACTCTCTTTCCACGTAAATTCGGGTATATTTCTTCTAAAATATCCCTCATTGTTGTAATTAAATGGGTGTACAACGAACGTGAAAATAACGGCTGTGAAGGTGTCTCTTGTAGGGTCAGTTGGTGTATGCATTTCGGTGTACTTGGCTGACTGATGTACAATAGTACCCTCTGGCTCAATGAGGAAAGCAACGGGAAACTACCTCACCCTCATTTCCCTAGTACACCTTCTCTGTGCTTCCTAAGCTTTACAGCTGACGGTGGAATTGTTGAGGATCCAACAAACCTTTGGGATGAGTATAAACATACAATAAAACTATAACTCATATGTCAGAAATCTTTATTGTGATAAATTTTTTTGAAAATACGGCTGAAAAATCAATTTATAGATTGAAAGACCTTTTACACTCACGATGTCCTTTAGTTTAACCAAAAAACCCACCCAAACTGGTAAAAGCTAGGTCAAGTTCTATTCTGTCAACAATTTAATTATTGACGAAACGGCGTCAAAGCGTCAAGGTCACAAATTGAAAACAGTATTATATTGAATAAATACATTACGAAGACTCTCTAGTTTACAAATAAGTTCAATGGTTATTTGCTATTTAATTAACACCTTCTCGTCATATAATCCTTGTCTAAAGTGAGTTAGTACTGTGCAACTCAATGACAAAAAATAGCAAATGATTACATTAGGGGTAATATCTCATATCTCACACAATTTCACTGGAACCTTATATGTTTATGGATAAAAGGTTGATATTCGTTTAAAGTTTATATTAGATCCGAAGTCTTAAGAGCAACGTATATTTTTCATTAGGATAACAAGTAAAACTTTCTAATCCGTCAAGATGGCTATTAATCAATAAGGAAGAGCAAAATACTTCTTCCCAATAGTGTACCATGAGGAAAAGAATATTTTACATAAATATAGCAAGAAAACCATTCAAAGTAATAAGGTCAACAACTATTGATCAGAACCAACGTGAATGAAATTGAATACTTTTCATTCGACGGATTTGTAAACTATCAAATGGTTGATGGGCTAGTTATTATACTATCGAGTTTTTCGATAATTTTTGTTTATTAGTGTTCAACGATAGTTTTAGCACAGATGTTATTAGCGGATTAATCTAAGGTGTGAATATGAGGGGGCAATTTTAGAAGAAGTGCACCTTCACTACCTTGATGTCACAGGCAATCCAGTATATGTCACTTCTAGACCACGTGACCACGGGTAAGGGCAGGACTTATCGCGCATGACTTGACTCTTAATCTCATAAGACAAGGAAATATATCGTTTTAGACCGCATCGATGGGCATAAGGATTAGGGTGTCAGTCTTATTTTGTTTGGTGGTGGCGGGAGGTTAGTTTTTTTTAGCGCTGCGTCTTACTACCTGTTCGGATTGTACACTGGATGTTTTTTAATCCCACCAGATTTTAATAAGGTGTTTTTTCCACCAAATTTGAAAAAGGTGTTTTTTCATAAATAGTTTCCCACTCTCCCTCCACTAAAATTCGAAGATATTTTTCTTAAAACTCCCCCTTCTTCAGTCCTATTACATTAGTGTAAATATTCCATTAGATCGTACGGGAAGCACATGTATTGTTTTAAGTAGCTCTTATAATTGAACTAGGAACTTCTAGATACGTAACCAACCTTTCTAACCACTTAACCACGGCGACGGACAAACATAAAGCATTTTTTATCTTTCATTCCTAACATTATTGGCTACAATTTCACCAATTAGAATGGTTATTAAAAGTTACCTCAACAGTTTAAAATTAAAATATTGCGTGCACTTGTAGACACAATGATAAGAGAACACAACAGATAGATAGCTCGTGAACTGGAACATGCTGTTGATAATACATGAACCAGAAATGACTCGTGATAACCAGAAATCTCTGACATAACACTCTACAAACCACCCTTTGAACTTAACATAAACTTAAGTAACTTGGCAAAGGATCAATAATGTGCCGCGCGGACTAAACATCAATCTCGAGTCTTCCTATATAGTTTTATGCTTTCTCTACGCAAATGCAGGTACTTTTTCACTAATTTCTACCTTCCTTATACCTATTTAATTAATTTATATATACAGATAAACCAAACTGGTGGTAAGACGTAAGAAAAAACGCGTCACAACACAATCGTATACAATAATTTCTTCAATTTAGTATTTTATAACTTGGAACAAAATTTTCAAAAATCGGTTACTAGTAATCTATCCTTAAATATATATTTTTCTTCAAAAAATAAATGTATAGTGTCATTTTATGAGTTTATCATTCCATATATATTCATTTTAAACAAAATAAGTAGAAACTTTTTGAAAAATATCACAATTTCAAAAGTATCTGTTGTTGGTGAATTCAGCGATGGGGCTGGGAAGTTTATGGGTGGAGGGGGTAGGGTGGGTGGAGGAGTAGTGCAGCCACAATGGGCAGAAATGTTTGAATTTGTGTCAAAATTTTCGGTGATTAGTTTGGCACAATATTTAAGTAGCTTATGGTACGGAAGTGAACAACTTTTTTTTAATCCCCACGTATTACTATTTGTGCATGATATATAATAAATAATCTAATGGGGTAGGGATGAGATAGGAATATTTTCGAGGTAATATACCCGCACTCACGTGGAAGGAGGGTGGAGAACCGTTAAGGTAAAACCACCTTTTGTAGATCCAACCAGGATTTGAGCCCCGATCTCTCCATTTTCAGCAAACCAGTCTAACACGAGAGTGACGCCTTAAATTGTTCGGTAACTGAAATGGGTACGTGAACAGTAATTAATTAACAACTTCTTAATCAGGGAGGAGCAGATGGATGTAAACAGTACTATGTTCGTGCGTGAGCTACGACAGTAGTGGTTGAAATGACAGTTCTGGCTCACTTTCTCCCATGAGGTTAACATTGATCCCCTCCTTGAATGAGGTGGATCACATTCTCCCATGAGGTTAACATTGATCCCCTCCTTGAATGAGGTGGATCATATTCTCCCATGAGGTTAACATTGGTCCCCTCCTTGAATGAGGTGGATCACATTCTCCCATAAGGCTAACATTGATCCCCTCCTTGAATGAGGTGGATCACATTCTCCCATAAGGCTAACATTGATTCACCTCCTTGAATGAGGTGGATCACATTCTCCCATGAGGTTAACATTGATCCCCTCCTTGAATGAGGTGGATCACATTCTCCCATAAGGCTAACATTGATTCACCTCCTTGAATGAGGTGGATCACATTCTCCCATAAGGCTAACATTGATTCACCTCCTTGAATGAGGTGGATCACATTATCCCATGAGGTTAACATTGATCCCCTCCTTGAATGAGGTGGATCACATTCTCCCATAAGGCTAACATTGATTCACCTCCTTTAATGAGGTGGATCACATTCTCCCATGAGGTTAACATTGATCCCCTCCTTGAATGAGGTGGATCACATTCTCCCATAAGGCTAACATTGTTTCACCTCCTTGAATGAGGTGGATCACTTTCTCCCATGAGGTTAACATTGATCCCCTCCTTGAATGAGGTGGATCACATTCTCCCATAAGGCTAACATTGATTCACCTCCTTGAATGAGGTGGATCACTTTATCCCAAAAGGTTAACATTGATCCACCTCCTTGAATGAGGTGGATCACTTTCTCCCATAAGAATAACATTGATCCTCCACATTGTGAAGTTGGGTCATTTTCTCCCACATTGTTTCTCCTAGCTGGGAAGGTGTGTTACTTTTTCCCATAAGAATAGCATTGATCAGTGACGGATTAAGAAATATTATTTTGCGTGTTTGACATTTCTTTCAAGGTTTATATTACACCCTCCTTACTATTGAGGTGGGTAACTTTCTCCCATATGGATAATATTAAGACTTCTCAAAGTGATTGAGTGGCTGGTCGGGAAAAATTATTTTGGGGGTTAGCCATTTTTTCGAGTTTTAGCATTGATTCTCCTCACTGAGAAGTTGGGTCACTTGGTCCACTCAGGTAGAGGAACCAGGATATTACACAAAGCTATCAGCTCCACTTTACAAATGTAGGTAACTCATTACTACCCTATACACACCTTCAATTCGACGTCTAGTTCCTGTCATCACAATAAATGAAGAAACGGCAAGTAATACGTCGTTATCCATGGCTAGAAATGTGTAGACTGATTATAAAAAGGTTGAAGAACCAGGATGTTAGTCCAACAAGTTGGCTAGAATAAATACAGCTTACTTTTCCTCATGTTTTGTCTTACAACATGTTGGATCCAACTTGTTACATAATAAACGAGGCTTAACTCTCACTATGAAAGTAGGTTTGGTTGAAAGGATTATGTGTCTAACTCCCCTTGTTGGAAAAGTTGATTAGGTTAGACACTCATTCAACTCGATAGCGCATGCGCAGAACCACCCGACTCGGCCAACATGTTGGGTTGGTCGTTTATTATCTCTAACAAATGATCCAACACAACCCAACACAACTGGTTGGCTCTGACCAGCTCGCCCAACACCAACATGTTGGCCAACATCCTCAACAAGTTGGGAGTGCGTTTATAATGTAACACAACTTGTTGGGATCGTGTTGGCCAATATGGTTAGCTGTGTGTAGAGAGGTGGAGAAATGAGACGTGTTGGACCTGCGATGTAATGGACTTGCGATGTAATGGACATGCGATGTAATGGACTTGCGATGTAATGGTGCCCCTCCAATGGTATACACCCCAAATAAACAGAATTTAATGTAAAATCCACTTTTTCGAGTTTGGAGGCACATTAAACGTTATATACCTTGTTTGTGGTACGAAGGGATGTCTGGAAGTTCCTTTTTATAACCAAAATTCACCTATACCGTAGAGTTCTGACAGGGAAAAAGACCTTTCATAAGGAAGGGATGTCTGGAAGGTTATTTTTTCTACCAAATTTCCACTGAATGGTAGAGTTTTGACGGGTAAAAAGACCTTTAAGAAGAAAGGTATTTCTGGAAGGTCATTTTTCCTAACAAAATTTCACTATATAGTCGAAATATGAAAGGTAAAAATATCTTTTAGATGGAAGGGATGTCTGGAATGTCATTTTTACTACCAAAATTACACTATATGTTAAGAGTCCTGACAGGTAAAATAATATAATAATATTTAGCACCACGTCTTACTACCCGTTTGGGTTATACGCTTTAAGTACTAACTACACTAATGGATTAGGAATTGGGAAGGTTTAATTAGAGGAAGTGAACCCGCATTTGCGTGAAGGGAGAGTGGAAAACCTTTAGGAAAAACCACCCCCAGTTCACCCGACCGAAATTCGAACCTCGATCTTCCCGTCCTCAGCAGTCGAGCTAAACATAACTGGCGCGTTAGCCAACTACGCCACCGAGGCGGGTGACAGGTAAAAGGACCTTTCAGAAGGAAGGGATGTCTAGAAGGTCGTTTTTCCTACCAACATTACACAATATAGTAAAGTTTGGACAGGAAAAAATACATTTCAGACATCCCTTCCTGACATAAATAGGGTATACTACACTATAATAACCAGGTAGTTCTTTTTTACGATCACAGTACTTTCTGACAAAAAATAAAAAAAAGTTATGATTTAAAAAAATATAGATTTGCGAAATCTCACAAATTGGTTTATTATAGAAAGAAATACAGCGTCTCTTAGTGGGAATTGATCAACAAATTAATTTGGTTAAGGCCATCAACATCGAGTAAATACTCACTTTAATCCGTGAAATTTCAAAAATAAAAAAATAAAAATAAGATAATGATAGCTCTATCGCTGAGTTTAACCTTGATTTCTTATTGCAGGGTTCGATATGAAAAAAAAGAGTCAATGTTGCACAAAAGTTTCTGCGCTGATACTATATCTAAAGGATTTTTTTACATGCATGCAAGAACGTTTTACAAGTAAAACGACAGAGACGTTGAAAATCGAAATGTACTATCATCCATAACTTGTATAGTCATTTTTTACATTTATCATACGACTACTGAAGAAATCTTTACATATGTTGATAACTTAGTCAGTACCTATAGTACCTATTATTCCATTGCAAATGCTATATTTTAGGGAAGGGGTAGGCCTCCATTATTACCTTCCCTAGATACCTACGCTCATTAATGTTAACACAAATAACGACCCTAAAGGGTTCTCAGAATTAAACAGCACCAGAAATAGAAATAAAATAAAAATAAACGGAGTGACCTTTTGGGCTAAAAACCACTATTCCTAGGAATGGGATGTAAAATAAAACCACCCCATATTCTGTATAGTATTTTCAATCGACTTACTACTCCGAAGCTAGGCATCAAATCAACAAATTCCAACACCCGAAGCACTTTTGCCTTTAGTGATGTCAGAATCACATAGTTCAATGCAGGGTGGAAGGGGGTGGATGGGAGGAGTGGCTACTCAAGGTCTGTCCAGTTGTAAAGATCTGCGCAAGCACAGAAAATCAAGTGACGTCATATCAACAGATAAAAAGTTAATGCTTATCACGTCTAGCACAAGGAAAATGGTTAGGTTTGAGAGTTACAGTCAAGATTTCCTTAGAAAGGAAATATCTGGCTGCTAGGAAACGTTACTGGATCTACCATTCATGTCATTTGATGTGCATTTGTTCCTTTGATAGTTATTATTATTATTATTATTATTATTATTATTATTATTATTATTATTATTATTATTAAAGATTTATCTGATATCCAAACCCTTCCTTCACCTCTGACAAGTTATCTTGTGAATGTGGGGAATGCCAGGCCTCCACCGTGGTTCGGATTCCACGTTAAACTGTAGGTCCTTCATTTCATCTCACAATCACCCTACCATTACACATTAGCGTAAGTGCGTATAACCCGAATGGGTAGTAAGACACGGTGCTAATAATAATAAATTATTATTATTAATACTTTTATTTTTCGTACACACGGAGTCTTACTAACCGTTAGAGTCATACGCTTACGTACTAATTACTTTAACGTGGTAAGCATGAGGAAGGTTGAATTTAGAGGAAATGCACCCACTTTCGCATAGAGGGAGAGTGGAAAACTATTTAGGAAAAAAGACACCATCAGTACACCCTACCAGGATTAGAACTCCAATCTTCAACATAGGCAGTCTAGTATACTGCGAGAGGGACGCCTTAGACCATGCGGCCAGCTAAGTGGGTAGTAATAGTAACTAAATTAATACAAAAATTTACAACTTTTTTTTTTCTAAATAATTTCTTTCTACCAGTATCCTAATAGAATTTTAGTAACCTTTGAAATTGTCGGATACTTTACTTTCTACAGTGTAATTATTATTATTATTATTTCCCCTGTAATTTATCAATCTCTTATCACGCTTGATTCCTCCATTATGTCTATTATACTCGATCAAGGTAAACCGCTATCCACTATAGTAAGCGAGACATACATAAATTGGGGGTTATGGCAAAATAAACTAGGTTAGTTATAGTTTCCAATTTCAGGTCTCAAAACCACGAGTCAAGCCAATCGTACGGTTCCAGTTGATTTCTCACTGTCAAAAAAATAACACCTTTTTTTTTACTTGGCGTGGATTGAAACGTGCTAAGACGTGCATGACCGAGTTCATAGTATTTTATTTTTCAGTGGATGAATGAAAAAATCTAGAGAAATTATAAAAAAATATGTTTTTATCTCTTGAAAGTAGCTACAAAAGCAGGGACATTTGAATAGGAGTGTAGTTTTTTTATACGGCTTACAGCACGTGTTATCTTATCTCTCTCACTCCTTGGACGGGTGGAACATTTCACATACACCCCGATTTTATAACTTGATTTTAGTTGATAGCCACTTTTGGAGGCCATATTTCGTACCATAATCCTAATTTATAGTAGTATTTTGATAAGATAAATAGCCTTCAAGAATTGTAGTAGGAAGTCCGTTTCGTAAGACCTTTTATCTTACCAATTTATTACTATACAGTAAGATTCTAGTAGGAAATAAGGCCTCACAGAACGGGCTTCCTACCAAAATCATCTTATACTTATCACGCCACACTAATATTAAAAGAAGTGGAGAGTTTTCGAAGCACAAACCTGTATTTTTATGATCCATTCATTTTTGAGTTGTCTATTTATTCTCTAACATAAATGTATGTTCCCATGCTCTGCATCTTGCCCCTTGTTAGGGATATTTTACCTACTAGGGTGGATATGAGGAAGGTCTAATTTAAAGAAAGTGTAGCATAATTTGCATGAAGGGACATTGGAAAACAAGCTAAAAATAAACAATATAAATGTGCTCGGCCAAGATTCAAAGTCCCGACCTTACCCGCTTCGTTGGCGGCGTGTTCTAACGCACTAGTCTCGCCCTACTGTGCATCCCACTTTGCAAAATGTCCGTTCACCATAGGAACTATTTTATGAAAGGCCTTTTTCCCTACCAGAAATCTATTATATAGTAGGACATTGGTAAGAAAAAAGACCTTTAAGTGAGTAATTCCTACCGTGAATGGAGTATATAGCTTCGAAAGCTTCAAGTAGGCAGCGTCGTTAAACTGTTGCTAACATACTTCGCCACTCTTTCACGCATTGAGCCGAATCACCGTACATAAAACACGATTACGCGAAAAATCGCGTCTTTAATGGGTTGAGTATTAGGAAGGTTGAATTTAAAGAAAGTGTACCTGAATTTGCGTGACGAGATAAATTGGAAAAAAACATTTAGGAAAAATAACTTTAGTACACCCGTCCGGGATCGAACTACAATCAACCCATCATCGGCAGTCTAGTCTATTGCGACAGTGACGCCTTAGACCATACGGCCAAAGAAGCGGGTTATTATTTACTTGATAACAGTGAGATTGAGATAAGAGAAATAGTTTTTCCATTTTAAAATGTTTATTTTTTAAAATTTTGTTTTATTTTTTAACTATGGTAAAATTGTTTCCCTGGTATCAATTCTACTGTGGTAAAGTCGCCACTCACTGTTCACCTTCACAAATGGCGTCGTTGCCAACGATCCGTGAGCGCGCTGTCACCATAGGAAAACTAGTATCATCCAAGGGTGGTTTTTCCTAAACGGTTTTCCTTTCTCCCTCCAAGCAAACGCGGGTTCACTTCCTCTATATTCAAACTTCCCAATTCCTAACACCATTAGCGTAATTGGTACTCAAGCATATAACCCGAAAGGGTAGTAAGACGCGGTGCTAAGTATCATCAGTATTTGTGTGTAGACCCGGCCGACCACTCATATACTGGAAACTATTCCTGACTCTATGATGGCTAGGCGAGTATTCTCTCTAAATTTTTTTGGTAGTTTTCTAGCATAACACAATACATTATCGCGTGATAAATAACTCCATTATTTTATCATCATCCTTCACGCATCTAGGAGAATATTATTTAAAAATCGTTTTAATGGTCTGCCAAGTAGCCATTTTCCTCCGGCTTTATTTTTCTAATTTTTTTATATGAAAATGTTGAACATACATTCTTGAGACGTGTTGAAGCCATTTGCTTTTTACTATAGTTTTGTACTAAAAAAACTGTAACCTGAACTTTTTTTTATCACCGCGTCTTACTACCTGTTCAAGCCATACGTATATATGATAATTACTCTAATGGGGTAGGTAGGAGGAAGGGAGCATTTTATTGGTAATCTACTCGTATTTGCGTGGAGTGAGAGTGGGAAACCATTTAGGTAAGCCCACCTTCGGTAGACCCGACAAGGATTCGAACCCCCACTTCCCTGTCATAAGCAGACCAGTCCAACGCGAGAGAGATGTCTTATTTAGACCATTTAACCACTGACGCGGGCAAACTTGAACTTCTTGTATTATGTATTAGGCCTAATTTTTGGTTGCCTTTTTTTTATTTGATTTTGTTTCAAAACATCATTGAAAATAATATATAATAATATTTTTCAAATTTAAACCCAAAAAAAACAAGACCCGAGATCGTTAATTTATCCCTCAGTTAAAAGAAACATACCCATTTTCACAAGAAAAAGACATCTATCATCGACAAGAATCGAAAGCTGGTAGCTAACAAAAAGGCAAATGCGAAATATTCCGAAGGACCTTTTCTCCTAAGTTTCATAAAAAAAAATCTACTCTTAGTAGAAAGTTTATATAGTTTTAATATGCGCGTGGGTAACAAACATGAACCTGTTTTCAGAGCTGCACCTCAAGGCAAGGAATAATGGTTAGATTATTCTCATAATTAGACAAGTTGTCCGCTATCTTCTCATCAGTTTTTTTTTTTTTTTTTGCACACACCTAACCCCAACCTGTTTTGAGTTTCTTACCTCCAACGCCTGCATGTCCTGCTTGTTGCCTTAGATACAGCGTTATAAAATAAAGAGATCAAAAGAAAAATTACTCTCTCTCTTTGCTTATGATGCTAGACGGTCTGGCGTCAGGTTAAATAAGCTGCTCGAACCATTGCTTTACAGTAGAACTTGGTTAACCCAACTAGTTGGAAAATAGATATTATTATTATTATTTGAAGAATTTCACTACGTACATCAAGTTGGCCCACCACTTTCCCAAATAATTTAAAATTTATACAGTCGTCTGTGCTCATATGTGCCTGAAATTCAAATTTGTGTTATTAAATTACTCAAATTATATCGGCGCTATGTGCATTTTCTGAACGATTTATAAACAAATTAAATCTAGAACATACACTACACCCAACCTTACGACCTTTCATTCATACATCATTGTGAAAAGGGGAACCCACATCTCACCAACATACGTCTTTTGGACATATCGGGAATCGAATTTAGGACCCTTAGTTCAGTAGGCAGACGTGCTATCGACTGAGATACACCCAATATCACCTTTGAGGTAACAGCCAGTCTTATAAAGAAACGCTTTTATCTTAGCTTACCCGCCTCGGTGGCGTAGTTGGCTAACGCGCTAGTCGTGTTGAGCTCGACAGCTGAGGACGGGGAGATCGAGGTTCGAATATCGGTCGGGTGAACTGGGGGTGGTTTTCCACTCCCCCTCCACGCAAATGCGGGTTCACTTCCTCTAATTCAACCTTCCCAATTCCTAATCCATTAGTGTAATTAGTACTTAAAGCGTATAACCCGAACGGGTAGTAAGACGCGGTGCTAAATAATAATAATTATCTTAGCTTTCTCTCGATTAACTGTTGCCAAATCTCCCCTCTCTCTCTCTCTCTCTCAGCTCTGTCGGGAGGTGGTGTGCTAGGGTAAGGCGCTATTGGCAACCTCGACTACACTGGATATCATCGTTGAGGCACCTGCATGGTTACTATTGAGAAACAGCGTTATTATCTAGTTATCGTGTGAGCCTCTCCCCTCGAATATAAGACAAGTTTTAAAGATATAACATTGAAACGAAAACCATACATTCTTAAACAATCCTAAAATAGTCCTACATTGTCACACCATTATTATTTTTATCTTACAATAGTATTTTGTAAAGGTAACTTTTTATAAATTCTCTACAACTAAAGATATATGATTTAGTCACGAAAATGGTCTGTAGTAGTTTTCCTGCCAGGATGTAGATTAAAGAAGTCAGTGGTTGCATATGTCTATCTAAAATAGGAAACCAGAAAAGGGTGAAATAAAAAAGCATGTCAATGTTTTCAAAGCACAAATATTAAAGTGAATGTGTAAACTCGTCAGAGGAAGAGGGAAATGGTTATCAGCACATATTAAAGAGCCCTTTCATGATTAACTTCTCATTTTCTTCTCTCTTTTTCTATTTTGTACATTGGTGTCTAAGTTTGATAGTGCTTAGACTGCTTAGGTACATCAATCTAAGATGCAACCCGCTTAGCAAAATAGCTTTCGATATTTCTAAGTAGGCAACATCGTTAATATTTTGGTTTCTTAAGTTACAAAACTTTAAATGTAAGTCGTTAATATTTTGGTTTTTTAAGTTACAAAACTTTAAATGTAAGGTATTTTTTCCCTATAGAAACATGTTGATAGCTTTCAAAACAATTTTGAAATTAAATATATTTCGAAATAACAAACCATTTCTCGAATAACTCTGACTTTCTGAACGTCTGCAACGCATCTCAGGGCTTAGGTTAGCGACCCCTACCTACAAATAAAAAGTGAAGGGTAGACAATCGTGGCTGCGGTATTTGAAGGTCAACTGTCGACGAGGCCCCCCCCCCCTGCCTTCCAACCTTCCAATGGAAAAACACCAGTGGAAGAGTTTTGTTGTCAACCGCGAAGAAAAGTCGCCATAAAAAAGACCCCGCATACAAAACTATTAAGAGCACTTGTTTTTTACTACATCATATAGGCAAGGGTTCTTAAACTGTGGGTCGCGAACTCTCGGGGAGCCGTGAAAAGAATTCTGAGTGTCACCGCAAACATTAATAAGCGTGAATGAATCGAATATTTATTACAGAATTGTTGAAATTATAATACACTGCAACCTTTCATTCTATATTTGTTTATATTATTGCAGACATAAACATCGTCCGGCAGGATTACATGAACACAATTTTAATAATCATCCGTACGATTAATTAAATAGAACAAACTAATCTATATAGATAAAGTTTGTAAATTATTATAAAAACGTTAGTAGCCATGTTAAAATATGTAATTGCATGTTTGCATTAAAAAAAATTGTTCATTATTTATATTTATTATTTGTTCGACATATTAGCTCAGTCGGTAGCGTTTCTGCTTACGGAGCCTTGGATCCCGGGTTCTATTCCCGGCATTGCCAAAAATTTATCATCCATAAAATTATGGGTTTACCCTTTGACATTGATAAATTGATGGCTGGAGACTGGATGTTGTGCCAATCTTAAGATAAATGATTGTTTATATGACATGAAGTTACGACAGGCCTAGCCAGTCGGCAGTGGAAAAATATTTGTGACTTGAATAAAAAACTAACCCAGGTCACAGGCTGAAAACAGTAATGGATGTAAAAAAAGTAATCTAATTTGATCTAAACGTAATAAAAAAAATTAACACTAAAGTATACAAAATTACTACCTAATTTAACCATTACTGGCCGAGGGTCGGTAACAAATTTTGTCTTATGAAAAGGAGTCAAGAATAAAATAGTTTTAAATGTGGGTACGTAGGGGACGCCAAAAAAGCTAAGTGATTATAAAAACATAACGTTTGTTTTGTCAAAATAGGTAAAATATGACTTCAGTAGAAAGATAAGAGTTTATTTCCTTCTCGTGGTGATATTAACAGATGTTGAATATATGTCATAGGCATAGCGGCATTTGGTGACAAACTTTTTAAATGAGGAGAAAAAGTTGTCGTTACATTTCAGGACACCCTTTACAGATATTCAACAAATGTTAATGTTATCATGAGAAGAAAATTAAACTATATGTTTCTACTGGAGCAACATTTTATTTATTTTAATGTTTTGATATAAAAACTGCAAAAGCACTTACCTGTGATATAGAGGAAGTATTCTAGTCGTTAAAATTTTCGGCCTCGAGATTATGATGAATTTTTACGTTGTATGAGCCTTCGAATGCCAAAATTGGGGTTTACAAATCTTTCTTTATGCTCCTATATACGCATGTCTATCCGACGAAACGGTTTAGTGGATTTTGTTCAAATTTGATATGTGGTCAAATCTCGGGCCATCGTTTTTTTTAAAGCTACAAATTAATGGTAGTTTACTGATGAGTAAATTTTGAAAATTCGAAATGTTTCGAAAATGGCTTTAACAATTTTGTTGAAAAGTGATGGATATCTAGGGAGTGTTTGACATGACAATAGCCTTGGTTACTTGGTTTCTGTAGAAAGAATTACTGATAACTAGTTTTTAGCCCTGGAGCAGTCGCGCCTATGTTGCGACCTAATGCTGTCGCATGACGTCATCAACACCCTTACACTTGTTGTGTATTTTATACCCCTTTTGTGTGTTTTTTAAAATGTTTTATTTAGAAAACAATATTGTATCCAATTTGAACATTTAACAATGATTTTTTTTAATTTTCTAAAGAGGCTTGCAAACAATTGTGTTCAAAACGAATGCATCGTGAGTGTTTGTTATTTAAAATTACGCTATATACTTAATTTATTTAGGGAAGAAGGGAAGGGGTGGATTCATTTAAGGGTACCTAAAAACAGATTACTTTATTTAATTTTTATTTTTAATCTTTTGAAAAATGTTTTTTCTTTTGTTTTTTTTTCACTTTTCCATATTTTCATGATTTTAGATTTTCAAATAACAACAAAATTTCCAAATTTCAAATGCTTTTCACGACCCACCAAAAGTATACTAAAGGACCCACAGTTGTTTTTTTTTTTTGAACGACTGAGATGTGATGTACACGCATTTGCATGAAGGGAGAGTGGGAAACAATTTATGCAGAATAAAATCACTAAGTATACATTCTGCCGGGATTCAAATCCCGACCTTACCGTAGCCAGTAGACTAGACTAGACGAACCTGACATTTAATCCGCAAGAAAATCACCTACACAACATGAGGAAATCATATGGAGTCTTCTCACCCCACAAGCCCAACATGAAATACAGACATAGTTCCCAGTACTGAATTCTAAGAAGGGATTTGGTAAAACCAGAGAAAGGGTGTTGAAAGTGTTTTGAAACTTTACCAAGCAGTGACAGGTCGTTAACTAAATCATTGTAGAATGTAAGAAGACGAATTAGAGCCTGTCAGAGTAAAACTAGATTGTGCAAGTGAGTTTTTATCAGATTGGGGTTGATAGATTCATAGGCTTTGAATCGATTATCTGGTTCGATCTTGATATAAAAGTTTTGTATGGATTGACGTAAAATATCGAATAAAAAAAAAGAGAGAATTGAAAATATAAGCTTTTCGTGGATCATCAATTACTAATCTACTACTATCGCAGTGGTCTAGTGGTTATAGCAGGGGTGTCAAACGTACGGTCCGCGCCTAAATATTAAATAAGAATAGGAATGTGGCCCGCAGTTACAGACTTGGTCTGTGCCCGGGGTGTATTTTGAGTTTGGGATTGAATTTACCAATTTTAATATACAGAATCATTCCAAAGTTAGGTGGTTGAGTCAGGGAACATTTTTAAAACTATTTTTTTGAACTGAAAAATTATTAAAATATTTATGGCTAAAAAAAATCATTCTTTCAAGGAAGTTAATGACAGTTAGTCTTGGGTGATAGATTTAACTTTTTTTTTGTTGATATTACAGAGCATCTCAATTCACTTAATGTTCAACTTCAGGGAAAAGGTCAAATCATCACACAGTTATTTGACCATTATAGATAGAGCCTTTCGAACCAAATTAAGACTGTGGAAAAACCAGTTTGCTAACAAAATTTTTGCTCCTTTCCTTATGCTCAAAGCAAGTGTGGAGACTTATAATGATACGTCCAGCCTCAATAATTATGTTACATCAATTTCAGCTCTCCGAAAAGTGTTTTAGGGCAGATTTAAGTATTTACAACAGGATACATTTTTGTTTTCCTTGTTCTGTGCTCCATTTTCAATTTATGTCGAGAGTGTCAAGGAAGATGCAACTTGAATTTATTGATTTTCAATGTAATTCTGTTCTACAAAACACATTTATGAAATGGTCCCTACCAAAGTTTTGTTGGAAGTATTTGGGTGGTAAATATCCATAATCAAAATGAACGCAGCTAAAATACTATCAATGTTCGGAAGTACACACATTTGTGGACAAATTTTATCCCTTTTAAAATAGAATAAATTCAAATCAAGAAGTCACCCGCCTCGGTGGCGTAGTTGGCTAACGCGCTAGTCGTGTTGAACTCTACTGCTGAGGACGGGAAGATCGAGGTTCGAATCTCGATCGGGTGAACTGGGGATGGTTTTTCCTAAGTGGCTTTCCACTCTCCCTCCACGCGAATGCGGGTTCACTTCCTCTAATTCAACCTTCCAAATTCCTAATCCATTAGCGTAATTAGTACTTAAAGCGTATAACCCGAACGGGTAGTAAGACGCGGTGCTAAATAATAAAAAAATAAAATAAAAAATCAAGAAGTCATGAGCATTTATAAAGTAGAATGAGGATTGTTTCAAGTCAAAAATATTTCTCCATATTTTGATAATTTAGTAATTGGGAAGCGGTGCTAGATTTCTGACAAATAGTAGATGTGATGAATTACCATCCTGATTTTTTTTTAAATTAAAAATATTTGAATATTGAATTAAGTTTAATATTACTGTCTTTGTTCTAGCTAAGTAGTTTTTACTATAACAATTTTTTCTTAATATTATAAATTGGCATTAAAAAATTGCTTTTTGCGTTCGCATTAAAAGAAAATATGTTTGTAGAAATCAGTGAATTTTAGAATGAAAAGGAATCTAGGGTAAAAAAAAAAAGTTAAGCTCTTTAATTTTGTATACACACTTAAAATGTATAATATAATCAATAAAAATGCTATGTGCAGCCCGCAATGTCTCCCGAATGATATAATGCAGCCCTTGACCTGTTTTAGTTTGACATCCCTGGGTTAGTGTTCCTGGCTACAGATCCAGAGGTCCCGGTTCTTAGCCCCAGAGTTTCCAAAATGTATCTATAAAATAGTACGTCTGGAACGGGGTCATATAAACTTCATTAGGACAAATTAGGAGCTACTCGAGTAGCAAAGTAGCGGCTCTGTTTTAAAAAAACTGAGATTAACGGCTCGCTGTGTGACATCGTCTATCCACGGAAGTCGGCACTATCTGCAGCACCTGCTCGGTATTATAGGTATAGCTCGATCGTGGGCTGACGACATGGATTTTTATAGTGAGTTAAAGCTACAATTTTTTTTTTTTTTTGTAATTCCATTACTAAACAATCTTTGGTACCCCTGGCATATACTCAGGCAGTGGACACCCGGACAAAGCAGTCGGTCTGGCTTGTCGGTGATGGGGAGGTCGAATTTCAAATCTGTGTTGAGCTAGACTGCCGAGGACGGGGCGATCGAGGTAGGAATATAGCTCGGATGAACTTAGGGTGATTTTTCCTAAATGGTTTTCCATTCTACCTCCGCGCAAATGCGGATTCACTTACTCTAAATTCAACCTTTCCCATTCCTAGCGCATTGACGTAATTAGTACTTAAGCGTGTAACCGAACGGTTATTAAGACGCGGTGCAAAATAATATATCACCAGTGAGTTAAGAATATATCAAGTAGCATTTTTAGAAACGTTAGTGTGCATAGGGAAGTTTGGATTTGGGGGTGGTAAGGGGGAGGGCCTACTATATATTTACTGATGAGATAACAGGACGAACTACTATACAAATAAAACCAGAATATTCTAGACATGTGGTTGACCTTTAGCCACTGAGTATACAAAAGTTTATAATTATAATCTAAACTGAAGTATAATTTGTGATTGTTAGAGGAATGCCATTTAGTTATGAAAATGTTCGTTGTGACTTATCGTCAGATTATTTGAATAGCAGCACACTTCTGTGACCGCGTGGTCTAACACGCTACTCTTTTAATAAACTAGACTGCAGATGACGTGGGGATAGAGGTTCGGTTCGAATATATGTCAAGTGTACTGTTACTCTTTTTGGTTTGTTTTCAAACTGGTTTTCCACTCTCCTTCCACGCAAATGCGGGTACACTTCCTATTATTATTATTATTATTATTATTATTATTATTATTAGCACCGCATCTTACTACCCATTCGGGTTATACGCACATACGCTAATGTGTAATGGAAGGGTGATTGTGAGATGAAATGAAGGACCTACAGTTTAACGTGGAATCCGAACCACGGTGGAGGCCTGGCATTCCCTACACTTCCTATTAATATAACCTCTTTAGGACCCTAAAATCATTAGCGTAATTAGTTCATAAGAATATATTCCGAACGGGTAGTAAAACGCGGTACTAAAAATAAACAAAAAAATTGAAGGGCAACCTAGTTGAGAAAATGACTAGTGTATATATAATTTTAATGTAGCACCTATTACTAATACAATTTACCACTAAATGACGTAGCTTGGGTAAATAATGACTCATATTATCAAGCTTTGAAGTTTCATTTAGTACATGTTGGTATTACAAATTAAGCTAATTATCGAATTTTATAGAAGTTCTTCTTGGAAGAAATTGTACGTTTATTTTTTTCAACATGAAATTTAAATAGATGACGTTGTTGGTATAACTAGTACTCATTTAATGAGGGGGAGGAAATATTTCCAACTGTGCAAGGATATTTAAAAAAATACCATATTAAACTTGACTGTGTCATAAAATATCACTAATGAATTTAGTTCCTAATGAAATTGTACGACACATGAAAAATAAATTGCACATATTTTTATATTTCTTATGACACATTAATAATAAATTGTATATCCTTTTATATCTCCCATGACACATGAATAATACATTGTATATCATTTTATAACTCTCACGACACATGAATAATAAATTGCATATTCATTTATAACTCTCATGACACATGAATAATACATTGCATATCCATTTATAACTCTCATGACACATTAATAATACATTGTATATCCTTTTATAACTCTCATGACACATGAATAATACATTGCATATCCATTTATAACTCTCATGACACATGAATAATACATTGTATGTCCTTTTATAACTCTCATGACACATGAATAATACATTGCATATCCATTTATAACTCTCATGACACATTAATAATACATTGTATATCCTTTTATAACTCTCATGACACATGAATAATACATTGCATATCCATTTATAACTCTCATGACACATTAATAATACATTGTATATCCTTTTATAACTCTCATGACACATGAATAATACATTGCATATCCATTTATAACTCTCATGACACATTAATAATACATTGTATATCCTTTTATAACTCTCATGACACATGAATAATACATTGCATATCCATTTATAACTCTCATGACACATTAATAATACATTGTATATCCTTTTATAACTCTCATGACACATGAATAATACATTGCATATCCATTTATAACTCTCATGACACATTAATAATACATTGTATATCCTTTTATAACTCTCATGACACATGAATAATACATTGTATATCCTTTTATAACTCTCATGACACATGAATAATACATTGCATATCCATTTATAACTCTCATGACACATTAATAATACATTGTATATCCTTTTATAACTCTCATGACACATGAATAATACATTGTATATCCTTTTATAACTCTCATGACACATGAATAATACATTGCATATCCATTTATAACTCTCATGACACATTAATAATACATTGTATATCCTTTTATAACTCTCATGACACATGAATAATACATTGCATATCCATTTATAACTCTCATGACACATTAATAATACATTGTATATCCTTTTATAACTCTCATGACACATGAATAATACATTGCATATCCATTTATAACTCTCATGACACATGAATAATACATTGTATATCCTTTTGTAACTCTCATGACACATGAATAATACATTGTATGTCCTTTTATAACTCTCATGACATCTGAATAATAGATTTTATATTATTTTATAACTCTCATGACATATGAATAATAGATTGTATATCCTTTTAGATCTTTCAAAACTCTCTTTTCTGAATACAGAATATCATCACCAGTGATCATGCGGACTAAGGCGTTAATCTATTCTGGTTTGCTGGTTACAGGGAGTCGAGATTCAAATTTTGGCTCGGCATATTTTTTGTACAATTCAGTGTAGAATTTACTCATTAAAGTAGTCATTTATTGGAAATGTATCCTAAAACTAATTCAGGTAAAAACATATTTCTATCTACTATAGCTTAAGGTGGGATGGAAGGGCACGAGAGTTTTTGCAGTTTTTATGGCAAAATATTTTTTTGGGCCAAAATAAAAAAATATTGCTTCAGTACAAATATTGTTTAATTTTCTTCAGATGTTGATATCAACAGTTCCTGAATATCTGTATTGAGCATGGTGGCATTATCTAACAAACTGCTTAAATGAGTATAGCTAAAATTTTTAAATGTAGATAAGAAGTCATTAAATTCAAGAACACCCTTAACAGATATTCCAGAAATTTTGAATTTGCCATGTGAAGAAAATTAAATTCTATGTTGGTTCTAAAGCAATATTTTTTTTATTTAGGCTAAAAAAAGTTTGCCTAAAAACTGCCAAAATATTTGTCTTTTCTCTCGTCCCATTCCATCACACCTTAAAGTGAGTTTTAATATTGAAATATAAATACCTGTTGTTTTTTTTTGTGAATTATTATGATTCGGTTTGTAATTTTATACCTTTCCAAATATATACTAAAGGTAAAGATTTACTCGTGATTAGAAATTTCAGAATTGTATCAATAGTTTCTTAAAAATGTAGGTCCTATTTATTTCTTGTTCGGGTGTAAGTGATGCTAAACATATTTTGCTATTACTAATTTAAAAGTCCGCTCGGTCCTAAACTTACACTAATTGAGGATAGTAAGATGACGAAGGAGAATTCTTAGGAAAACCACGAGTATCTTCCTTGAGAAAGAATGAGGAGACCACAGTGAAAATCACAATGTGAACCCAGTGCACCTAACTGAGACTCGAACTTAGTCCTAGCATATTGGGTCAAAGGTGAGCAAGCCAGCTTGGTTTGCTGGCGTTCAGCCAATTATGCACATAATAGGGTCTACCTAAAAAAAATTCAAAGCAAAATGATCTATAGGCTACTCTACGTTTTTGATCATGATAAAAAATAAAAATATTCTTTATAAAAAATATATTCATTCAATTTTATCCACAAGTAGCGGCTATATTAAATATACTTTTCCCACAAACTTATAATTTATCCAAAACTGGAACAAGTAGGTTTTTTTTATATGTGAGATATTTAACTAGCACTTTCTGAACCGACTGATTATATCAGCACACGAGAATTTCTATGAGCGAGAGAGAAAAGTTCTACAAATTTTTCCGGGAAAATTTATTTTCATATACCTTCCAGGGTTCTTTTACATGCCACAAATGACATAGGACCAACAGCTTTACTACCCCTCAGAGGGAAACTGTGCTGCGGATTTTTATCACTCAAGGAAAATCCATCGACCCCGGATGGGTTTGGACCCACAAACATTGGATCCTAAGGTGAGCATCGAATAGTAAAATCACTTGATAAAGATTGAAATAACAAATAAATAAAAAAAAGTTTAACCAGATGTATTGGTATCTATACCCATAACAATGTTTTATTATTATTATTATTATTATTTTATTATTATTATTATTATTATTTTAAATGTTCTTGATGAATGGTTTGGAAAGTTTTGATACTCATTAAAATGTATTTGATGATTAAAACTTATATTAGGCATTTAAAGATTAATTATTTGATATGATTAGGTCCTATTGCTATGGGACTGGACATACAGTTGTTTGAGAAAGTTCACACGAGATACAATTTGCGGCAAATCATAGTGTTCGTTTTAGCACCGCATCTTACTACCCATCCGGGTCATACGCATATATACTAATTACTCTATGGTGTTATGGATGAGAAGGTTTGATTTAAGATAAAGTGTACCCGCATTTGCGCAGAGGAAGAGTGAAACATCATTTATAAAAAACTTCCGTTCACCCAACCAAGATTCGAACCCTGACATCCCTATTATATGCATATTTTTTATAGCTTAGAGAACGAGCCATACAAAATATTAGTTTCAAAATAAAACGTTTTTATTTTGTAAACACATGCTCATGAACACAGTCAAACATTGTTTTATGACGTCATCAAGCCCTTATTTCGCCTGGTTCACCATATTAATTTATGGAGAGAAGGCAGCATTTTAAAAGCTCTCGTTTGTAAGGCATTTAAAAAAAACAGACGTCACTTCCACAAAAAAGAAACAGTTATTTTCATAAATTCATATTTCAATTATGTAAAAACGACTAAAAGAAATTATATTACAAACAAATTGTTTGTTGTGAAAGTTTTGACTGCCAAAAGTAACAACAACTCAACATAAAAGGGTCTTCTTGCAGATCATATGGTTTGGTGTATGGATCCATGAGAGTGGGGATCTTGTAACTGTTGCCGTCAGTTACTACCCCGCCTTTGGCGAATGAACTTCAACTTAGGTAATTAATACAGCTCGAACCAGTTGTCACATAGTGGTACGGTTTTCTATAGTCTACTAACAATGAAATTGAGATTAGTGAAACAATTTTACCATATTTTAAAGAACCACAAGATTAAAAAAATAACTTTAAATAATGAGTTAACTATTTAAATTGTACTAATGTTACTGTTGACAAATGAAAACTACAGAAAACCCTGGTTCGAGCATAATCGTGTATTTAATAATATCACTAACCGGAATCGAACCAGTGTTCACTAAGACCTGTTGATAATACTAACATATGGCCCAGGAAGAGGGACCAATCAAAACTAATTAAAAAGAATACGTTAGTTGAAACCATGCCTGAAAACTAGACAAAACAGTTAAACACAAAATTGCGGTCGGACGCCTCACGATTTGAAAAATGACGTCATATGATGACGTCACAGAACAAAGGGCGTGTTTCTGTGTGTGTGGCAAAGTAACAGGAGTTTAACAAATAAAAGAGTTTTATAATTATCGGTCATGTGGTACGAAAGATAATAAAAAAATTTAACCAACAGATGTTAAACAACGCCATCTGTCCAAACGAAACCAGACTACAGCTATTGATGAAAATGTCGGGGTGAGGGGGAATTAGTAATTTTAAAAGTCATCCGAAATGTAGTCAACATGTTTATCACAAATGTAATTTATTTTCATTATAACTAGCCGACTCGTCTAGTTCAGTAAAGAAGAATAAATATTGCGTAAGCATTCATTAGTGACTCTTTGACACAAAATTAAGTAAATATACTTTTTTTTTATAAGGCCTTGCGTACTTAGTTCAGTTTTTGCTCTTTCGTTCGGAATGGAGTGGCGTGGTGTGCCGATTGCTGCTATAAGGTAGTGTGACGTAGTCAAGCCAGTCATTCCTTCCCCAACTCTGGAACAGAGAGGTTTACTTAAACACGCGATCGAACGTTTGTTGTCAGTGTACGTATACGTGTGTGTGTGAAACGTAATAGTATTGGACTTTTGTCGACGCCTTTGTCTGCTTATTGTGGTGAGTAACCTTTGACCTTGTTATAATCACACCTTATTTACAATAATAATAATAGTGTTTAGTTTTATAAGCCTAGCTGGTCAAAAAAGATAATAAATTCATGGTTAGTTGTTAATCAAATTAGTGGATAGTGGTTAACTAGATCGGTGTGAGGTGTTTTATGAAAGGACAATGTTATAGTTTGTATTTAATTTATGATTTAGTTTATTGTAATGAACATTTGTTAAGTAGGTCTACGATTTTGCTATGAAGACGTTTAAATTAAACCTTTAAGCCAAGTAGTGTATTCCCTATTCCAATCGGAAGCTTTAATATCGATTACGTATGTTTACTCCCTTTGTTATACGAATTCGAAAACTACATATTTTATATAAATATATTTTACACTTATTGTAGACCACATTTTATTTAAGTAGTTTAGTCACAATATTTTATTTTAAGGATTACAGGTTTATTTTTCTCAACATTTGACATTAGGCTACTCTAATGGTCTGTACTGAATGTTGTATACAGAACCAGAAAGACAATTATTTTTGTGTGCGAATTTCCGTAAAATAGTTAGCAATTTCACTTATGAGATTAAGGAAAATTGAATTATGTTATTTAAAAAAATCCACTTTAAAAAAAGTTTTTTCTTTTGTAACCTAAACGTTTAAAACAAATATGATGTTTTGATGTAATACTTTTATTTGGAAACGACTGTACGTTCTGTGCGAAGTGAAAGAGTAAACCAGTGGAATATTCCATGTCGTGAAAGGGTTTAGAAACGTGGTAGCAATCAACACCGCAATCAATTGTTTCGAATGTTTTGTAGAAGGTGACTTGTATATGGGATTATTAAAATTATACCTTGTTTTAAATAAAGTTCTAGCTTCAAAATTTTTCTAAATGCACACCTTCAAGCAATAAGTTTTTTTTTATTTAAAGAGAGGCATAACAAAATTGCCTATCTTGAGGATTTTTCGGAAAAATATTCAAGATGGCGTTTACAATAAGGCTTTTTGCTAATACAAACTGAACAGGTTAAGCTAAAACTCGTTGAAAATATTGCATATAATCACTACACATTAGAAATAAAAGAGCAAAATTATAAGAAATAATTATACATATCAGAATGTTTCATTATTGAAAGAATTAGTTTTCATTTTATTTGGTGTTTCAACCGGTAAGCCTAACTCTGCGAACAAGTTAATATCAACAGTGAAATCGAGACTTGGTTTGAATCCCGGCTGTGTATACAAGGATGAACCCTCGCCTTTATTTTTATACATATATATCGCGTCTTTTTACCCGACACGTTCGAGCTAATAAATGCAGGCAATTTGGGGCCCCTACGAACTGTAGAATGTGGGCCCCATATTTATTTTATATAGACTAAAGATTATAGAGTAGTAATCGTATATAACTAGTTGACAATATGTATATAAAATCAAACATTTTAGGGTAGCTATGTTTTACGAGTACTGGAACTATTGTATGATTAGGATTCAAGTACATTAATATAACAATCTGAATGTAGTGACTGTAGTTTCAAAATAAAGTGTAAAAAGAGGCCATGTACTAGCGAGATACGAACAAACAAATTATACAATTTCTGTCCTTGTCCATCATTCTCAAACACTGTACAACTCCAAGCAATGAGCAACATTGTCCTAGCATTTAGGACTTCACTAGCATGGGTGGTCGTTATAGGCAGGCTGCTATAAGACTAAACCCAATATCATCGCTAGGGAATTGCAGGTTTTATGGAGAAAAGCTTCATCTTCGCTCTCTATGTTAACTGTTTCCAAACTGTTGTGATATTGGAGTATTTAGAAGCCACTGACGACATCGACGAACCAGCGTTGGAAATTTGTCTTATACGTAAAAGGAAGATTGACCACATGAAACCCCCAAGAGATTGACGTTTTTTCCCAATAGTAATCATAAAGTTTCTTCAGAGATGACATCCAGTGTAATACTCTTTCTGCATCCCACCAAAACTCAAAATTTCTAAAACCATTACTAATCGAATAGCTGGTGCTGTTGTAACTACTCTCATTTAACTATTTTCACATTTTTTCTATCGTTTAATTTGTGTTAACGATTTTTTTTTTAAAAAGCCAACTTATTGGGCCCCAAGGCCCTACTCTCGCAATAGAATAGTGTACCAAAGATGGCAAGATCGTGGTTCGATCTCGATCTAATGCACTGAAGGTGGTTTTTTCCTAAACTGTTTTACACTCTCCAGGCAAATGTAGGTGCACGTTTTTTTAAATTAAACCTTCCTGGTCCCTAACACATTGGTGTAATTAGGACTTAAGCGTATATCCCGAACGTGTAGTAAGATGCGGTGCCAAAAAAAAAAAGAGGTAATAGTCCAGCTTTAACGTTTGAATTGAACTTTTTTCAGCACGAAATTTAAACGGCGTCGAAACTTAAGTTTGGGACACTCAAAAAGTTAAACACTAAATCCCAACGCCGGCAATAAGAATTCAAAATAAAGGTAATACATTAAGAACAAGTTTAATTTGTGTGTCAAGTTTTAAATGAAATGTGTAACTTTTATATAAATAATAATATTTAGCTCCGCGTCTTACTACCCGTTCGGGTTATACGCTTTAAGTACTAATTACGCTTATGGATTAGGAATTGCGAAGGTTTAATTAGAGGAAGTGAACCCGCATTTGCGTGGAGGAAGAGTGGAAAACCATTTAGGGAAAACCATCCCCAGTTCACCCGACTGAGATTCGAACCTCGATCTCCCCGCCCTCAGCAGTCGAGCTCAACACGACAAGCGCTTTAGCCAACTACGCCACCTAGGCGGGTTTTTATAAAAAGAAGTATCTTATTTAATAATAATAGCGAAAGGGTATGTATTATTTGATTAAAACATTTAAGAGAATCAGGGGTAAAAAAGGGAGAAAGCTCAATTTTAGCTATTGTTTCCATCATGCAGACATTGAGAACTCATGTTTTTAGATTATGATTAAAATAGCCCCGTCTTATGTTGGTTTTAAAATTATTTCTTTAAAGTATTGATATGATTTTATACGTTGTCCTGAAAAACTTGTGCAATAATAATTTGAATTCTAATTACTGGGAGATAGAGGTTATAGTACCGGTTGGATTTACTGAGGGTAGTATTTCCTAAATGGTTTTACACTCTCCTTCCATCCAAGTGCAGGTACATTTCCTCAAACTTAAACCTGCCTCATCCCTAACACATTAGCGTAGCTAATACATTACACGGGGTGGGTTTTTTTCGTATTATTTTCCCACTTTGCTTTTTTTCAAAATAATTTCCCACGTTCCCTTTAAGCAAATGCGGTACACTGTATCAAAGTTATACCTTCCTCATAAGTGTAAAATATGCAGGTAGCCTGGGCGGGTAAAATGAAACTACCTTGTTTTGATAAATTGAGTTTTAATTTAATATATTTTATAGATATTAATAATATTTATAATTAAAATATCTACTGATTTGTTTCAAAATATACAATATAATTTTGATTTATACACAAACCATTTTATGAAAATAATTATATTTAGTTGGTAATGTTGACTATTCTCAAATACGCTTCGTCGGTCAAATTGTTTAAAGAGTCACTCTTTCAATAGACTGGACTGATGATGACTTGAGAGATCAGGGTTAGAATCCTGTTGGGCATACTATAGGTTTTTTTTTCTAAATTGCTTCCCCTCCATGCTCAAATTTATACATTTCCTCTTAAATCACCTTCCTCTTCCCTAACCTATTAACTTAATTAATAAAATATGACTTCTGAGCTGGCGGCCGGGGTTCAATCCTCGGTCCCGGCACAGATTTATCTGATTTCCAAACCCTTCCTTCACCTCTGACAAGACATCTTGTGAATGTGGGGAATGCCAGGCCTCCACCGTGGTTCGGATTCCACGTTAAACTGTAGGTCCTTCATTTCATCTCACAATCACCCTACCATTACACATTAGCGTAAGTGCGTATAACCCGAACGGGTAGTAAGACGCGGTGCTAATAATAATAATAATAATATATGCGCATAGCTCAGACGGATAGTAAGACGCGGAGGGAGCAAACAAAAACTCCTCAGTTCATGGCTATAAAATCATGAGGACGAGCATTAAAAAAAAAGGAAAATTCCTTTGATTCATCACAATACATTACTCTTTTATGTAGCTAGTATTTTTAGGCTCCAGACAGACGGGAATTGTTTATCTAGAAAATAAAAGCCACTTCAAATCTCCCTTTTTTTTTTTGCCTCCACGTGGGCATTAGACATATTTTTTTTAAACATAAAGAGAAAATAATGTAATCGTTAATATTTTTTACCTCGAGATTATAATACTATGTGCCCCCCAAACACAAAAAAGTGGGTCTTGCAATTATGTATGTATACTATCAACCCACCTCCTAACCCCAATTAACCATGTGTTGGGATCGAACAGTGAACCTTAGACCTGTATTCAGACACAGGTATAAACTGTGTGTCATGATATATTCATGTTACAAATATTAAATTATTTAAAGTAACAACTGTAATCGAACAATGAGCCCTAAGCCCTGTAGTACGGCACAGTTTATAATGAAACTAGATATACCCTGATTTTGGTTGGAAGAACAGTAGAGAAAATCAAAACATATTTATTTGAGACCAACATTGATAATATTTTCTTATATTATTTGTGTTATTTGATATGTATTTTTAAAAGTAACATCTGCAGATGACATGGCTTTATGTACGAATATATTAACATTGTTTTAGTAACTTTAGTAACTAAATTCTACTGTTCTTCCTACCAAAATCATACTTTAGCTGTTGCCCGCGGCTTTGCTTGCGTGGAAGTTGATTATATACAAATACAAAAATATACATATGTATTTACAGATTAATTTAAAATATTACGTTACGTTAATGACCATAACTTGACCTCAGATCAAAAATAATGCAAGTCCGATACAAATTTTCACCCCTTTTTCATCCCTTATTAAATAAAATTTCCAAAATTCCTGAAACACGTATTTATTTGTTTTACGTCGATAACCGAAATACAAAATTTTGTTTATGTAACTTTCAAAATGACGGACTTTCATACATATTATCATCCCCTATTTTGACCCCTTTGGGGTGGAATTTTCTAAAATCCTTTCTTAGTGGGTGCCTACATAACAAAATGAATATACAGTCCGAATTTCATGCTTGTAGCCTTGATAGTTTGCGCTCGGCGATGATGAATCAGTCAGTCAGTCAATCAATCAGGACATGTTATTTTATAAGTATAGATGTAGTTATGTCAAATACTAATTATTCAAGGTACCATTTGGAATTGAACCGTGGACCTTAAACCTGCCTGTATTCGGGGAAAGTTATCATGGTATTTATTCATGACACAAATACTAAATTATTTAAGCTAACAACTGGGCTCAAACAGAGGACCTTGGAGCTGTATTCGGGCAAATATATGGATGGCTTTTTATGTTGTTGTTTAGCGCCGCGTCTTACTACCCGTTCGGGTTATACGCTTATGTACTGATTACACTAATGAATTATGAATTGGGAAGGTAGAATCTAGAGGAAGTGAACCCTCATTTGCGTGGAGAGAGAGGTGTAAAGCCATTTAGGAAAAACCACCTCCGATTCAGTCGAGATTCGAACCACGGATCTCCCCGTTCTCGGTGGTCTAGCTCAACACGACTAGCGCGTTAGCTAACTACGCCACCGAGGCGGGTACTGGATGGTCAATCCAATGGAACTTATGGCAGTGTTTTTAGAACCAAAGTATGTTTTCTTGTGTTTTCAGTCGCATGTCCCCTTTAACGTCGTCGCCGGCTGTTCAGAAGGGGTTGGTGAGAAGAGACTCAAAGGGGGTATCGGGAATCGATAAGAAGGCGTGTCCTTGCCGCAGCAACCATGACTGCCAGCAAGGGAGTGAACAAAGTGTTGATAAGGCCTCAACAGAAGGCGGCCCAGGAGCTCTCGTCCACTGTAGACGTCTACATAGTGCCGGGGGCAGAGGACACTAAAGGTAGGATCTGGAATAATTGCCCCCCTTTCTTGTACATGTCTTGTTCCCGTATTTGATTCAGTAGATCTACTGAATTAAGCATAGGTCAAATATTATTGAGGGGTCATCCATAAAACCACGTAACGTTTTTCGAAAAGGGGAAGGATCTATAATGTTTACATGGTTTTGTTACATAGGAGAAGAGCGGATATACCCTATCTACTTAGGAGAGGTGGTGACAACTAGCACTAGGTTCCTTATTTAAACAATTGGTTGAAAGTAACTAATGCCAACCCATTCGGAGATTTATTATTATTATTATTATTATCACCGCGTCTTACTACCCATTCGGGTTATACGCACTTACGCTAATGTGTAATGGTAGGGTGATTGTGAGATGAAATGAAGGACCTACAGTTTAACGTGGAATCCGAACCACGGTGGAGGCCTGGCATTCCCCACATTCACAAGATGTCTTGTCAGAGGTGAATGAAGGGTTTGGTAATCAGATAAATCTTTGCCGGGACCGAGGATTGAACCCCGGCCGCCAGCACAGAAGTCTGAAGCCTTACCTCTAGACCACCAGGTCACCCCATTCGGAGATAATTAATGATAGTATAATATTACTAAGATGATAAAATTGTATCGTAATAGGTTAACATTAGTGACTTGTAGCCAATGTTTTCAATAAAGAACCTTCCGTCAGCTGTCACCACCAATCATACCGTAAATGGGCTATATGTAGTGTTATTTAACACAAATTTTATACTTAAATTTTAATGTTGAAAAAATATTATTGTATACGTTTTTGTTTGGCGAAAAGCTCGGAAACTGCCAATGGACGGATTTTTTTGTTCAATCCTAGGATTGTACGTTTTAAAATTACCAAAGCTCGAGTTTCTATTCAATTTCAGTCTTTGACCATCTCCAAACAGCCAAACATAGTATTGTACAAATTACTAAACGACAAAAGCTTGAAATAAAATTTCACTTTGTTTCTCGACCAGACTTGAGTAGGTGGCGCGCGCCTATTTTGAGCAACCACACGAATTCGAGGGCAAGCAGATCGATCTCGTGCAAACAGAACCGGACAGATATTACAAATTTATTTTAAATTATCAAGACCACCTGGCTATTTTTTTTAAGCTGCACCTAACGACTGTATTTTCAACTTTGGTCGTTTGGTCACAATAGTTGGTTTGGCTGTTTGGAGACGTCCAAAGCCTGAAAGTGAAAAAGAACTTGGGGCTTTGGTCATTTTAAAACGCCAATCATAGGATGAGCAAAAAATCCGTCCAGTGGCAGTTTTAAAGCTTTGTGTACAACATTTACACAGTTAATAAACATACTTGTAGATAACTTCCGATTTTGATTTTCATTAAATCTGGGCCCTTCTTTTAGGGTCAAAAAGCTTCACTATGAAATAATTACATTTACTCCTGATTCGAAACGTTACAAACACAAGTTGGAAGAAGTCGGTGAGGAGGGGGATAAATGTGTACTTAATGTTACATGGGGGAGAAGGGAGAGGGAATAATTAAAGGTAAGAAAAAAAAACTTTCCCGGTTTCTATGACTGAGCGCTTACCCACGTCAATACTCTAAAGGTTAATTTACAGTTACGCTGAAATTTGAAAGCAGTACAGAAGTCCGCATCCATAGATTAAGTTGGTTGTGCAGCTGTTCACACGCTTGTTGAAAGTTGGGAATTTCTGTTTACCCATGATGCATTGAAACGTCAAACATAAAAACGAAAAAAATATTAAAATCAGTGCAATTTAATGTACTTAAAGTAAAATTGGATGTTTTACTTACTTTCTGGGGTTGGTTTTGTCATCGATAAAGCTCATGGGTTCCAATAAACTTTCGTGTTTCTTCATCACTTTTGAGATACGCCATCTTGAGAATATACTCTTTTTATAAATAACGCATGGTTGAAAGTTTGCACATGCATTGATCGGGTCTTCTTGGTCGGTTTTCTGTAGAAGCGCTGGAAAAATTGAAATTATCTCTACTCGAGCAGTGCGGGCTACGCTGTCCTAGCGGACTTCTTGTGATTGGATTAGAGCTGTCACGTGACTAAATCTCAGCACTGCTTGCGTTTTACAGCGACCGTGTGAATCCACAGTAACGCGTAGCTCGTCTCCATAGACTGGGTTATTATTAACTGAGAAATCGAATTTTGAATACGGGTCGAGTATACGGTTTTTTCCCCCAAAATGTTTGCAACTTTCCCTCTACACATTTACAGGTGCATTTTATCGAATTATAGCGTTCTCATAACTAGCCGAGTAGTGTAAATTATGGATTACCCCAACAAGTGCTAACACGCGGTGCACAGTAAAAACCTACCATCAACGTGTAGACGACCAACTATTATGGCGACTATTAGCATAACAATTGTCTATTGTGAAATCGTGTGCGTAATTTGGTAGTAGTGAAGGTCATATTTGTAAGCAATATCCAAGCACAGATTCATGCATAGAAGAAGAACTAGGCTTCATAGATTAGAAAAGTGAACATCGATTTTCCTGTCATTCATACAAAAATAAGTTATTTAAAAGTAGAGTTAACCGCTTCAATGGCCAACTGGTTTAAAGCGTCACTCTTGTGTCAAACTGGAATGTTGAAGATGGCTAATCAGGATTCGAATCCCAGCAGGGTCTACTGAGTGGTTTATCTCATGGTTTCCCACTCTCCTTACACGCGAATGCCGGTAGATTAGCTCTCAAATGCTTCTTTTCTCATCCCTACCTCATTTGAGTAGTTATAATGTATGCATATAACCTGCACGGCTAGTAAGACGCGGAGATTAAAAAAAATGTCCACTGCAGTTGTATTTTCTAGATATAATCTCAAATTTAAAAAATGGCATTGCTTCAAAATACAGAGGAAAGCCAAATATGCGTTAACCTTTTAAATTCTACACAAATATATATATATGTTGTTACGTTACGTGTTCGTGGCAAGTGTTAATAGTTGCATATTAACCCCCACGTTGTATCGCCATTTGCTATACTTCTCTTTTTATTGACGTATAATAGCCCCGTGATTGGGAGTCATTTGTTATACTTCTTTTCAGCCCCTCATTGGACGTCATTTGTTATATTTCTCCTCCCCACGTTAGAATGCTATTTGTTATATTACATAACAGAATCATTTAAGAGTCACTCCGTAAATCATCGTTTCTATTACGCAACTATGTGCTTTACTTATAATGCCTCGTTCCTTATCATTAGACTTTAATAAATGATAATATACACATAAAGTTTGATATCTATTTATTCCTTAAATTGAAAACATATTGGTATTAATATTCTAATCGAAACACGATCATGTCGAGGGCCTAGCAACTTATAATCACCGATCGCTTAAAGCACGTCCATTCAAGTCCACGACTGATTGCACAGTAAAAATACGAAGTTTCAAAAAGTCACATATATCTGAGTTCAATAGAAGCTTCTCGAAGGAACCTTTCTAACGGTAAATTACACACCTACAAACTCAGAACAAAAATACCTATTGCGTGTGGAATCTTCTCGAAGAGGAAATTACTTTAAAAGATCTTAACTTGTCTGGATTACGTTAAAAGACGTTAACATTTCTTAAGTTTAGCTCCAGTAGATGCTGCCATCGTACCTCGAGGCGCGAACTAACTAGTAAATAATTTAGAGGAAGACGTGATTTAAGCGCCACGTAATAGGTTGTACAATTTAAATAAAGTAAAATATGTTTAATTATATGTAAAATATTTTTGAATATATAAATAATTAGAATGATAAATGGTCAATGCTTTCAAATACTCCTTAGGGTCAAATCTATTGCATTACAATGTATGTTTTAAAGTTTTCTTTTTGAACACAAAGCAAGGATGAATATTTTTAGTATTTATTTCACTTGTTATTTCATTGAAAATAATTTTTTTGTTTCAAGTTTCTCTAATCATTCAAGTAGAAAACCTAGTTAGTGTGTTGGGGTCAAAAGGCTCATAGACTCTAGTTAAATATGAAGGGTACAAGGGAAAAATAAGTTGAGTCACACTAAACACATTTTCCAAGACAACAGTTTGTATACATAAACTCTCATATGGACCCCAACAAATTCTTAAAAAAAACCTAATTTAAATATGACAGATACCTTCTTTTATTTAAACTATAATCTAAAGTGTATTAGAAAGGTCTCACGATTGTCTAACAGATGGTATCCTTCAGATGCTTTCGAAATTACCTGGCTGTAGGAATGATCTTGGTGTTTGAACCAATATGTCCTCTTTCTAAAAATGTGTGTTATTAAATGTGGAAAGTTTTTTTAGTAACTTTATGCCATTACATTTTTTCTTTCACTTGAGAGTAGATTGAGTTTAATCTTAACCCTTAACTGGGGAGGTGAGAATTTCGAACGTTCTTAGGGAGGTGGGGTTTCATGAACCCTATTTGTTTTTAATTTTTTCAAATTATTTAAACTTTTTTTAATTTTGATTAAATTTTTTAAACCTAAAGTGGCTGAGGACTTTTACTGCCTTGAAATATGATAAATGCATTAATAGCACTAACGTCGAGAAAGTATAAATATGGCCATTGGCCACCTTTGGGTTCTCCGATTTGAACTATATATATAGCACATTTTTTGTCCAAACTTTCTACTCCTCCATTTGTAGAATTATAGAAAAGGAATATATCGGCTTCTTGGTTATAGGGTCGCATATATCATCATGATGGCAGGATGATACAAGAATAACGGCTTTGCTTTTTTTTAGCACATAAGAAAGTAAAGTCATTTCTTTTGTAAAACCGAACAAACTTGTATTAACACAACGATGTTTATTGGGGAGGAATTATGGGGGTATCTATCTCTTATTTTTTCTCACTGTATTAACATAAGCTTATCCCTTTACTTCAAATTATCCACCAATTCCAAAATCAAAACTAAACCAATTGTTTGCAGTTATATTGCGATTTGAAGAACAAATGGGTTTTACCAGGAGAATAACTGCTTGTGTAGGAGCAGCTAATCTTCGCTCCTCAGGGCCTGGATTCATCAAAGGGAGCAAATAGTTGCGCCAGCGCAAGTTTGAAATATGTTCCAAATCCCTATTCACTAAAAGGAGCAGGCGCAATTTGAGAGCAAATTTGCGCCTTTTATTTGCCACCACTCAAGAGTGGCGCAACTATTAAATCATGATTGTCACTTCAATAAATTTAAATGGCGGCATATTATTGTATTGGCTTAAAATACAATTAGTTACATAACTGTACTCCAATTAATAATTAAGTAATTGAAATAACAAAACGTATGTCAAGCACAAAATTTGTTTCAATTTAGACAGTGGTAACAAAACAATTACGTACTTTTTATTGTTGGATTTTTACAATCAAACAACGCAATGGCATTTCTTGCAGTATTACAAAACAAAACTACGAACTGTGTAATCTTCGTCTAGATCCAAAGAGGTTTGTATTCCTCCAAGTCCAAAGACATCTCGTCACTAAATATGGCAGTTAGTATAACTTAATAATTTAAAGTTCTATAAACATGTTTTATTATTATTATATTATTAGCACCGCGTCTTACTACCCATTCGGGTTATACGCACTTACGCTAATGTGTAATGGTAGGGTGATTGTGAGATGAAATGAAGGACCTACAGTTTAACGTGGAATCCGAACCACGGTGGAGGCCTGGCATTCCCCACATTCACAAGATGTCTTGTCAGAGGTGAAGGAAGGGTTTGGTAATCAGAAAAATCTTTGCCGGGACCGAGGATTGAACCCCGGCCGATTTCTACTGTTATTGTTTTATTAATGGAACTTAAACTTTAAACTAAAAATAAAAATAAATACAAAATAATGTACTAATATTGTTTTTCTAAAACATACAGAAAGAGGCCGCTTCTAATTTTATAGCTAGTTTATGAGAAAAATGTTTAAAAAATTTTTTTTTGTATATGCTGTCGTTTTCATTACAGATTTAAAATAAAGTAGCCTTGGCTTTGGAAGTAAATTCTTCACGAAGATTGGTCTAAAAGAGAGCAATTGATGACGTTTATGATGACGTCACCCTATTCCTGCCACCAGTTTGCGCCTTGTTTAGTGAATACGGAAATGGCGCAAATAAATAAGGCGCATCTTGTGCGCAAAGTTGCGCCATTTCTATACTTGCGTCGGAGCAGATTTGCTCCCGTTAGTGAATCCAGGCCCTAGGCCTGTCAATGTTATTCCGTCCGACGATTTCTCACCATAAATGTAAGCATTGTAGAGGTAACTGTTTCGTGCATCGTCAAGCACATAATTTTCAAGCCGTATTTGGCTGGCTTGTTGGGCATGTATGTTCGAAATTTACATCACCCTTGAATGGAACTAGCATCTCATCAATGCACACGTTATCACCAACACTATACCTACGCTGTGAATTTCTGATAAATTGGTTGAAAATTTTATTAATATTGCTGCAGTTGGGTCTTCTAACATCCGGATAGCCCGTGTACTTTTATCATCAAACCGTAAGCATAGTAATATTGCTAAGAATCTTTTCACAATCATGGTGCATCTAAAGATGTCCCTACCAAATCTATCGCCCGCAAAAAGTGAATCTAAATCTTCGTGGCCTGATTTTGTAATACTAGATATGAGCATACAACCCAATGGTAGCTTTGATCTCAGTCATGTCCAGATAATTTAACTCAGGAATATTTTTCTGTTTCCAATTTGTTTTATAAATTAGGATTTGTTGATCTGTGGGAAATAAAATTTGTTGTCACATTATCACAAAATAAAAGTTCCCAAGCGCTAAGAAGTCGGGTTTTCTAAATTGTTTGCCTCATGCAAGTTTCCCGGTAAGTGCATAATAATGTTATGACTAGCAGATATCCCTCTTCTGGACGGCAGGTCCCAGACCATTTGAATCTATTTTTACCGTAATAACATTTTGTCTTACTTGATTCATTCTCCTCTTCTTGCCGTGTGCTCATTTCCTGAATGGTAGAGCCAAGCTCGTGATAAGTAGCTGTGTCATCCTCGTCGAATTCCTTTAATAAAAATGTATTACTACTCTAATCATATGTATTTACCATTATGTTATTTTATATTAACAATTTTAGTATGTATTCGACTTAATGATATTCTGTATTTGTATCATGCTATTTTGAAAAGTATATTTGTAAATTATTGTTATCATTTTGTGAAATTTCAAGAGACTTTGTGGAACTGTATTTGTATCAACTGTAAAGTAGTCATAAAAAAAATTGTCATTTCTGTTCACTATACAATTCATTCTAATTAGAATTAGAAATAAAATGGATCATTTTCTGAAGCGAGGTTATTTGTAAGATATGATTAAGGGTTTTCAAAACTTTTTTTTAATAGCAATAATAAAAACCAATCAACACTAATAATAATAATCATTACAACTACCTTATTTCGGAATCAGTTTCATGAGGGCTAAATATATTGTCTTCATTTCACCTTCTTCCTCTTCATCTAAAAGCCGTAATACCTCTGCAATTGCTTCGCCAAAATCTGAATCTGTTGTCCGGTATATTTTTTTCAATTTACTAGCCATATCTGAAATTTTCAGAGAAAATTTAGAACCGAACGAAATTGAATTAAAAAAAAAACACTCCGAGGGAAGTGGGGTTTCCCGAACCCCAATGAATAAAAATAGTGCTTACCTTGCAAGTGTTTCAAGGTCAACTAACTTGAGATCCTGCAGAATGTCACTTGTTATGAAAAGTCAAAGAGGGGAGGGGGCAGTAAGACTTTAAGTCCACCGGTATGAACGTTTTAATAGCGCCTGGAGGTGTGTCACACACCACCTCCCCAGTTAAAGGTTAAAAATAGCCGGTCGCTAGGAGGGCTATAGCGACCCACGCCCGAAAGCGAGGCGTGGGAGCTTTTAAAAATTCGCCTCATGTTTGGTACTTGCGCGTCTGTATGTACGAGTACTTATTTACTACACGCGCACGACTTTCAGCGCCTATTGTCTTTAGCCAGTGAAGTTTTTAGAGGAGCATAACGTGATTTTAGTGCACAAGGTGATAGAAGAGAATACTTTTATTATCAGGCAGCGCTTTAAATAGTCAACCAACAGAATCAACATGCACGGCAACACACAAAGACCTCAAATGAGTCACGGCACTCATAAAGTCACGGCCGCAAAAAATTATCGCATTCAGTAATTTATATTTTCTCGTAACTCACCCATTCATATCTCATGATATTATAGATTTGTAGCTGTCACCGTTGAGAGATAGGATCAATACCTATAAAATATTAGCTATATAGTAAAATGCTATTATTGTTGACTGCACAAAGGTTTGTACTTAATAAAAAGTTCTTTATATGAAAATTGAACTCAGGGTGTCTACCATCCGAGAAAACGGGAATTAGCCAGGAATTTGAAGTGATTGGGAAAAAACGAGAATAAGTCGGGAATTTGATAAATTACAAAAATAAAATCTGGGAAAATGTGGTTTTACTCAAAATATGAAATAAAATAATCATAAAGACAGTAAATAATAATGTTATTCAAACTGTTGTTTTTTTGTTTGTGATTGTGTAATATATTTTATAATTCCTAGTAAATGATGTTAATACGAATTTAAAAAATATTTATTCAAATTTTAAAACTTATTATTATTCATAAAAAGTATTAATAGGAAAAGGAGGGCGGAGGTGGGGGAATTAGAAGGATGTGACATACTTTTTAGTCGGGAATTTTAGGAAATGATCAGGGGAAAAGTCGGGAATTTCATTGATCAAGTCGAGTAGAACCATGGAACTGTAATTTTAAGTGTGATCAGGGTCCGATGGCTCAAATGACGACAGTCATTGTCTAGGCATGCGTGGTATAAAAGTAATACTATATTAAAGAGTGAGTTTCATAATATGTACTAACAATAATAAATCTATTTCTACATGTATTGACGTCATCGTTGTAAGAATAAAAAACAACACACATACAGTTTACACAAGGTGACTAGATGCAGCAGAGAACATGCTTTTCCTTGTGCGACATCATCACGACACGCCATTTTGCGTCACGTTTCCATTTTTGCACAAAGCAACATGTCGTTCAGCAGTGGTACATAATCTTTTCTACCCGGAAACACTCCCCCCCTCCTAATTTAACTTGATAAAAATAAAACCTTAGTATTTACTGCATATAGAAAAAAACATTTCATTATAATTCTTATCTCAAACCTGGGACTGGAACCAAGGTAAAATTTCATCAGTTTTTGGTTTAGTCTAATACTTGATACTAGGCTAGTCATAAATCTCCCTCCAAATCACAATTCAACAAGCTAATATAGCTAGAAACATAAGGAAAGGCCCTTCTATATAATTAAATTATTATTATTTATTATTATTAGCACCGCGTCTTACTACCCATTCGGGTTATACGCACTTACGCTAATGTGTAATGGTAGGGTGATTGTGAGATGAAATGGAGGACCTACAGTTTAACGTGGAATCCGAACCACGAGGAGGCCTGGCATTTATATATAATAAAAAATAGGGTTGTAGACCTAGTATAGATTAAACCCGATTTTGCATCGTGATACGATTTTCTGCATTGTACGTTAAAATAACACTGGAATTAAGACCAGTGACACCGCTGTAACAATTATAAAAAAATGAATACAATATTTTTTGAAAACAATATCATTTTACACTGAAAAAAAAAAACTTAATAAACTTGTCTCGATTTATCTGTAGAAGAATGCATAAATTCTGTCTTTTATATTATTTTTTTCTGGTTCGAGCGTAATCTTGTATCTAATATTCCCGGTTAGTCGGCCACATAACGGATTTGAAAAATCTTGGACAAAAATCTTTGCGAGAAACATATTGGTATCCACCCTGTGACGAGCATTTCTTCCTTTTATACACTTATCTTCAGCTTGTTTCCAAACTCTTATGATTACAGACGAGATAAGCCGAAGGTTTTTTTTTTATCTCTCCTCTTGGACTGCGAGGGTATGCGCATGCGCCAACTCGTGTTCCGGTTCTGACCCAGTTTTCGCGGTGGTATAATGGAGTGCAGGAGTGAAACATCCTCCACGGAATCTATATTTAGGGGGGCGAGCCGCCCTTGGATGTTAGACGCTAGGCTTCATAGGGTGAACAGAAAAGACACAAAACGGTTTACTGCATTGGAAAGTCCAGTTTAAAGTCTTCTGGTAGATTTAGGTTTAGTTTAATTTCGGGTGTGAATCAATCTTCCAGTAGGGGACCTATACCAAATTAATAATCGTGGAGGTAAGCAAACGTTTGAACAATAATTATATAATTGTAAATGCCAAGCGAAACTTAAGAGGATGGGAATGATAGTTTGGTTACGGATGTAGTCGTATACAGCGCTAAGACAAATGTGTCTGGTTTGATTCTCATGTCAAAGTGTCATTTTTCAAATTCACGATCAATTCATAGGATTGGGGGACTGGTTTCTCTCAGAATCTGGATTATTTATACGGCCCTTGGATGTGCGATAAGACTCTTTCTTTTCGTCCGACAATTTAGTTCATATCACGGCTGGGTGTACTATTGGTGTTCTTTGATAAATTGTTTCCCACTCTCATTCCATACATATGCTAGTGCATTTCCTCTGAAATTCAACATTACTCATTTCTATTCTATAAGCGTAATTAATGAATGCGTATAACTTGTACGGGTACTATGACGTGGGGAAACTATGGCCTCTTTTAGTCGGTAGCGCCTAATGTTGACTGGACTAGGAAGACTCTTGCCTTTGATTCCCGGTATGGCCGCAAAACGTATCATTGGCAAAATTGGGGCTTCTTCGTTCATAATAATTAATTTTTCGTTTGGAGACTGGATGTTGTGGGTCTGAATTAGAATTTAGTTTAAATAAGTCGTGTACTGATATAATCAGTCTGTTCAGAAAGTGCACGTTTAATACCTTGATTAAAAATTTAAAAAGATACATGCCTTTGATTTATATATATATATATATATATTTACATTTTTAAGAGTTTCCATGCGTAGGCCTACCTAATTTGTACTCGGGATCGCACACAGATTTGATAAAGATTCCCTTCTTTCCCCCTTACCCTTCACAGTCATTAGTAAATAGCATGTAGGCAACACGAGTGAAATTATAGACACAGCCCGGGCTTTTATGACATAAAAATACTAAACAAAAATTACTTAAAATTTTCACAAATGACCTGAAAAGTTATAAATAAAAACTTGTAGTAATTGCATACGAGGACATACGACTAAACTACTCACTTTAGAAATGTAAAATGTAATGAAAAGTTTTAAAAAATTAAATGCTAGCATTCCACTAAATAAATCATTTATTTACAAATATCTGCTTCATAAGTAATAGGTACACCTCCCAACGCAACCTATCTCACAGCCTAGTTGCAGTCTCTCACCAGGAATGTGTATTTTACAAGCAAAGAGGACACAAAGTTTTGTGAAGGCTAGCTTCCTATTGGGTAGAGGGAGCCAGCGTGTCACAAAATATTTCGAATACGACGGAGTTGATCTTTTAAAGAAAAAGTTTTGAAGCGCAATACATTGACATTATTTCTGAAATGCACGTGACTCTTCATGGATGAAGTATTAAAAGGATATTTTATATACAGTTTATCAAAGAAAAATACACTTCATCTATGACTTTTTTAATACATGAGAGGGGTTCAAAACAATATCATACAGTGTGTTTAAAATCTTTATGTTAAGAGTATTTTATAATCTATCACGATAGTTTTAAAAATAATACTTATTCACCATACCTAAAACCCATTCGAAAATTCTTGAAAATGATTAATTTCTTAAATGACCCAAAAATGGCTGCTAACCAAGAAAATTTGAGCTTAAAATTCAAAATGACAAATTACCTACAATTTAATGTTTTTAATATATACCAGATTATCATGAACAAAATGTATGTAGATATGAGCATTGTTTGTGTCGTACAAAAACAAGTCATTAAAATCCTGGCCCTGGTTTGTAACAATGAGAATTTCACGAGGTTCTTAAGTGTGTAAAATTTAATTGAAATACAGTAGAAACAAAATTTAAAGGAGAGTTTTTCTATGTTCTGCATATTTTACTTTCATTTTCAAATATTTTAGGACAATTTATAAAAATATTTTTTTAGAAACATAAGCTTGCCAGTTCCTTTTTTGAAATGTGTGTTATTTAGATCCTAAAATAGTGAACAAAAGAAAACTAATGAGGGGTACTTATATTTTGAATGAGTTTTTTTTATTTTGCTTAGCGTATTACGGGCCTACCCATCCAGGCTATAGGAAATTAATTACACCGATGGGGTTGGGATGAAAATGCTAGAATTTAGAGAAGTGTTCGCATTTCGCGCTGAAAACCTTTTAGGGAAAAAAAACCCCATCGTAAATACACCTGTGTTGGATTCAAACCCCAACCTTCCAGTTAACGGTAAGCCAGACCAGTTTGAATTTAAAAGTTATAAGAGACCATACAGACTTTCGTGTCTTATCTTGCACTATTTAGAAAAAGAATCAACACTTATCTAACTTAAGCTAGCTGATAATCTTATTAGGTCATCATACGTATTGTATAACGGTTTGATTTATGATTTCACTTTTCACAAATCAAGCCACATTATCCGTCTGATTTGTGGATAGATTTTTTTTTTAAGTACACCCCGACCCCACCCCCCCTCACAATCATAGTAGGCCCAAACCCAGCTCCCGTGAGGTATGGAAGTTAAAAGGAAAAAGAAAAGACCTACGAAATATCAAAAACGTGTGCAGTACATTTATATTTTAATGATTACTCGAAATTTTCCGCGGTGACACTGGGGGACAACGCGACACAGTTTCTTTTTAATAACACCATGTCCCTATTATGACAGAATGAAGATTTGTAAATAGTGCTTATCTGAGAAACCATTCTAAAATGGTCAAAAATTGCCTTTTCAATGCAGTTTATAACCAAATAACATTTAGTCTGTCAACAATGTTCAGTATTAGGAACGTCTATTAACTCTCTATCTCCATTAAATTTTAATCAGAAATCAGCCACGTGCAATATTTTCCGTGTAGATTTACGGTTTATAGCAGACTATATCAGAGTTGATGGGTGTGTGATGACCGCTTTTAACTATCTTGTCTTGGAAAAAAAAATCCTAATCCGAACATCAACTAGACTGTTCTCTTTTAGTACTGATCAAACATAATAATAATAATAAATAATAATAATAATAGAAATATCGTGACTCCTAGCTGATAATTTGAAGGTTTTGTAAATAAGATTATTTCACGAGTATTACCTCCGATATCTTAGCTTAATTTTAAACTAGATATAATATTGGAAAGGAATCTTCGATTAGTCACGTTTTGGTTATTACTTTTTACTACAAGATTGTTTAGGTATGTTGAGGAGGGGAATATTGAGGGAAAATACATCTGCATTGACTCTGAATTTCCTCTCAATGCATCCGGCCGGGATTTTAACACCCAACCTTCCTGTCAACAGATCAGATCAGACACGATGCGTGTCGGACGTCTTAGAACTCTCGCGCATGCATCGCTGTATATTCACAGTTAATAGCGGTCCAATCTCCCCAAGTGGTAATAATTTCACAAGAATACCCATTTTAAAAATGTCTTCAAGCAGAAAAGTTTTTTTACTTTGTTTTATTAAAGGTGTTTATTGTATACTTCCTGGACCAAATGACACCAGAAGACAACATTGCAGACACAGCATCAAATCTACCTAACCATAATAAAGCACTGTAAAAGGGATACCATAATTTCACCAAGGTAACATTTTTAAGCTATACTGGGAATTGAATCCGGGACACTTGAAACAGTAAATTACAAAGTCAATTGCTATAGATTTAGATAAAACGTACAAAAAATATTTTTTAAGGATAAGGAAAAAAATTACAAAACAAAAAAATATGATTGGAATTGAAATATAATATACAATATATATTATATATTATTATTAAATTAATACATCAATCATTTTAATAACATATAGGCTACATCGAGATTTTAATATTTGTTTTATTAAGAGAATGTTTTTGATATAAGTTTATTTATTTTTTTAACTTGAATAATGTTTTACTCCATGTTACACTTGCAAAACAATTTTTGGAATCCGTTTTGGATATCCTTTTAATTTCTTTAAGGTACTTTTTAAACTTTTTTAAATGGAGCATACTAAAGTCCGTTTGAGAGTATGATATCGAGAAAATATATAATCTGAGCAAACAAGTTAAATCCAGTTTGTTGTTTTAATGACGTCTTTCACTGGTAAACAAAAGGATTAGAGCAAAGTGAGAGCACTACCTTTCGATTGGGTCAGAAAGGACTCTGCTGTTTACGTCATACTGCGTTGTTTGGTTTCGCAAGTCACGAAACCTATTTAATTCTATCTATTGACAGACACAAAAAGAGGCTTTTTAGTATTTTGTGTTTGAAATAAAATGATTATAAAACTGGATTCTTTCAATATTTAAAAAAAAAGTATTTTCTGATAAAGCGGAACACACATGGAGTTTGTTAACTTGACGAGAACATTAAAATTGCGAAATGTTTTGAAACAATAATGGCAGCATTATCTGATAAAAAAAAATTGTTAGACAGTAATTACATTTATCTAACTAGCAGAAGAACCCGGTGCATTCCGTGTTAACAACGAAATATATTGCGTGGCTACCCCTGGCAAAACTTTTCTTTCCTTCAGACAGAAAAAAAAATGTAGTTCTTCCTACCCAGTTTTAACTAATTTAAATTACCGCTTAGGTGGCCGCGTGCTCTAACGCGCTACTCTTGGGATTAGGCTAGATTGCCGATGAGGGGAGATCGAGGCTCGAATCTCTGTCTAGCGTATAACCCGAACGGGTAGTAAGACGCGGTGCTAAATATTATTATTATGAATCTCTGACTGATGTACTGAGGGAGGTTTTTCCAGAATTGTTTCCACTCTCTAACCAAGCAAATGCGGGTACATTTCCCATAAATATAACCTTCCTAATCCCCAACACCATTAGTGTAACTATTATATAGGCGTATACACCGAACGGGGGCTAAAACAAATATTAAATAATTAAAATCCAAATTTTAAAATTCCGCCTTCGAGGTGCACATGTTCTTGTACAGGGGCTACTTATTTTTAAATTTCAGACTTCTGCATGCGGTAGATATCGCGCAACGCCCACTACAGACGGCCAAATAAACACAAAAACTCTTAATTTTATTAATACAGATGACAGATCTTGTGGATGTATTTAACGACCACGTTCTTACAAAAAATTTATATCACCGTGTCTTATTAGGCCTATCTGTTCATCTTATACGATAATTACCATAGTGGCGTAGGGATAAGGAAGGAAGAATTTTAGAGATAATATAACCCGCATTCACGTGGCAGGAGAGTGGAAAAACCATTTAAGAAAAATACCTCGTAGGCCAAATTTGTATTTGAACTTCGACCACCTAGTCATCGGTATGGAAGTCTAACACGAGAGTGACACCTTAGACCATTCGACCACAAAAGCGGCCTTATGCATCAATTTATTCTCTAGGAACATGATCTACTGCACTACCGACTGAGATTTGTGTTCGTAATGTGTACCCAATACTATAGACGCTATGACCTATTCACTTTGTTTAACCCTTCTCTTAGAAGTATTTTACTAGTTTAAGAATCACCCACCATAGTGCTTAAATGCGTTGCATACTTCCAGAAATTTCGCCATATTAAATAATTTAGTTTTTTTTTAAAATTACGTTCCGTCAAAATGCAGGCAAGTTCATTCAAGATTGAAACTTATAAAAGTTTTATAATAAAAATAAAAAAAATTATTTTGTTTAAATTTGTCACCGCTATACACATATGAACAATGATTACGCTAGTTAGTTAAGAATGAGGAAGGTTGAATTTCAAGGAAGTGTTCCCGCATCTGCGTGGAGGGAGAATGTAAAATAGGTTTTTTTAAATCCCTCCCCCCCCCCACCCCCCAATACACCCGACTGGAATTCGAACTTCGATCTATTCATCATTGACAGTGTTTTATTTATAGTATGACGCCTTAGATCAGTGCTTGGCAACATTTTTGATATCACAGGCTATACGGCTTTAAACCAAATTTTGGTTGACAGGTATGAAAAAAATATAACAAAAAAAGTCCAACTTTATATTTATCATATAGGCTAGTAATTAATTATGATTATTAATTATTTTTATGAACCAAATTATTGTTTGCTTTCTATATCTTTTGCGGGCCAAATAAAATCTGTCAAAGCCTTAGTTTACTGACCTCTGCCTTAGACCATAAGGCAACCTTGTTGGGTGTTTTATTCCAATGCTCGTTCGGGCTATACGCATATATTTAATAATTACGTTAATTTGTTAGGAATGAGGAAGGTTGAATTTAGAGAATGTATATCCACATTTGCCTGGAGGGATAGTGAAAATCAGCTTGATATAACCAATTGAATAAACCCACCGATAACAGCAAATACAGCACCTAATGAAAGTGTACAACTACATTATTAAGACTACAGTAGCCCCATGGCTTCTTTGGTGCTAACTGACAGCTCACAGCTGACTTCTGACAGTCAACATTTAGGTATAATACCTAAATGTTGACTGTCAAAAGTGAGCTGCTAAACACATGTTTTTGCAGATCATATGGTTGGGCGTAGGGATACATAATTTGGTCTGGAAACTTTTCAAAGCTTTTAGCTGTCAGTCAGCACCAAAGAAGCCGTGGGGCTACTGTATCATGTAACGCACCGATAAGCACGCGGATAAAGGTGCCAGTCCACTTACTTTCTTCTTTCCGTGCAGTGATTCCACTTTAATTTCTATGCTACACTTAAAGCTAAAATATTGTTTTCTCTAATTTTTCAGAAGTCCTGAAGGCCAGATATGTGTTCGCCCTCATGGGGTTTCTCGGGGCCTCCATTTTATACTTTGTACGAGTGAACATCTCTGTGGCCATTGTGGCGATGGTGAACCACACGGCCCTAGCTTCCGAACGGACCACAGTGGAGACCAGTTCAGAGGATGTCTGCCCTGGCGGCGAGACCAACGCCACATCGTCCAAGTCTGAGGTAGGTCATTTCACCACGACTAGTGTAAGCATGTACAGTAGCTCCATGGCTTCTTAGATGCTGACTAACAGCTCACAGCTGACGGCTTTGGAAAGTTAACAGACCAAATTATGTATCCCTACGCTGAACCATATGATCTGCAAAAACATGTTTATAGCAGCTGTCATTTCTGACAGTCAAAATGTAGGTATATACCTAAATGTTGACTGTTAGAAGTCAGCTGTGAGCTGTCAGTCAGCACCAAAGAAGCCACGGGCTACTGTACTTACCATATATAAGCTCTATAGCCATTCTTAAAGAAAATTATTATTTTTTATTTGAACATTAACACGAAATAAATTAACAGCTTATTCAAAGGAGTGGTGATGAAAAGGGTAATTTAGAAGAAAGTTGGCTAGTGGATGGGAAAACCTTAATGTTAAACTCCATGTTTAACACAAACACTCGACGAAGTAGAGGTTCTTATATTGGCTATCACCGACATTTCATCTATGCAAGTATGACTGACACTTTAAGGCTGTTTTACCACCATGTTTTTTGTTAGACCACTATGCATGTTGCAAGACTGTTAGACCACCATGCCTATTGCAAGTCTGATCGACACTTTTAAGATCGTTAGACCAAAGGTTTGGGTGAACACCAGTGACGAGGTTAAAGCTATCATAAAGCTTTTTGCTTTATTTTTTAGAAACTAAAATAACAAAATCTTGTTCCATCTGGCTAATTTTGTGTGATCAACAACACTATGTTATGCAACAAACAACTAAAAATTTTTAAAAAGAGATAAAAAAAATTTAGTTTAACAAGCAATAACATGAAATCATTATATTTAGTGTAAGAAACTAATCTAAAACACAGGTAAGAAGAACCTTCTAGAAAATACAAAAACGCAGCTTTTTGGTCAATTTTAGCACAATGTCTCGATACACATTTGGGTTATATGCCTATGTACTAATTGCGCTAATATTTTAAAGCTTAGGAAGGTCAAATTTAAAGGAAGTGTATCCACATTTGTGTGGAGAGAAAGAGAGAGAGAAGAGAGTGAAACCATTTTAAAAAACCACCATTATTATACCAACCAAGATTCAAACTTATCTTCCTGTCATTGGCAGTTCACTAATTTGTGTATGACACCTTAGACCATGAGCTCACCAATGCAGGTTATATCCGAATATTAAATATATGAGCATTAATGCTTGGTGTTTAGGCCTAGTGTTGTTATAGCTTAAGTTAATATGAAGGTAATGTTCTGATATCTTTAAGTTGGGAGTATTTGTCAAATAAACCAATGATAATACAAATGGAAAACCTTATCTAAGAAAGTGGTTTGTGAAAACCATTCCACCAAGGAACAACATTATGTTAGTCATTGTTGTTCGATTCCCAGAACTAGTTCAACTGATAGTGTAATATTTGCTTTCTGATAACAAATTGTTTAGCAGTGCAAGGCTTTATTTGGGTCAAATTGTTCATATGAATTTGGTAGGTTAAAATAATCAACAGATAATTCTGTCAACTATTTCATTGTGATCAAGTACATATATTAGTTTTCTTGAATGGTATGTATCTATTTTATCGGAGTAAATAACATTCCCTTTCTAAACACGTAGGTGTATCTGATAAATACAGTATTTTACATCCAGCCCTAACATTTAAATATTTGCGAATTTTGGAGATCAGGGTAGAACCATACACTAAAAGTAAATCTGTTAGTACAGAATCAAAACAGTATCCCTTAAATCTGTTTCAGTGGCCTCATGGCTTAAGGCGCTACTCTCGCAATATACTACCCCTGCCAAAGACAGGAAGATTGAGGTTTGATCTCCGTCAGGTGTAGGCCTACTGAGGTTTATTTTTCTAAATGGTTTTCCCACTCTCCCTCCACACAAATTAGGTTACACTTCCTCTAAATTCAACCTCCCTTGTCCTTAACAAATTAGTGTAATTAGTACACAAGTGTATAACCTGAACAGGTAGTAAAACGCAGTGATAAAAGTAACGAAAAAAATCATCCCTTAAATTGGTGGTTGACCCTACTAACTACATGGAAAGACATTGGTGGTGGTGGTGGTGTGTGGGTGGTGTGGTGGTGATACATATCGCTGGTGTGTGCACTGTCTAAATGCTAAGCACATTTTGCAGGTTTTGCTTATGATAGAGAGGTTAAGGTTCAAATTTAGGCCAGGTGTTCCAACAGGTTTTTTTTTTCTAAATAGTTTAAAACTTTCCCTTCATGCTAATGTGGTAACATTTTCTATACTTTATACCTTCCTCGCCCTTACCCTTTTAGTATAATTATATATGGTAGTACAATACATGGTGGATCAGGTGTGAGGGAGGTTACATTCAGATCTATAATCAATGATGAGGCTTTTGGGTTCTAAAATAATAAAGCCTGTTTTATAACTGCATTTTAAGTATAATAAATGTTTATGAAACACGATTGTTTATAAATAATTGTTAAATAATGTTTAATAACTGTCATAATTTTTCTCTAACCTTTCAAGTAATTAACTGCTTGTTAAATGTCATAAAGGGTTGTTTACAACATATTTCAAAACACTTTCTACTTAATTTAGGTGTTGTTTTATATTATACGCTTGAATAAAATAATTTTCCACAAAGTAAATATTTTTCAACTGTCAATATCTACTATAATAGGACAGTTCCTAACACAAATTCGCTAAATTTAATACAAATACAGAAAAATTGTATCCTAAGAGAATTAGCTAATCATGAAATTCTTGTCAGTTGAAAGTTATACAATTTCTTCTAAGTATTTAAAAAAATTTTAGGATGGAGAATTTAAATGGGATGAAGAACTTCAAGGCATCATCTTGTCGGGGTTCTTCTATGGCTATGCCGCTGGTCAGCTTCTCGGAGGACAGTTGGCGGAGAGGTTCGGTGGCAAGATCGTCTACGGTCTGGGGACATTCATCGCTGCGGCCCTCACAGTCGTAAGCCCTCAGTGTGCCTGGATAAGCGACAAGCTGCTCTTTGCAGTACGTCTCTTGGAAGGACTTGCGGAGGTACGCCATTTCAAGACCAGTCTTTGGACATTGAGAAATGTGTGGTGCAGAACAAACTGATACTATGGTGCTCTGCCCCTCTGAGAGTTGATTTCACAATTGTCACTTCTACTGGTCAACAGGATAATGCACACAAATATTATTATTTATTTATTTTTTTCAAAACTAAACCTAAGTTGTCATTTGAAGTGTGCCTTTTACTGCCAAAAATATTATTATGTTTTGCATTATGATTTTAAGGGTGTGTTGGAGGAATTTTTAAAATAAAATTTTTTGCTCAAAATAAACTAATACAATGCATTTCACTAGGATGCAGCATTTTGAAAATAAAAATAATGAAGGATTCTTGCTAATTATTTTTAAAATCGATTACAATAAAAGAATTGGAACCAGAATAAAGGCAAACGTGGGCTGTAGTATGCTCTTTTGTTCCAGAAAGCTTCACCTGCCCTTGATTGGGAAAATAGCACATTATACAACCTCCATAGTGAAAGTATGCTGTAATTTGTTTTGTGAACATGTGTTGGTATGAATGGGTTTCTACATTGTGTGCTTGAATGTTTAAGCTTCTGGGCTGTACGAAAAAGTCTTGAAAAGTATGTTTAGTACCATTAGATAATAACACATTTGCCTTTGTTTTCAGGGTTTTGTAGAAATTAAATTGATTAAACACATTGTGATGAAATGTTTTGAATTCTAACTGAATATAAATCTTTTATAAACATGCTCCAACACACACTTATATGAAAAATCAGGCTTGTTTGCGATGAAGCAAGCTATTTCATATAGTTTCTAAATACAGTATGTTTCAGTGTAGTCCTGTAATGTGGCATCATCTTCCTTTGCAGGGGTTGGCAAAGTCTGTGGACGACCGGCCCTTGCGATTATCATCTCCCACATTTATAACCTCCACCCAAAGATAATTTGATTTATTATATGAAATGAAATATTGTGTCTTCAGGTGGGTTTTTTTTTTTTTTACTATGCAGAAATATCTAATGGCACAGGCAAAATGACTTCTTATGATTTTACAAATGTACTTTTTTTTAAATGCTTGATAGCTCACATTTTGCATTTCCTAGTTGCACCATGTCAAACTCTTTAACAGAGCACCATAGGAGATAAAGAAAAAAGTCAAGGACAAACCCGAATCTTTTGGAATTTTTTTTTTGTTAGTCTAAATTACAATGGTAAAATAATTAATACAATGTATTCTTAACATGACCATGATGAAAACATTGGGTTAAAGGTATTTAATTCACATTTAAATTCATTAACTTTTGAAATAAATGTGTACTGTCGAAGATTCCAAAAGTTTCAACCAATGAGGACACCCCATCACAACAGGTAGCTATTTGAAATTGAACTATTTGTATATTTTTGTAGCCAAGGATGTAACCTGAACCTACTTTGAGAAGTACATATCATTTGAGAATAATTGTAGCTCTTAAGAGAAAAAAATAATAATAGTGTGTCCTTGCACAAAAAATGTGTTTCAGAATCTACATTGACGCTGTGACAGTGCATGTTTTCTTTGACTCTTTCATGAATAAAGCTGTGATTCTTCTCTTTGTTCACAATAATTTAGTAGAATAGAAGAACTGATGAGAAATCGGGTTCCTCACTTTTAATTTTATTCTTTTATTTATGGTAGTACTACCGTTTATTAATTTGCACTGTTTTAATTCATTGAAATAAAAAAGCATGTCTTATTATTTATTTCTCTTATAATTTGTGATGCGGTTGATATTTAAATAACACACTTAAATAGAACTCCCCAATTTAATTTCCACCGTAAAACTCCTATCTTTTTTTTACTTGTCAGTTCTTTTTCCACTTTCATCTAATTGCTTCACATCACTTTTCTTCACTCATTTATTTTTCAAAATGCAGTACAGGTGGATTCTCAAATATATTTCATAGCAGAGGACAAAAACAAAAAAAAGACCATGTTTTTTGAAACCATGTTTAATGTATCATATGGCTCATTAAAGGTTTTGATCTATTCCTACATCTAGGTGAAGTAGGTGTGACACTTAAGTACATATCGAAGAGGATTATGGCACACACATCCAGGAAGTACCGCAAATAAGACGGCCATGCAATGTAAGTGAATGCCACGTGACCTAAAACCAAACAAAAAAAAAAGTGTGCTTTATAAGTGTTCAGCTTCTGGATCAAGTGTCAACGTTGGGATGATTGTGCTTAGCCCTAGTTTGTGTTTTTTTTTAGTTAATAAGTTTTGAGTGTATTTTTTCAGCGATTCCTAGATTTAATTTTGCCCATCATTAATTATGCTATTTTAGGATCTTTGTTACACTGGGCAATGACTCAACTGGTGTCGTAAAGAGACCGCAAATTTTCTTTAAAGCCAATACAAATACGGTTGATTCTTTTTCCTTTGAAACAAAGTTCCTTTGCATTGTTTTGATTAAAATTTTAATGTTTCTTCATAAATCACTAACTTGCTAACCCAACACATTTCAGAGTGTCACGTATCCAGCTTTGCAGTTTATGATCTCGAAATGGGCGCCCCCACAAGAAAGAAGTAGATTCTCTATCATATTTTCAGGTAATTGTATAACAAATAGTCCTTTCATAAAGCATTTTCATAGAATATTTTAGGATTAAAACGTTTAGTTATACTTTTAAAACTTTAATAATTAACAGTTTTGTAGAATACATAACAAAAGCTTGGTTTAATTCATTAATGTTTTCATTCTCCAAAAACATTTTCCTCACAATAAAAACAATTTTCTTTACTCCAAATTTAAGTTTTAAAATTTAATCATCTCCCATATTGTAACAAAAAATACGCCATAGACATTAAAAAACCATTAAATATGAGAGCACTATAAACTGAGTTTAGTGTCTGTTTGAATAACTGCTTGTAGCCAGTTTATAGTCGATCGTTTCAAGGTCAACAACAAAAAAAAGCAAAACAAGATACTAAAATTTTCTGCAACTCGCAGAGTCTTATGTTTGTACAGCATGAATATTAGGGCTGTGATTTTAAATACCAACTAGCTCAATGGTAGGCCCCATATAGTAATATCTAATTAAATTTCATATGATTAAAAAAATATATTAATGTGTATTAATTGGAGTTCCTAACCCTTTTCTTTCTTCTCAAATCATTATTTGTATATGGTTTTTCCAATGTACACTGTTTTTGCAAGTGGAATATTTTTTTTATTATAATTTATAAAACTCTCAAAGTTCTAAATATTTCTTTATCATATTGTTTTCAAAACTACTAATCAAACACGAGTTTGTGTTTGCTTTAAAAACTTTACATCACCATTGAAAGGAAGTTCACCCACAAGCAATGATATTACTTATGGTGAAACCAGGATTTATGGTTGAATTGTCTAAAGCATGTTGGGCAAAATTTTCACCAATCTCCATAAAAGGCAAACTGGCCAAAGTGTGGTAAATATTGAGTTTTCTAAGTAAAATAATCTTTTTCCCTGATGGCGTGTAATGGGTTTCAACTTGGTATTTCCTGCATATCATCGTAAGCATTCCCCAAATTCTTTTGAGTTTAGCTAATTAGGCAATGTTTCAACAATTTATCAGACAAAAGGATTGTCACATTTTGCATTAAATTAGCTTACATTTTCATTTTGAAAACATTTTTACATATGATTCTGAGGCTGCTATAACTGAGTAGTCAAACTTTACATGTTTTGAGTAAACTTGTCCAAACAGTGTGTAGTATGAACAATCTTATTGAACAGTGCATGTTGTTTTAAATGTTCAATTGAGCAACCTAATTTCAAAATTTTTCTATGGTGGGGTGAATTTCACTAATTCGCCAAAACCTCTAGGCTACATTGAAAAATATGTTGCCCACTTTTGGTTTAAGGCTTCTCTCTTGCATTAGACTGGATTGGACATGACAGAGAGGTTGGTGTTGAAATTTTGGCATATATTTCAGGGCGCTTTAGTAAGACAAGTAGCATATATCACATTGAATTTACTATTACCTGCTTTGGTGACTGCTCGGTCTAAGGCATCACTCTTATAAAAGACTAGACTGCTGATTAAAAGATGATCAAGTTTCCATTGTTTTCATTTATTTACAGACAAGAAACTTCTTTAAATAATTGTTATCTTAATTCTGAAACATAAATATAAGTTAAATGAGAAGAATAAAGCTTTCACAGTTACGTTGAAATAAACAACTTCACAGATCACTTGATTCCAAGTTAATGTCTATCCTGAGAGTTTATTAATAATGTCATGTGGATTGTTTCAAGTCATTTTAGTAATTGCCCTGCACCTCCCACCACCCCCACCCCCTCGCGGACTCCCCCTAACATCTTGGAGAAAATGGTGAATGCTGGTGCATTTACTGTTAGTTACCCATACACCACTATCCACTTGCACTACATTCTTATTTTTTAGAAAACTTTTCATTTTTGTACCCCATCATATTGTCATTAGTAATCTTTGAGTATAAAATTTAAAATTTTTTTAAAAGTGAAATATTACTTAAGATAAACTGTTTGAAGAGCCAAGCAAATGTATGAATATTAATCATTGAACATGATTAGTAAGCAAAGCATAACTTTAATCAAAGGAAGATACCATAAAATCAAAACTGACAAAATGTGTGAGAATCTACTTGAATCTGATCCAATAAATCTTGGCTTGATCCCAACTTATACTGAGTCAAATTGTTTGTGAAGGTGGATACCTCGGCACCATAACCTGTTTCCCCATCTCCGGCCTGCTCTGTGACTGGGGAGTGGCGGGAGGCTGGCCCATGGTCTTCTACGTGTTTGGGGGTCTTGGAGTCGTCTGGTTCATCCCCTGGCTGTTCCTCGTGTATGATACACCACAGCAGCATCCAAGGATTTCCAAAGAAGAGAGGGATTACATACAGACCTCAATCGGCACTGTCCCCACTAAGGTAAGATTTGTTTTAACACACAGACCTCAATTGGCACTGTCCCCACTAAGGTAAGATTTGTTTTAACACACAGCCCTCAATTGGCACTGTCCCCACTAAGGTAAGATTTGTTTTAACACACAGACCTCAATTGGCACTGTCCCCACTAAGGTAAGATTTGTTTTAACACACAGACCTCAATCGGCACTGTCTCCACTAAGGTAAGATTTGTTTTAACACACAGACCTCAATCGGTACTGTCCCCACTAAGGTAAGATTTGTTTTAACACACAGACCTCAATCGGAACTGTACCCACTAAGGTAAGATTTGTTTTAACACACAAACCTCAATCGGTACTGTCCCCACTAAGGTAAGATTTGTTTTAACACACAGACCTCAATCGGAACTGTACCCACTAAGGTAAGATTTGTTTTAACACACAGACCTCAATTGGTACTGTCCCACTAAGGTAAGATTTGTTTTAACACACAGCCCTCAATTGGCACTGTCCCCACTAAGGTAAGATTTGTTTTAACACACATACCTCAATTGGCACTGTCCCCACTAAGGTAAGATTTGTTTTAACACACAGACCTCAATCGGCACTGTCTCCACTAAGGTAAGATTTGTTTTAACACACAGACCTCAATCGGTACTGTCCCCACTAAGGTAAGATTTGTTTTAACACACAGACCTCAATTGGCACTGTCCCACTAAGGTAAGATTTGTTTTAACACACAGCCCTCAATTGGCACTGTCCCCACTAAGGTAAGATTTGTTTTAACACACAGACCTCAATTGGCACTGTCCCCACTAAGGTAAGATTTGTTTTAACACACAGACCTCAATCGGCACTGTCTCCACTAAGGTAAGATTTGTTTTAACACACAGACCTCAATCGGTACTGTCCCCACTAAGGTAAGATTTGTTTTAACACACAGACCTCAATCGGAACTGTACCCACTAAGGTAAGATTTGTTTTAACACACAAACCTCAATCGGTACTGTCCCCACTAAGGTAAGATTTGTTTTAACACACAGACCTCAATCGGAACTGTACCCACTAAGGTAAGATTTGTTTTAACACACAGACCTCAATTGGTACTGTCCCCACTAAGGTAAGATTTGTTTTAACACACAGCCCTCAATTGGCACTGTCCCCACTAAGGTAAGATTTGTTTTAACACACATACCTCAATTGGCACTGTCCCCACTAAGGTAAGATTTGTTTTAACACACAGACCTCAATCGGCACTGTCTCCACTAAGGTAAGATTTGTTTTAACACACAGACCTCAATCGGTACTGTCCCCACTAAGGTAAGATTTGTTTTAACACACAGACCTCAATCGGAACTGTACCCACTAAGGTAAGATTTGTTTTAACACACAAACCTCAATCGGTACTGTCCCCACTAAGGTAAGATTTGTTTTAACACACAGACCTCAATCGGTACTGTCCCACTAAGGTAAGATTTGTTTTAACACACAGACCTCAATCGGAACTGTACCCACTAAGGTAAGATTTGTTTTAACACACAGTCCTCAATTGGCATTGTCCCCACTAAGGTAAGATTTGTTTTAACACACAGTCCTCAATTGGCATTGTCCCACTAAGGTAAGATTTGTTTTAACACACAGTCCTCAATCGGCATTGTCCCCACTAAGGTAAGATTTGTTTTAACACACAGACTACTAATTCTTAAAACAATTTAAAGTATTTAAAGAAAAATTGTGTCTGTGTAGGTGCTTGTTATTTACTATTCTATTGAGCTATCCGCCTAGGGATTGAAGATTGAAACAATATATAATTAACTTAATGATACCTTTGAATAAGGAGAGCCTACCGAAACTGGATCTGGCTTGCTGTATAAATTACTTTTAGCAAGATCTTTGCTTGGTTGAGATTAACTCCTTATGTTTGTTTAATTTCTGATTAATTGTGAATTAGAATAAGGGGGGTACTGACAAATCACATTTTTGTGTAACATGAAAAATTAGTTCAATAATATTGTATTATTGTTACCAAGTTATATTTGGAGAAGGAACAAGAAAGATAGATAGAAACAATGACAAAAATACAGTTTACACTTTACATTGATGCCATTAGACAAATCGATAATTGCTGCCTTTTGAAGAAAATCGATGGTTTATGCCCATTCCCTCGACCCTGGTCTCGTTCTATCGGAACTCTGTAGGAGAGTGTGTGAAACGTCTAACACAACTACCTAAAAGAAGAAACTAAAACGAAAACAAAAGGGAAATAAAGTAAATTGAAGAATGAGAGAACACCTAGCTCTAGGAACCTGTGGAAAAATTATATAATTTAAGTGATATTTTTAGAGGGTGCATCGTTGTTTGCTTTTTATAAAGGCACTAAAGGGCAACCCGAATGTTTGTCCATCTTCCATAGCCTATAACTGTTTTATTAGTTTATTAATAGTGTTGATACAGTGCTAGTGAGCCAGACTGGCATACTATGCTCTGACCTGATAGGTTGAGATTCAATCATATGACAACCTGGTAAACTGGGGATGGTTTTCACATCCTGGGATTATAATATTCCTTGTATAAAGATGTCATGCTTAGATGCTGCTCGTGTCTAGTTCTATTTCAAGAAAAAGATATGAAGTGCAGAGTATAAAGGGCACTTCAATGGCTATATTCAGCCCTGTCGAGACCTAAGCATAAAGTCTTGGAAAATAGATTTAAATTATAATTTATTTTCAGAAAGCGCTTGCCACACCTTGGAAAGAACTACTTCTGTCTCCTGGTCTCTGGGCATGTGCTGTGATGTACATGGGGATTGGCTGGACATTCTTCACACTGCTGACAGGATTGCCAACTTACATGAAACATGTTCTTCATTTCAATATAAAAAGTGTGAGTAGTTATTTACTCTTGTACAAACTCTAAAATTAATTCTATTTTTTAATTAGCTAAAACTAGATGCTGTAGATATCACATTTTATAAAAACTATATTTGCCATGGTGTTTGTTTAAAAGTGTATTAACAATTAATTCCCTATTTTAAGTGTGTGTGCATAAGTGCATTTTCCCCTATAATGTAAAAAAAAGCAAGTAATTTCTTTAATAATTTTTTATCATTTATTTTTTCACTGTAATTTAATTTTTTTCCTTCGTAAATATATTTTCATGTATTACCAACCTTACGCTATCTATAGATTTACGGCTGCAGATAAGAAAAGTCTAACCTGGGGGAAATGCATTCATATTTGACTAAAGAGAGAGGGAGAATGGAAACCCTTAGGCAAAATCAGTTTTTACATCTGACTAGAATTTTATCACATCTTTTGTCACTGGCCTTGGTGGCGTAGTTGGCTAACACGCTTGTGTTGAGCTCGACTGCTGAGGACGAGGAGATCGAGGTTTGAATCTCGGTCGGGTGAACTGGGGGCGGTTTTTCCTAAATGGTTTTCCACTCTTCTTTCATGCAAATGCGGGTTCACTTCCTCTAATTAAACCTTCCCAATTCCTAATCCATTAGTGTAATTAGTACTTAAAGTGTATAACCCAAATAGGTAGTAAGACGCGGTGCTAAATATTATTATTATTTTGTCAGTGTCAATCCAATTCTTGTGATAGTAGTGACACCTTAGAACAAACTACCACAAAATAATTTAATAACAGATATAATATATTTCATAAATAACTTAAGCATATTGAGTAATAATAATTAATGATTTGTTTTATATACTGATTGAATTTCTAAATGTTTATTATTGTTATATATTATCATTTCAAAACTTACCTATATCTTACTTTACAGAACGCACTTCTATCGACCATTCCTTACATAACTGGCGGAGTTTTCAGTGTGATTCTTGGCTACCTCATGGACTATATCATTGCAGAAGGATGTGTCACAAAACTCACCGCATGTAAAATCTGCAATGCAATTAGTGAGTTAAACTAAACTTTTGCTTTTTACATCCATTATTCATTCCAGCCTGTGGCCAGGGTCAATTTTTTATTCAAGCCGTATATTTTCCACTACCGGCTTGCTGGGCTTGTCGTAGCTTCATATGTCTTATAATCTAACTTAAGGCTAGGGCAGGCACAACTTCCAATCTCCAGCCATTAATTCATCACTGTGATAAAGAGTTAATCACATTTCACCAATGATAAATTTTTCACCCATGCTGGGAATTGAACCCAGGATTCTTAGCCCAGTAGGCAGACACACTACCGACTGAGCTAATGTGTTAGATTCTATATGTGAGCTAACTAATAAATATATCAGAGACTAAAAGAGTTAAATAAAATGGATTTAATATTCTGTTTTGTATCAACATATCTCGAATACCTGTCAAGGGTCTCTTTGAATTTTGTCAAATTTTTTTCTCTTTATTTAAAAAGTGTAGACAAAATTCCAGGACCCCCTTGATAGATATTCATGATATGTTGATATTAGCATGTGCAGAAAACTAGCTCTACATTGCTATTGGAGAAATATTTAATTTATTTTGGCCAACAAATTTTAATTCTATAAAAAATGTAAAAATACTTGCGCTTCCTTCGACCGCACCTTAATTCAGGCCCCAATTTCTAACCTATGTTTCTTAATTTTAGCCTCAATCGGCCCAGCTGTGACGTTACTCCTGATCACAGTAATAGGGTGTAATCCAGTATGGATAATTGTATTGTTGGCCATCAATGGCCTCTGTATGGGCACACAGTATACTGGCAACAGCATGAATCTCATTGCGCTGGCACCAAACTTTGCTGGCACTACCTACGGCTTGTGTAACACCTTCTCCAGCTCTGTGGGCATTCTGGCACCTTACGTCACAGGCTTTCTCACCAAAAATAATGTAAGTTTATAGGAAATCCAACTAAAAAACTTTTAAAAAATTCAAATAACTCACTAAAGATAATCGCTTCCCGATTTTTTTGGTGTATTATATTATTGGATGATTTGTACTTCAACAGGTTCATTACCTTCTCCAAATTAAGCCCTTCAGCATGTCCTTTCAATAGAGGTGTGCGAAGCTTTGAAACTTTGACTTGGCTTCAAAACATACATCAGCTTCGACTTTGCTTCGAAACAAATTCCAGCTTTGAAGCTTCCATCAATAAAAATATTGACAGCTAAAATACTCGCATTTATGTTCACATTTAGCCATTCTGAGCTGTTTCGTACATTACAAATTAATATTCATATGGAAAAAAATCTGAAGTAATTGAGTTTAATGTTATGATAACTTTATTTGTCAGATAAACACACAACATTACAAACAATTGTACAATCAAACATTTTCCAATTAATTATAGTGCATAAAGTAATATAAATAACCACAATATAATATTTTTTCAAACATAAAACAACTAAAAGAAAACATTCAAACTTTTATTCAGCTTTGAGAATATTTCTTATATTCATTTATAGGTTGCTTCAAATTGAAAAAGTGGATTTCGCACACCCCTACCTGTCGGCAGCTTCCTCTTGTAGACCTTAAAACTTTATCTTTCTTTCCTTCTTAGAGGTCATTCATCTGTTGCTTTCATAGTCTTTCTGGTCTTCTTTTCCTTTTCACTTTGCTGAATCCAAGATCTATTTTGATATTGAATTTGAGTCAAATTTTCCTAATATTAAGTTCGGGAAACTCATTACAAAATAATAAGAGAGGCATAGTCCACACATAGCACTGCTGCTATTGAAAAAACAAATATTAAGTCACCTTTAATTTTAGTTTTAATCTACCTTATTTTCTCCCTTGATATTTCGATGGATCTTGATGCTTCTTGTGCCCCAAACTCAAAAACAATGGGTCTTACAAATCTGTTTGTTTAGACCTGGGCTACCAACACACAGCTTGATGGATTTAATTCAAACTTTATATTTAAATACCCGCTTGGTGGCGTAGTTAGCTAATGCACTAAATCAAGGTTCAAATCTCGGTCGGCTGAACTGGGGTAATTTTTCCTAAATGGTTTTCCACTGTCCCTCCACGTAAATGAGCATTCACTTTCTCTAAATTCAACATTACAAATTCCTAATCCATTAGCGTAATTATTACTTAAGCATATAGCCTGAACAGGTAGTAAGACACAGTGCTAAATAAATAAATCAAAAATAAATCAATTTAAATGCTATATGGTGACAACTCAAGGCCATATAACAATTTTTTTTTATCATGCCCTATGGTTATTAAGAATAATTTACTTATTGATTTTTAAATAAAAATTATTGGAAAACCTCTTTTACGGTTTGGTTTTAAATGTGTGTTAATTTTTTGGCATGGGTTTACAATACATGATGAATAAGAATGGTGAATGGATGTTTGGTTTTATAAATAAAAAATAAACACAGAAAAAACTTTAGGTGTCATTTAGTTGAAACTGATTTTTGAAAATGTTGTTACCAACCATAATGGATTATACAAGAATTTATAGATTGTGTTGAATGGGTTGGAACAATTTATTCTAGTAATACATTTTATGAAAGATGTTGAGTAGCTATGTATTAAATCTTGGGTCTTTCATCATTACACATTTTATTGTTAGGTTATAAAGGCACTCATTTCAATTACTGGATATTAGGCTATTAGTGCATCTGGTGGCATTTCTCTTTAATGTGCTTATTCTCAGGTTTGGTTCATGACAAGGATGAAAAAAGTTTATTTAAATAGTGGCTTCTCCTTTAAGTTTTATTCTGATATAATGATTATACATGGAAGAATTGGCTCTTAGTACTAGATATGTGATTCCAGTTTTTCTTGTTTCTTAAATTCTAACTTCGATTTTTTAATTCTTGATTCAGATTCAACATTTAAAATTTCAGTTATTTTCCTTGCATCCAATCTCACATTAAAATATATGTTATCTTTATACTGTGTTATTATTTATTTAAAACTAGTTTTAGTTTTTTTCCCAACCTTACAACCTTATTAGAATTGTACAAGATCACCAGAACATAATGTTTTGATGAGTAAATTTACAATTTTTTTGTACCAAATTTATGCTGCACAACAACTTATGATGATTATGAAATATTACCAATTTATGGTTATTCTTGTTAAACTTTAAAAACCAGAAATTTAATCAACTCATCATTTGTTTCCAGCCTGTGGCCGGGTGAGTTTAGTAACATACCTCAATTTTCCTACATCCTTTCACCATTATTCTAGCTGTAATTGCTTCCATTATTCTCTCACCTTCACTCTTTATCGGGTCCTTCCAGCTCTTTCTTGGTCTCCTTTGTGGTATTTTCCCTACATACTTCTTCTCCAACATTCGTTTTGGTATTCTCTCATTTTCCATCTTTATTACATTTCATCAAATGAGATTTGCAAACCAAGAGCAAAGTTTTATCCTAAATCATATCAGAATAGATTTCAAATATTTTGATGTAATTAGGAATAGAGGGGATTAATTATACAGTTAAACAGCGCTACATAATATAATAAACTTTACATCGATTGGTACGCCATATGCATTTTACATATTGTGAAGATAAAATATATTTTTCTCCACCAAAGTTAAATTAGCTAGTCTTTAGTTTTAGTTAAGTTTGGCATTATCTTAGTCACACCCTGAAGTATTTGGTTACGTTCTTACTAGATCTACTATTTTGTGTTTCAGCAAACACGGACACAGTGGAACCTAGTGTTCTACACTTCTGCAGCTGTTAGTGTTATCACCTTCATCTTCTACATGGCCCTTTGTACAGATGAGGAGCAGCCGTGGAACAATCCTCATCCAGACATAGGTCTGTATTAAAAATGTCAACAATTCTTAGCTCGCTAATCCCAGTAAATGATAGTTCTGGCATATTCTTAATCGGGTAATCTTTCATTGTGAACATTTAAGGTTCTATTCCTTTAAGAGTGCATTGGGGATGGGTGTGATTTTCCCATACTTTCTATCTAATTTTAGAATTGGTACGCTTCATGATTAGAATTACACTGCAGTATAGCAAACAGTTAAAATAGAAACTGTCACCCAATGATGAGTGACTAATATTTGAAGCCAAGTAGAAGTTTTTTTAAACTTCGCACACCCCTAATTGTTTGACATGCTGATGTCTTGGTTGTGGCATTTTTGTCGTGGCATCCACACACAAACATGGCTGTTTTATACATATATATAGTTTAAAATAGATTTAAAATTAAAGTGTTTTGAAATGAAAATACAAGTACAAATTTAATCGTAATAATGTTTTTATTTTTAGCTATGGAACCAATGAATAAAAAACCAAAGAGTGAACTCGACAAAATGAAGTCCAACGAATCTTTTAGCCAACTTTCCCTTCAACTAGCATAATTGGCTGCTAATGTTATTGATAGGTTTGGATGTATTTTACTAAATTTAATTTTAATTTTGGTGAGTTAATTCCATTTAACCACATCATTCTTCCTTAACTAAATTCAAATTATCAAAATAAAGAAAGTATTAGTTTATAATGTGTGATTGATTATTGCATTACAATACTTACTCTTCCACACATTTTTTTTATGTCTGTGAATGACAAATATGTGAGTGTATGAATCTTTAAAGTATTTATATATTACTATGGTACTTCAAAAGCCAATTATTTCTCGAAAATACAAGACAAATTATTCTTAATTGTGATGGAAGAATTTTGAATGTGACAATTTATTTACTAGGCCATGACTAGCAAGTGGAATTTCTGAAAGATAGGTTTTATATCTGTGGAAGTTGTGCAAAGATTTACAAGCTGTGGTGAAATTTACAAACAATCGCAAATTTACGCAATGTTGCCATGAAGAATGCGAAGAAATGCTTATAATAATAAAAAAAGTAAATACATTTTAGTGAAACAATGAAAGGACATTGCTCGAAGTGAACACAAGGGATTCTAGTTAAATGAACCAATTGTAAGTTTGCAGTAGGACCTAATGCCATTTATTAGGCTGCTGATCGGAATAAATTGCCAAATCTTTACCTCTTAATTAACATATTCTTTTCATTTTTATAATACTCGGTACTTAAATGCTGTATTTGTGAAATTTTTTTTTAACTGTTCATATTATTGTATTTTAAAAATTGTGATAGTGTATGACTTAAAAAGTACTCCTTAATTTTAGGTCAGCCTTTTTTTTAACACTTTAGCTAGGCTTTTACTTTCTTCAAAATAAGTGCCTCAGTACTAATAATAGTACAGAACCATTTTTCTCAAATTGGCTTCCGCTTAATATTTGTGTGAATAAAGAGATAATTTTTAATATAAAGCTATTTTTACATTTTACTCAACTAGCTAGAAATTGTTCTTACTAAAATAATAAATATGTTTTTAAGTCATAATTTTAAGGATTGAAAACATTTCATATAGGTAGCACAATCACATTTTTGATTATATTTTATGTTTTTTTTAATACTGCTCATTGCATGTACTCAGATATGTTCGTCCATCATTCATATAGATGTATCTTGCTTTGTTACCTGAATGTGGCTTTCTTTACAAAGCAACTCTTGACAAAATGTGTGTATATATATGTAAATTGCTTGTCATACTATTAAATGTTCAATGTGAGTTATTTATTTTTTATACACTCGCAATAAATTAATTATAAAAATACAAATTGGATGAAAAAATAAGTGTTGTTTATTTAGTAATTTTATTTTTACCTAACGATCCCCTTCGAGATGCTCTCACAATATTGTTTTATTATTTAGGATCTATAACAAGGTCATACCAATGAAGAATGTTTTTGGTGTTAAATCCTCCCTTCTCTTTAAGTACCCCTCCCATAAAAGTATTAGGCATTATTTTATTTTTTTGGCACTGCATGTTTAACTACCTGTTTAGGTTATCTGTGTATGTACTAATTACGCCAATGAGTAAGGTGTGAGGACGGTTGAATTTAGAGTGAGTGTACCTGCATTTTGTATGGAGGGGGAGTAGAAACAATTTTGTAAAAACCACTCTTGAGTCCACCCAACTGGGATTAAACCATTATCTCCCTGTTATTGACAGACTAGTCCAATATGAATGTGAGGCCTTGGACTAAGAGGCCACCAAAGCAGGTATTAAACACTAACATATTTTTATTTTTCATCGTCTAGCTTATTGGGTTCTCCTTAAATTCATGACATCTAGAATATGTTACATTTAAAACTTAACAGAAGTACCAGGCGTTGCCTGAGGTAAATTTGTAAAACATTCTTAGTCACAATTTCTTCCAACCCAGATTTTAGTAAATTTAAAATTCTAGCTTTGAGCTGCACAAGGGCTATTCATTTTAAAATTTAAGATTTCAACACTAATGACACACAAACTATTTATTTTATTAATATAAATAACTTTATATACTTCTTCAAAAAGTATTTGTATGTTAAAAAATTCCTTAGTTTCTGACTCTAGGTAACTCTCTTGCATTTACATTTCAGGGTATGGCCTGTTATAGCTTGTTTTATCTTAAAAATGGGTAGATTAATTTATTTTGATTCAGGCAAATGTAATTAAACAATTGGTAGATGGATATCTTAATGCAACCAAACTATTACCAGTCTAGTATCATTTTTAAATTTGAATATTAGTTAATCTGTACTGACTGCTTCCTTAAAATAAATTGTGATGTAATATGACTGATAGTGCTGACATTTATAGCCCAATAAGAGATCTATCCACAGTGTTAAACCAAAGGAATGAATCTGCAGTAAATTAGGTTGAGATTTTGAACTTGGACCTTCTAGCAGGTCACCTGAACCGATATTAAGGGTGCATTCAAATCTAAATTTAGTTTGTTCTTAGAGTTATAAAATATATATTTAAATTTAATTTAATATCATTGCTAAATAAAGAAATAACATTTAAATATTTTATCTAATACCAAGAATATATGTATTTTTAAATAACAATTTTGATGGTTTTATAGCATTGTGGGTTGCTTGGTCGGTGAATCACTTTGCTATTTAATTAAAAAAAATTCTAAAATATTAAGAATAAAGGAAAAAAAAAGTTTTTGCACAAATCTGCACCACCCAGGTATTTTGGCACCCTTTTATTACTCTGTCATGCAGGGGGTATGGTTTATTTAAATCATACATATTACAACGGGAACACCAACTTCAGGTCTTGGCTAAGGCCCATGAAACCCTTGTACAGGCACTGTCTCGCTCACTTGCAATACAATATATTGTGACATTGACACCTAAGACACCCAAAGGTTTTGCAAAGAGGACAGTCATATAACTTGCATTTCCCTTGGTGGAAATGTATGGGCAGGTCGAGGTTCAAAAACTAGTGGAGTACCCTGATGGCTTTTTACCTATAATACTCAAATTTCCTCGTTGATTTAGTTTCTCCATGCCAATATGGATTATTTTGTTCTGAATATATCTCCATGTACATATCTATTTGCTTAAGTTGTTAGTATAACTTAGATTGGGGATTACCCAAGTTTTGGGTTGAAAGATCAATTCTTATTCAATTCAATTTTTATTTAGATAACCAGCAAATATTAAAAGTTTAAAAATCAAAGCCGTGGTTTCGCAAAATGTTTTAACATAATAAATGATTTTGTTGTTCACGTTATAATTTAAAAATAGTTTAATTTACACTATATCGGTAATTCATTAAGATCGAGAGGTTATAATATTTGTAAGGAGTCGGTACTATTTTGAAAGTTTTAATTGATACTTTCACCATATAGCACCCACTCCCCCCAATTTGGTTATATATAAATATTTTTAGAAACTGTACTGTTTGACACAATAAATTTAAAAACAGACAATGATTCACTCAAAAAGTACCATAAAAAGAGGATTAAGACTAATTCGTCAAACAAGAAATAAGATTTTTTTAAATCTTACTACCTATTCAGGCTATACACCTTTGTACTAATTACTCTGATGTGTTAGGTTACTAGGAAGGTTGAATTTAGGAGAAGTGACCCTCATTTGTGTGGAGGGAGAGTGGAAAAATATTTAGGAAAAACCACCATCAGTGCACTTGACTGGGATTTGAACCTAGATCTCCATCATAGGATGTTCTAGTCTAATGCAAGAGTGAGATCTTCTTTACTCACACCGTGTTACAATAATTCATTTTAAATCATCCAATTTTTTTTAGCACTGAGTCTTACTACCGGGTCGGGTTATACACCTATATACTAATTACACTAATGGCTTGATATTATGAAAGGTTTTATTAAGAGAAAGTGCATCCACATTTGCGTGGAAGGAGAGTGGAAAACCGTTTAGGGAAAACCACCCTTAGTACACCCGACACCCAAACTCCCTGTCTTTGGCAGTCTAGTAGAAGACTAGGGTGGTGCGTTAGACCACGCAGCCACCAAAGCGGGTGAGGGCTGCTATTGTTTTATTTTAAAACTACAACAAAATAAACTCTTTGTAACTTTTATTTTGACATTATTTATTTATTGATATGAAACCATTTGATTATTGGGAAACAATTATTATGTGAGGAAGCTATACTATGTTAAGGCCTGGTCACAACACAACAGTCTACTCAAAGAGTGCCAAGCAAGACCTCCAGAATATATCTTAACACAACAAGGCTGGCACAACTGATATAGTCAGTCGAATCTTTACCAATTGGGTTTTAATTTTTATACATGTATTATATCACTGCAGTTTTCCCATCCTCTCTCCATGCAAATTTGGGCGTGGTTCTTTTAAAATACATCCTCATCCTTATTAATTAGATTAGGGCCTAAGCTGCTTATAAAAAACAAATATATGAAGGTTTCAGACAGGAGAATTTCTTTATAATCTAAGTTAAACTCTTGATTTTTATTTTCTCTGAGGTATAAAATTTCCAGTCAACTGCTCTAATTGAAATTTTAAAATAACTCTTTTCATTTTGTTTTCTAATATTTATAGTTTGTGCCAATAATTGTTATAAAAATGTTTTGGTTACGCCTAGTTTGTACCCCAATTATCTTATGAATGGACTTAATCTGTCAGCTAGAAAACGCTATTATATCTACATTCATGTAGTCATACTTCAAGTAATGTGAGTTGCGTGTGTCACTTTTGAGAGAATACCTATAAAATAAGACCAATAATATTGTAAAATGATATCAATTTTGACCTCACACATATGTTTGTATTTTCTAAAATGTGCTCCAAACGTTAATTTGTGAGACAAAACTAATTAAACTGATCTTAATTCCATTGGTGTCAAGTGAAGAATGCAGAGAACTGTAGATTAATTTTCTTATTCAAGCTTAATCATGTATTTAATTTCGTGGTGAATCGCCTCTTTAGACTACAAAAGTGAGATCAAGAAATTTAAAATATTTATTTTTATGATAACGAACCTTCCTAATAAATTAAAAACTATTTAATAAGTAAGGATAAAGCAAAATTGCTATATAATTTTTGATTAAAATAATTAAACTGATACAATTTTTTGTCCAAATATTTAGTAAAATGTCTTCGTTTTTTTAATGGCTTTGCAGATAGTATATAGCATACCTCCATTAAAATATTGTAGACACATTTTATGCTATAACTTAATGCATATTAATTTTTATTTGTAAATAATGAAACCATCTTCAGAGAGATTTTCTCAATCTTTTGCAAACAAAGCTAGTACTAGAAAACGTGTTTATTGGAATTAAACTTGCCTCAGTGGCGTGGTTAGCTAACGCGCTAGTCATATTAAGCTAAACTGCTGAGTACGAGGATATCGAGGTTCGAATTTGGTCGGGTGAACTGGAGGTGTTTTTTCCTTAATGGTTTTCCACTCTCCCCACGCAAATGTGAGTTCACTTCCTCTAATTTCAACCTTCCCAATTTTAATCCATTAGCGGAATTAGTACTTAAAGCGTATAACCCTAACGGGTAGTAAGACGCGGGGCTAAATAAATAAGATAAAATATTGGGATACAACTTATAACAAGTCATGACGAGTCCATTTAACGTTTCCAATTCATTAATAAAAATCGCAATCAAAACGTAGATACCAAAATCGTAATATTTATGTAAATAAATGGATTAAATATCAAAGTTATTATATTTGTTAGTTTCAGTTGTAGCCGTATCTAGATATCATAATCTATTAAATTAGAAATTACACCTGGACACGGGAATCGAACCCGCGACCTTGGTTTGACTTAGTACGTTAATGCTCTAACCACTGAGCTATCCAAGCAAGGCCGTAGCTAGCCAATAATTTCAGGGCGGGGTTTGGTGAATCCATTCCCTAAATGCTGTAGGTTAGAAAAAATTTCAAATGATAAACAGTTCTAGAAGTTATCTGAGGTGGGTTTTTATGGCAACAGAAACACCCTAACTGCCGAAGATTAGAAAAAATTCTAAATATTAAACACCTCTAGAAGCTCTCCGAAGTGCTTTATGTGCTAACACAACACCCTAATTTATATTTGTACCCTGATTTTGATAGTGTTTGAACCATAAATAAAGCCATATATATTTTTATCATAAGATTTCGGGGGTGGGGGATTGAACTCCCAACCCTTCCGACTACGCCCTTGTATCTAGGAATGTATAAGCTCATTCTTCACCCATATTTTAATGCAGATTCTGTGATGGGTGCGGAAATCGTCAGCTACAATGTGTGATCAATTAAGATCGCTAGCCATCAGATAACATAGCCACCTTTTGAGTCGGTAGTTGCTTCATGCTGCCAACTGTACAATAATAACTGCACGAGTCCACATATCATGATGGATTAAATATAAAAACTATTATATTATTTTGTTAGTTACGGTTGTAGCTACATATAGATATCATATTTTGTAATCTGTAAATAAATATAATATAGACCTGTCTGAAGTGATAAGAACCATATTACTGCTGATTGTGACGGCTGATTGTGATTTCCGTTACAACCGTGGGTTGGGGGGTAAAATAGATAGAAGCTTTGAAACTAAATATTATTTTACAGAATATGGTTGGATTCTATACTACCGTATATTATAAGGAACTATAAGCTATTACGAAATACAAAATTGTTAGTAATGAAAAAATTCATTTTATAAACAATAATTATTTTAATCTAAATTGTATTTAAGTTTGAAAAGAAAAAGTTTACACGATTATTAAAATAGTCATAGATTTATTTTTTCATCACACTATTTACTGATTACAAAATTCCCTGTGTTTTTCAGGTTTGTAGGATTGAATTTCCATTTTTTAAGATAATTATAGAGATAAGTAGACCTATAGAGGAAATAGATTTAATTTTTTCTCAAAAATTTGCCAGTGTAAAGTCATATAATTAAGCTTTTGAGTTGACACTTTTGGAGCTGTATGCAGTGTTTTTAGTTCCATTTGTGCTAATTTAAGTTTAGATCTTTTCGCGTTTTTCCTGCAAGTTTTCATTTCTGGGTGACAAAATGTCACGGACAATATCAATATCTTGATGTTTGGAGCTACGATTCGTTCAAGCTCTTCAAAAGTTTCCCTACTCATCCTATACCACCGGTAATTTTGAACAAGTTTTTTTTTTCTCCCAAAATCCGGACAAACGCAAAATTGTTTCCGGGCTTTTTTTTACGAGCTTTTAAGTACAGTACATGTCACCAACAACCAGGTCCTCTCATCAGAGGATGACATTCTCGTGACTGATAGAAAATAGGTTTCTTGTGTGGATAGTAAGTGATCAGTTGCCCGTGATGTATCGCGTCGCGTCAGTTTTCTCGGCGGACAAAAGGGCCTAATTTCCACGAGCGCGTGCGACTGAATCAGCACCGCAGTAGTCACACTATTTCGATAAATGTTTCTACTGAGGTGCGAAGATACTTAAAAAATGTGTATTGTTACCCCCATTCAGTGGTCAATTGGTTTAAGCCGTCACTCTTGCAATAGAATTGACTTCCGTTGAAAGAGGGATCGAGGTTCGAATCCCAGTCAGGTGTAATGAGGGAGATTTTTCCTAAAATGGTTCTCACATCTCCCTCAATGCAAATGAGGGTACACTCCTTCTGAATTCAACCTTCGACATCCATAAAACAATAGCGTAATTAGTGCATATGCTTAATGGCGACAAAACCTTATTTATGTAAAGAAAGGGGGTGCAGAGGATAAGTCAAAAAAGTTTTTCTTTGGGACTTGCCTTCACTCTCCTGATAAATATTTGGAAACAGGATGTTACTACAATCTATATTACTTTTATGAATTATTTGGATTAGTCTTACACAGAAATATTTTGAAATTTAATGCTTCTAAAAGCTATTTTGGGTGGTCCTCCCTAAAAAAAATATTGAAATTGGAACCTCTGGAAGTTATTTTGAGTAGTCCTTGCCTTGAATTTTTAAAACAACTAAATTCCTTTAACAACTATTCAAAGCATTCTTGCCCTGGATATTTTTGAAATTTGGATGCCCCCTCGAAGCTATTTAGACTGATCCTAACCTTGATTTTTTTCCCCCAACAATTATATGCCTTTAATTGTTCCAGCAATTTTTTTAAAATTTTAGTTTCTTAGATTTTTTTTTAATAATCCTTACCTGAACATTTTTGAAGATTGGATACTTTTAGAAGCAATTGTTGCTTCCATTTGATTTTTTTTTTAAATCGTATGCATGTATAATCTATTTGGAGTGCTCAGCCTTCGCAAATTTTTAGAATTTGATGTCTCTAAAAACAATTTAGTTTTATCCCTAACTGACACATTAAAAAAAATTGAATTCCTTTAGAAGTTAGGTGATTTGCAGTTTTACGTAATTATTTCGACCCATATTTGAGAATATCAGAAGGTGTGAAATACATCTAGAGGGGCAGTTGCCTCCCTGAGGTTACATAAATATTAGAAGTCTGAAACATTTTTCTTACGTTGTATCTCATTTTCAAGGGACAAAATTGGCCTTAAAAAGCGTCTTTTGAGGTTTCAATTGAATACAATTTTCCGGGAGGACCCTGAACCCTCCGCCATACTGGGAAATATTCCATACCCCCCATACCTCCCAGTTTGACCCCCCCCCCTGGAGAAAAATTCTGTGGGCACCCTTGTAGAGGGGGGCTAATTTATTCCAGAAGGAACAGTGACCCCTCTACCAGCTACAACACAGGTTTTTCTGTCATAATTTGGAGTGTTGTCCTTCCCCCAATTTTCAGAAATTATACTATTTTAAATGCTATTTAGAGTAATACAAGCTCCATTTTTAAAATTTGTGTGTTCCTTGAAGCTATATAGAGCAGACTTTCTTTAGGATCTTTTTAAAAATTTAAATGCTTCTAAGAGTTTTAGATTGCTCCTCACCCAAATTTTTCCCTAAAATTAGATGCCTCTAGAAGCTATTTGAAGAAGTCTTCAGCCAGCAATATTTTGAAAAATGGATTGTCTTAAAAGCTATTTCGAATGAGCCTCTTCTGTTGTTTTTTAAATAAGATACCTCTAGAAAAAAATAATTTTAAAGTGATCTTCTGCCGACTAATTTTTGAAAATTGAAATCTTTCAGAAACTTTTTATGGTGGTCCTCGATTGAAAATTCTTTAAAATGCCATGCATCTAAAAGCTATTTGGAGTGGTCCTCCACTAGAAATTTTTGAAATTTGGATAGCCTTAGAGGCCTAGAGTGTTCCTCATATGATGTTTTTACAGATGCCTTTAGGAGTTATTTGAAGGGTAATTCTCAGGCCATTTTTAAAAATTGCATGCGTCTAGAAGTCATTTGGAGTTTGATTTAAGGAGATCTTTCAGCTTCATATTTGATAATATCAAAGGATTTGAAATATACCTTCGGGGGTGAGGGCAAATTTATTTCATGGAGGGGGGGATGCCTTCACCCCCCCCCCGGTTCAACAACCCACGTATTTGCGTACAGGCCGAGCGGGTGTTAAGACACAATGCTAAAAAAATACAGTTTTGTTTCTAGTCTTGTTGAAAGTAGATAGTGATCCCAGTACCAATGACACAAAATTTTCTAATAAATTAGCTTATGTAATAATACAAATGAAAGTACTTCATCCTCGAAATCCTTTTTATTGTTGAAATCTTAGAAGAAATATATTTTATAAAAATTAACAGTGAATAATAGTGTTTTAAATTAGTCCCCACATCTTAATGTTTCTTTTGGATTGTATAAAAATTCACAGTGAATTAATCAACTACCTATTACATGACGAGTTTTAAATTTTACAACATCCTCGAAATCCTTTTTATTGTTGAAATCTTAGAAGAAATATATTTTATAAAAATTAACAGTGAATAATAGATGTTTTAAATTACTCCCCACATCCTACATGTTGATTTTTTTGGATTATATAAAAATTCACAGTGAATTCATCAACTACCTATTACATGACGAGTTTTAAATTTTACAAGTCACCCCCACCTATTTCGTGCTAAATTATAGTTTTTATAGAAAGCGTTTTAAATCAATTTAAAGAACCTATCTGTACAGCTAAATTAATTTACAAATCAAGTCTTCATACGGATTAAATTTTCTTTACATTTCAAAGCGCTCGTTTACTTTAATTTTTATATGGTGTATCTTACAAGTAATAAATATACCATACAAAACTACTAACATCTGACGTCTACCAACACGATATTAGATCGTAAACTACAATCCATTGTCAAGACTCGGACATGTAACTGATGTAAGTTCCAAAGCGTCGAGTTAATGGACACTGCCATGAATAACGACATCCAATTAAAATATCAAAGTAATGAAAATCAAATGTGGATGTTTATAAGAGTTTTTTTTTTCAGTTTATAAAATTCGCATCACGGGAAGTAAGCACACGCCATTATTTTTAATGACCATTCAAGAAGGCCAGGATATTTTCAGGGCACCTTGCGCAAGCGACCGACTGGCTCTCACTCAATACATTCACTACCAGCGGTCAACGCGGTATGCTCATAAATTGGTAGCAATGTGTAGGACTCTAGGAAGTAGTGATTCTTCCTCAATTGATATGCTCACTTATTTTCCCGTAAATATTTCAAGTACAACTGTCTATTAAAATAACCTAGTTGAATTGCGAAACTTTAGTCAATTTTTTTTTTAAATAAGTTAAAATAAACGCTAACAAAATAGATATGGAAAATTTACAAAGTAATAATGTTGAAGAAGTTTCTCAAGCAAGTAGCGTTTTAAGCCTCGATGAAACAAAGATTTCAAGTGACCAGTTGATGATGTATAATGACACTAAAGGTAAGATTTAAATTTTGAATTTTCTAGTGTTTTTTAAGCAATGCGTCTTACTACCTGTTCGGATTATTCGCTTATGTACTAATAGAAGCGAGTAAATGTTGAACCTACCTGTTTTTGCTTGTTTGTTTTTTAATTACCACAAATGAAGATGAGAGAATTAAGGGTTTGTTTTTTGCAGTTTTTATAGCAACAAAATATACAGAAAAATAAATAAATATTTCTTTAGTAGAAACAAAGAATTTAATTTCTTCACGTGGTGTTCTCAACAGTTCTTGAATATTCCTCAAAAGATGTCCTAGAATTTGCTAACTTTTTTCCTTCATTTAACCAGTTTTTCAATAAATGCTAATATACTCATGGCAAATATTCAAGAACGTTGAGATTACTATGTAAATAAAATTATACTCTGTGTTTTAACTGAAACAATATTTGATTTATTTTACCGAAAAAAAAATGTTTACTACAAAAACCAGGGGGGGATTGGGCCGCCAGGAAACCGGGAGATATCCAAGTGAGCTAATCGTCATATAAGGTTCTTCCTAAAAAGTAGATCTAGTAACTGTTCTAATCGTCATATAAGGTTCTTCCTATAAAGTAGATCTAGTAACTGTTTTAGTTGTCATATAAGGTTTTTCCCATGAAAGTAGATCTAGTAACTGTTCTAATCGTCATATCGTTCTTCCTATAAAGTAGATCTAGTAACTGTTTTAGTTGTCATATAAGGCTTTTCCCATGAAAGTAGATCTAGTAACTGTTCTAATCGTCATATCGTTCTTCCTATAAAGTAGATCTAGTAACGGTTTTAGTTGTCATATAAGGCTTTTCCCATGAAAGTAGATCTAGTTACTGTTCTAATCGTCATATAAGGTTCTTCCTATAAAGTAGATCTAGTAACTGTTTTAGTTGTCATATAAGGCTTTTTCCATGAAAGTAGATCTAGTAACTGTTCTAATCGTCATATCGTTCTTCCTATAAAGTAGATCTAGTAACTGTTTTAGTTGTCATATAAGGCTTTTCCCATGAAAGTCGACCTAGTTACTGTTCTAATCGTCATATAAGGTTCTTCCTATGAAAGTAGATCCAGTTACTGTTCTAATCGTCATATAAGGTTCTTCTTATAAAGTAGATCTAGTAACTGTTCTACTCGTCATATAAGGTTCTTCCTATAAAGTAGATCTAGTAACTGTTTTAGTTGTCATATAAGGCTTTTCCCATGAAAGTAGATCTAGTTACTGTTCTAATCGTCATATAAGGTTCTTCCTATAAAGTAGATCTAGTAACTGTTTTAGTTGTCATATAAGGCCTTTCCCATGAAAGTAGATCTAGTAACTGTTCTAATCGTCATATCGTTCTTCCTATAAAGTAGATCTAGTAACTGTTTTAGTTGTCATATAAGGCTTTTCCATGAAAGTAGATCTAGTTACTGTTCTAATCGTCATATCGTTCTTCCTATAAAGTAGATCTAGTAAATGTTTTAGTTGTCATATAAGGCTTTTCCCATGAAAGTAGATCTAGTTACTGTTCTAATGGTCATATAGTTCTTCCTATAAAGTAGATCTAGTAACTGTTTTAGTTGTCATATAAGGCTTTTCCCATGAAAGTAGATCTAGTTACTGTTCTAATCGTCATATCGTTCTTCCTATAAAGTAGATCTAGTAACTGTTCTAATCGTCACATAAGGTTCTTCCTATGAAAAAAAATTAACTATTCTAGCTATCGGAAAAGGTTCTTTCTATGAAAGTAGATTTGGTAGATTTTCTAGCTGTTAGATTATTTAAGACCCTTCCTTTGAAAATTGGACTGTAAATGTGTCGGTTTGATATGGGCTGTAATATGAAATAAGTTTATTCATTCAATTGTAAATGATTGTTTTAATTACATTTTAATTTTAATAAAAAATGCCACTGAGTAGGTCTGAGGGTGCCCAGAATACATCATACGATGGCATTAAATGTAAGACAGTCCCATTCATTGCTTCTTGGTGTTGTTTATAAAAAATTACCTAAGCCAAACGTAAGAACATTGGTTTACTGGATACGGGTGGCTACTAGCTTTGTGAGATACGCACAATTAGTGGGTGGAGGACCATTAAAAGATATACATTAAACAATATACACTTAGCCAGGCTCGCCAGGTGCTCAAACTGGGTCCGGTACCAGGGAGCAGAGTACGGGTGATCTTCGCTTTGTCAAACTCGACTTCAGTGGTGGCGAAATATCATTTGTCTAGGGGATTTAATTAGCTTAGCAAATAAAAAGGGCTTTTGGGGAGTTTTGACCCCAAACCTAAAGGGGGGAGGAGGAGAGGGCACTTGGGGACCGTAGGTGAAAAATAGGAATCTCCCAGAAGATGTTTGTGTTGGCCCTCATCTGAATTATTAAATATATATTTCTCTATAAGCTATTTGGCGTAGTCCTTTTCCGGAGTTTTTTTGAAATTCGTATGTCCCTAAAAGCTATTTAGAGTGGTCTTTGTCTGAATATTTTGGAAAATTATCTGTCAATTATATAAGATATTGGAAGTGGTCTTCTCCCGGCAAATTTGTGAAAATTGGATGCCTCTAGAAGCAATTTGGAGGGGTTTTCACCTTGATTTTAGTTTTTTTAATTTGATGTATCCAGGAGATATTCAAAGTGGGCCTTTTTAAACAAATTTTGGAAAAATTGAATGCTTTCAGATGTAATTTGTAATGGTTTTTTCCTGGAAATTTCAATGATTATATAACTCTAGAAGTTATTTAAAATGATCTACACCCAGCAAAATTGTAAAAATTGGATGCCTCTCATTATTTACCATTTGGAACTGTCCTTCCTCGCCAAAGTTTTGAAAATTGAAAGCCTCTAGAAAAGGGGTCAGCAACTTTTTTCTGTGCGCCCTGATCGATTTGTACAGTACAACCCGCCTCGGTGGCGTAGTTGGCTAACGCGCTTGTCGTGTTGAGCTGCTCGACTGCTGAGGACGGGGAGATCGAGGTTCGAATCTCGGTCGGGTGAACTGGAGGTGGTTTTTCCCTAAATGGTTTTCCACTCTCCCTCCCACGCAAATGCGGGTTCACTTCCTCTAATTTAACCTCCCCAATTCCTAATTCATTAGTGTAATTAGTACTTAAAGCGTATAACCCGAACGGGTAGTAAGACGCGGTGTTAAATATTATTATTATTGTACAGTACATTTATCAAAAATCTCGCGACTACTCTTCTTTTCTGTCCTCCACTCTACTTTTAATTCTTTTTTCTCTGTAGATCTTGTATTTATTCTTTAAATTAATTATTTCCTACAATACTTATGTGCCTGCCTTTATAGAACATACATAAAATAAATAAAATGTACATTTCGTTTGCTCTGAAAGGTAACGGTCTTACCATGACTGATTACAGTGTTACATGGGTGACCTGGTGTCTAGGGGTACGGTGTCAGACTTCTATGCTGGCGGCCGGGGTTCGATCCTCGGTCCCGGCACAGATTTATCTGATTTCCAAACCCTTCCTACAACTCTGACAAGACATCTTGTGAATGTGTGGAATGCCTGGTCACCACCGTGGTTCGGATTCCACGTTAAACTGTAGGTCCTTCATTTCATCTCACAATCACCCTACCATTAACATTAGCGTAAGTGCGTATAACTCGAACGGGTAGTAAGACGCGGTGCTAATAATAATAATAATAATAAAATAAATAATAAATCAGTGTTACACTATGGGCCTATCTTTCAAGCCGCACCATAATGGAATAATGGAAGGTAAGCTTTCCTCTTAGTGACGATGTAGTTTTTTCAGGCGATCGACTGAAATTATGTTTATACTTTCTAAAAGACTCTTCACCGTGAAAATTGGAAAGGAAGCTTTTTTTTTCGACAGTTATAAATATGATGTTGGACAATCTAGATGTTTTACGATCCCATTATATAAACACACCAATACAGAGCATTACCTAACATTACTGGGCAGCTAGCAAAATAATATTTTTATATAGCTGCAAAAAACTCTTCTTTATTGTATATTTTTTACCATCGGAACATTTTCCGTTCTGGCTCATTTCGATCGCTGCCAAAACGATGGTCATTATTTCTCATTTCAAACAATATTTATAATGATGTATTCACTGAAAGACACGCTATCTACTGACTTTCCTCTTGTGAAATCCCAATAGCATGATTACAAAATACATTTCAACACCAATTTGATCATACACTATGAAACAACTTTGGTTTATATTGAACTAATTCTATACTTTATTAATCATTATTGTACAGAGTACTTTAATAAATTCGTTATTTTATGAGCTATCTGGTTACTGAAGCATTGAATAAGCTGTGATGATATACTTAACTAAAACAAAAAATACCCGCATCAGCGGCTGTATGTTATAAAGTATAAGGCGTCACTTTCGCAATAGACTAGACTGCCGATGATGACGAGGAGAACAGGGTTCGAGTCTCAGTCGGGTTATTGAGGTTTTCTCCTAAGTGGATGTCCATTCTCCCTCCACGCAAATGTGGGTACACTTCCTCTAGATTCCACCTTATTAACCCCTAACATATTAGCGTAATTAGTACATAGGCATATAACCTAAACGAGTTTTAAGACGTGGTGCCAAAGAGAAAAAAAAGTCTTGAATTGTGTTATTAACTATAGCGAACAGTTTTAGAATAATTTCTAAGGTCTCCATCTTCACCTTGGTCTTCCAGGTCTTCTCCTTTCTTGAGGTATTTCTCCTCTTGCTATTTTGGACAATTCTCTCTCCTTGATTCCTGTCAACAGGCCCACAGAGAGAGGGGTAAGGGGGACCAAATTCCCCGGGGCCCGGCTCGGCTTCGAGACTTTTTCTTTCTTCTTCTAGACACTTTGAGGTTCCTTTTTTTTTAGGATTGTGAGGGGTTTGAAAAGTTGCGAATTAGAGTAATGGAAAAAGGCCCCAACAAATATTTGCCCCTGAGCCCTTAGTGAGACTGGATGGCATCTGCCTATCAATATGTTGGTTCCATTCTCTCATATCACTATCCATTCAGTGACGGCGTTGATTTGACAAGATTCTCTTATACCCTCATTTCTTTTTCTCTGTCTAGTAGCGATTTATCGGTGATTTTTCTTGATACTCGCATTTCTGCGATCTCCAACTGTTGTTGGGTGCGTTTGTTTCACTTAGTATCTCTGCGGCATATGCGGGAGTTGTCTTATCACTGACAACATTATTGCTTTTGAATCTTGACACAGATATTTGTTGTGCCAGCGATTCTGTTACCGTCTTGCCATTTGTTTCTTTATTTATTTCCCTGTTAGCCCTGTTCTTGTAATTGTGATAATATTTATTTATAGAAACTAAGGGTGAGCTGGCAGGTTTCAAGCAGCCCGGAAATAAAAATATGAAGGCCCTTAAGTTTAGTTTTTTTGCAGTTTTTATGGCGAAACTTTTTTTTTTATAATTTAAATAGATATTGCTCAGTACAAACAAACCGTTTATTTTTTCACATTTGAAGTAAAGTTCCTGAATACCTGTTAAGAGCATATCAACATTCGATGAGAAACTTTTTAAATAAGAGAAATTTGATATGAAATTCTATCATACCTTGACAGATATTCAAGAAATTTTGAGGTCATCATGTGAAGAAAGTTAAATTTTATGTTTTTACAGGAGCAATATTTTATTTATTTTGAAAAAAAAAGAGTTTTGCCATAAAAAAATCCAAGAAACGCTGGCTTTTGCTCGCATCCCCTTCCATCCCACCTTAACATGCATTCATAAATACCACTGAAGATATGTTTCAGTGTAAACTGTAGTTGTGAGGTGAAGTATTTATACTTTAAATACTATATAATTTAATAGTGATGTCATTTCATCTACGTTATAGATGATAAGTTCGCTATTAAGTCCATTTAAAACATCAATTTCTAATTTATACTGCCTTGAGAGATAATGTTTATTAATGGTTGGACAAAAGCTGGAGTGTGTGTGTGTGTGTGTGTGTATATATATATACTCTCCCAGATTTTGTATATATATACTCCCAGCTTTGTATATATACATACTCTCCAGCTTTTGTATGTATGTATATATATTTGTAAATTATGATCCTCCATTACTAGTGTAGATTACAAAGTTGGTAACAGTCAGAATTTCACGTTTGTAAATGGTTTATACCGAAAACAACACAAGAAACAACACACGGGACGGTTTTTAGTGCCACCGTATATCTTCACAAATGATATATTCTGGGAACACTCACATTATTCACTGGAACTTTTGATTAAAATTTAATATAACCAATCATTTAGGATTGAATAATAGCTGGATCATGAAATTATTGTGTGTATCTGGGCAGAATGTTCTGTAAAATGGAAGGATGAATGTTTAGATCGACAAACACGTGAATGCATCTCGGAGAGTAGTTGAATGGATTATTACAAAGAATGAAGTAGGCCTAGTATCGAAATAATCAAAGATGGTAGTATGTAAAAGTGTGTTAACGACAACGTTGTTTTACGGATGTGAGGTGTGGGCTTGTCAGGAGAAATACAAGCAAGGTGAATGCTATTGGAATGAGATATCTAAGAACTGTATGGGAAAAACTCGTATGAACAGAGTCAGTAATGATTGAGTGCTGCAGGAGTGTGGTTTGAAAGGGGATCCAATGGGTCGATGTGAAGTGTATTACGGTGGTTTGGACATATTTAGAGGATGATTATGGACGAGTGAAGAACAAGTAAATGAAGATAAGTGTGTAGGTCAAAAAGAAGAGGTAGGCCATGTAAGATGTGGCTAAATGTATTATTATTATTATTATTATTATTATTATATTATTATTATTATTATTAGCACCGCGTCTTACTAACCGTTCGGGTTATACGCACTTACGCTAATGTGTAATGGTAGGTGATTGTGATATGGAATTGAAGACCTACCGTTTAACGTTGGACCCGAACCACGGTGGAGGCTGACATTCCACACATTCACAAGTATTGATTAATACACGTCTTGTCAGAGGTGAAGGAAGAGTTTGGTAATCAGATAAATCTGTGCCGGGACCGAGGATTGAATACCGGACCCAGCATAGAAGTCCGACACCTTACCCTAGACCGCCAGGTCACCCTAAATGTTGTAGATGAATGTGTGAAAAATAGAAACATCAAGAGTTTTAAGAATAAAATACATGTATGACTCGGTGTGTGGATGTTGTTGAAGCGAAAGAAGAATGCAAGGATTGGGAAGTGTGAAAGTTATTGAGGATGAATTAAGTACGAAGTAATTTTTTTTTTTAGTAAAGGTTAAGACCTAGATATTATATAGATAATTAAATTTTAATGAAATATATGGGTTTAAATTGACAATTAAAGATATTGTGATATTTGAATTATGTTTGAACCTTATAAAAAGTTAAGTTGCTTGGTATACATATTAATTGTAACATGTGCTACAATAAGAGTCAAATAGAGTAAGCTAAAAGCATACCATACATATTATTGAATGACAATCATTTATAAGTCAAATCATAAGTCAACAATTAATAAAAAACATTGGTTTACTGAGATAATTAAAACATAGTGTAGAGGTGTGAATCAATTACAAATGAACACATTGAATTAAACGATATAGCTATATTCACAGTTTCTTGCCTACTCCGTAGGGGGATGACGTGATTAGGTATGTGTGTGTATATTGTTTATTTCAGTTTAAAGTAGTTGCGGGAGCACAATCCAGCTATGATGATGACCCAGTATAGTTCAACACTTATAAGCACCCAGTATCTCGTGTAGTACTCAAATAATCTTAAATTTTATTTCATACAAATCCAATAAAAAATCTATTTAAATGGCCATCAAAAACAAAAAAATAAATGTTAAACCTTGTTTATTCGCTTGAATCAATCAATTTCCTGGAGGCTTTGAAGTGGAAAGCTTGAAGAACCCAAAGAAAAGTGCTAGACAGACGTCCCTCTTGACAGTAAATGAAAAACATCAACTTAATTAGGGCGGGGAAAAATTGTGGTAGCCCGTTTGTATGAAATCAGTCAACATATTCATCTTGAATCTCTCAGAAAGGGAGTTTAGAGAATGTTTTGAATATGAAATACCCACCAACCTAAATTCTACTAGTCTAAAATCCCTATTAGATTAAGTTTAATATGTGATATAGAATATATTGTATCTATAGAATATGTTATATGTATAATCCTCACCAGATTAAGTTTCTTAATACCCGCCAACAAGCTCACTATATGTTCTACAATTCCCTCCATAATAAGCTCCCTGTATGGCTTGGAAATCCTACCAGATTAAATTATCTACGTGATCTAGAATTCTTATAATATTAATATCACTATATTCTGTAAAATTTCCAAAAAATTAAGCTCCTTGTGTGGTCTAAAATCTGTAAGAAGATCCTCAACATAAAAATCTTGTAAGTTTTCTACATACAGTGTAATCTCCCTTAACGGACACCTCTGAATAGTGAAATATTCTTTATAGCGGACAGTTTACATTTTACAGGCAAAATAACATGGCATCTTACGGCAAAACCACTTCCCAATAACGTACTTTCTCAATAACGGAAATGGACATTGCTAGGGACGCATATTTATGCTTTACAATCTCTAGAAAGTGGATAAAAATTGACATCACCAGGTCAAATATTTTACTGTAGGAATGTTAGGAATATCATTGTCTCGAGTGAAGTGTGAGCAGTGCCGCCATAACCTACACGGAAATGACATAGTTTCCTGCGTTTATTTTTGAAAGACAAAATATAAGTTGTGAAAGAGAGTGAGAAAGAAAAGTTAAGTGTACGTGATTTGGCCACTAAATTTGATTTGGGGAAAACCCAAAACAATTAAATTATAAAGAATAAAAACGAAATTTTGAAATCTTTGGCTAAAAATGAAAACCAATTAAGTAAAAGAGCATTTCCGAAAACGCAAAGATAAACGGTTGATAATGTGACATCTATATGGTTCTTCTGCACTAGATCCGATAACATCCCTTTGTCTGGGACATTAATTCGTGAAAAGGCATAGGAAATTTCAAAATAGTTGTATTTAATTGACTTTAAGGCTTCTTCTGTTTGGCTGGAAAAGTTTCTAACTAGAAAAGATTAAATAAATTTCCTTTACTTTTCGTCTTATAGGTCGTTTACAGTATACTACTTACACTATTGTTTTATTAGTCATATTATTTTAGTTAATATCCACAGTATTTAGACCCATATGGGTTAAACTGTGTTCAAGCGGTATGATTTTTAAACATTTTAAAATTATTTTTCCAAATAACGGATACTGCTTGATAGAGGAATTTTTCGTTCCCGGAAGGTGTTCGCTATTAACTCACTTACTTACTCTATACTCAGTTCATTGCCGCACTTACTATAGTACACCACTTAGCCCTATCTTGAGCTGGTTCCATACAGTCCACTTCATTACACCCTATCTCCATCTTGAGCTAGTTATATACAGCCCACCTCATCAGACCCTATCTTTATCTTGAGCTAGTTCTATCCAATCCACCTCATTACATCCTATCTACATCTTGAGCTAGTTATATCCAGTCCACCTCATTACACCCTATCCCTATCTTGAGATAGTTATTTCCAGTCCACCTAATTGCACTCTATCTCTTTTAGGTTCATTATAATAGTATCCTTCAATCTACTTCCAGGTCTTACAAATGGTATCTTCCCATTGAACTTACCAGCCAATACCCTGAAAATGGCTCTAAATTCTTTTATTTGTACTGCATGTCTTTCCCACCATAATATGCAAGATTTAATTATCCTAACAATGTCGTGTGATAAGTACAGGGTATGTAACGTACCATTATGTAGCCTCCTTCCTTCCCTAGTATCTGTATAGCTTTTTGGACCAAAAATGTTCCTACTCAACTTGTTTTCGAACACTCTAAATTTGTTTTCGTCATACAAGGTAAGCGAACATGTTTCACAACCATAGATAACAACCAGTAAAATTATTGTTTTATATATTCTGAGTTTTACATTCTTTGACAGCAGGCAAGATGTCAACAACTTTCTGACCGATTATACATTATTATTATGATTATATTTTCTGTCTTACGAAAGGTCCATTCCTTTTATAAGTGAACTTAGACCGCCAATACACCCTGTCCTCTGCCTCCTCCTTTAGCTCCCAGAATTTTCTTCTTTCCTTCAAGTCATCCAATATATGAATTCTCCTTCTTCATGAACTCCTCTTACCCTCAACCTTTCCTTCTATGACATCGTTCAAAAGACAGTTCTTCCTAAGGATGTGTCTGATCTATTTTCCTTTGAAGCGGAGAATCACATCCAAAATAGATCTCTTCTCACTCACTCTTCTTAGCACTTCTTCATTTGTCCCGCTGTTTGTCTACCTGATCTTCTCAGATCTTCACCAGCACCACATTTCAAAGCTCTTTAATTGTTTTTTTTACCATCTTCCCAAGAGTCCAAGTATCTGCTCCATACAGCGCGATTCTCCAAATTTAGTACTTCATCAGTTTATTCATCGGTTCCAAATTCAACTTGCTGGTTAGCAGTAACGTCTGTTTGTTGAAAGTTTATTTGGCCATGGCAATCCTCGACTTAATTTCCTTGGTGCAGTAAGCATCCTTTGTCAGCAGACTCCCTAGGTACTTGAAATGCTCTATTTTTTCCAACTTTTTGTTTTCCGTTTTTATTTTCAGCGGCTCTTGATTTTTTAACATCTTTTTAACTTCTAAATACCATATTTTCTCCCTATCTTCACCAGCCGTTCCATCCTTTCCTGCAACGCTTCTTTATTTTTGTCCAGCAATGCTAAATAATTCGCGTATTTTATTGTGTTGATGGCACGTCCTCCTTTCTTGAAAGTGCTGTTTACCTCCAAAGTTTTTCTTACCAGACGCTTTCCATGCAAGTTGAACAGAATTGGTGATAAGCAACATCCCGGCCTCACTATTCTTCCTATGTCTTCACTGTTGGTATTTCTATAATTCAACCTCACTTTCGCTCGCTGTCCCGATTACAGGTTTGCAATCAGCCTTCTGTCCCTCCAGTTAATGAGGATCTTCTTGAGTACTTACATCAGTTTCTTCCACTTCACACTATCGAACACCTTTTGCCAGTCGTCGAAATCAATGTAGACCTCTTCCTTGACTTCCAGCACTCTCTACGAAATTATTCTCAGCTTCCATATGGCATGTCAGATTCCTTTTCTCAACCAAATTTATCTTCATCCATCACACTTTCTATTTTGTGTTCCAGTCACCTGTTGAGCATTCTTGCCACATATACATACCGTATATATATTATATATACACTCCAACAATGAATGGGTTTTTGCTCTTCAGTGTAGTACAGACAGGTTGAAAAACCAAATGTTCCCATCCCTATGTTCCTGTTTTCAGATTTCTTTAAAGTGCGCTACGTGTTCTGGTGCCTGGGGATGTTGGGAATGGCCATTCTCTACGCCCTCCGAGGCAACCTCTCCATTGCTATAGTAGCCATGGTGAATCATACAGCGATCTCCCAATACAATCTATCAGCAGAATTCACAAGTTCAGCTAGAGAAGAACCATGTGATTGGGTGGACGAGGAAATGCAAGATGCTGAGGTTAGCTTGAAAGTTATATAATAATAAAGAGTTTTAGAAAAAATCATAACTTTTATTAAACGAGATTGTAAGTTAGGCAGTTATAGATAAGAGTAAATTTCTAAAAGCTAGCTGTTGCCAAATACATTCTAAAATATATTGCTTCACATTAAGCAGACAAATTTATTTTTTATAAATACTGAATTCTGGACTAGAGTTTAGTGCTTGCCCTAGGCACGTTTATTATAAAATTTATTACAAAAGGTGTAAGCATGTATTCTATTTTAACACATCGGTGGTCTTGGGATAAAGTTCTCGCCTCAGGACCCGATGTTCGTAGGTTCAAACCCAGCCGAGGTTGACAGATTTTTATTGAGCGATAAAAATCCGTATCATAACTTTCTTCAGAGGGGACGTAACGCCATCAATCCCATGTCGATTGTGAAATGTAAAATAACCCTGCAACCTTTACCGAGAAAATTGGTAGGTCCTTTCACTCTCGCTTATAGAAATTCTCGTGTGCTGATATAATCGGTAGGTTCAGAAAGTGCACGTTAAATATCTCAAATAAAGATATAAATAATAACACAAATACTTTGACTGAGAATCATGTAAATTAAAATTACTCAAGTTCAAATTTTATAAATGATAAACCACCTAAATTGATGGAATGATTATTACTTCAGTAGTTATAATTTCTAGAACAACTTTTAAATAGCGTGTACATATTGAAGCGTTTATTTATTGGCTCAAAACTGTTTTGTATGTGAGCCTTTACATATAGTGATAGCAAAAAGTGAATGTTTGTGTAAATTATTTTGTTAGCATTCGTGCATTTAAAATAATTACTAATAAGCCACAGCCTCATATTTTGTTTTTATAACTTACCGGTTTGACTGAGCTTGACCTAACCTAATATGTCTTATAAGCGAAAACATGAATCGAGTATGTGTGTCAAAAGGAAAAAGAAAAGGCAATGAATAAAATGAAAAGGCAATTTGCTGAAACATTATTGATTTTCCACAGAAGTTATACAATCTGTCAATCAGAAGATTTCAGTGATGGCATTCATAGACTTAACTCTACCGACAAAGTAACTACGTATATGGAAAGCTGCAGATAATTGTATCCTCATTTTACAATCATTTTACAGATTCATTATAAATTACAATGATATTCGTGCAACACTGATTGATATCTCACACATTTGCATTTATTTATGCTTACGTTATAAATGCCTTTTAACAACTTGTCGGTGTGAAAATATTGTTTAATAACCATTTTGTACTGGCCCCTTCTTCTTATAGCTACGGCCACAATAGACAAAAAGAGGGTGGACGGAATTTAAGGAAATGATTACAACAAAACGTAAAAACATTTGCAAGTTAAAGAAATATTAAAATTATTTATTCAATGCAATAAACAAAGGTAAAACAACAAATTACATGGCCTTACAAGTCAAACTGAAGTGTGTTGGAAAACAAATAAATCATAACTGAGTCTGCACTTGCGCAGTACGTTTCAGAGTATATTTTTAACGCTCAAGGTATATATTATTATTTTGTTTAAACTAGTCTGGAAGAGACCAAAATTATAAACAAAATGGTTAAGTTTATAAAAAATAATTTAAAGATTCTTTCTTAAAAGATTTACAAAGCATCTGATTCACCACAGTGGATTCATACAAACAAATTTAGGACCAAATTTAAAATTTAAATATAAAATCAGATATTTATTAAAAAAAATAATTTATTACTAAACCTTACGATGATTATAAAGAGCTTTAAGAGCCTCTTTTAAATGGTTTACAACGCGTCTGAATGTGAGGAATACCAGGTCTCCACCGTGGTTCGGATTCCACGTTAAACTGTAGGTCCTTCATTTCATCTCACAATCACCCTACCATTACACATTAGCATAAGTGCGTATAACCCGAACGGGTAGTAAGACGCGGTGCTAATAAATAATAAAATAATAATAATAATAATATAATAATAATAATAATACAACGCGTCTGACTCACCACTGTGAATACAGACAAAACAAATTTAAATTTTATTATCAAATTTAAATTTAGAATCAGATATTTCTTATTAGCACAAAGGTTTGACTCCCCGACTAAAACTCAAACCTTCGCGGAACTATTACCCCCGTCGCTATTAAATAAATCGACGCTGAACGCTGAACGCTAGCTAAATATAGGTCTAGTTGATGGATTGGTAGGTGGAAGATTTCATTATTAGGAAATTGATTATTAGTAGTATAAAATCACACGCCAAGCAGCTGGTGGATACGCCACGTCTCTTTAGTCACGTCCGCCAGTTTCCTGGTGTGTTATAGATCCATTTGACTTCTTCCAAGACTCGAACACCAGACACATGCTGAGCGGCTGCGGACTCTAGTTACGTTCATTCAGTCACGTAGACCAGTTCAAGAATACGAGTGGTCCTCCTGTAGCTCAGTCGGGCCAACCAGAGCATTTCTGGATCCCTCTATTGGAACGTCTTGTTGCTGTATTATTCAAAGCTTGCTAAGACTTCTCTTCGTTTTAGCATTTGATGTGAACAGGCTGGTTTTGGAAGTCACACTAGTCCGGAAGATACAACGAGCGAGCAGAACACCTATATAAGACATAGTAAGATTGAGATATTTAATAATGCTGGATGGATGTCTATGGGTATAAGCAGAGCCCTGCTTTAATGGTGAATAAAAAAGCCCAATTTCGATCTTAAGTTTCCCAAAAGCGGTGAATAAGCGGTGAATTACAAAAATCCTATTTTTGCGACGAAATTATCGAATTAAGACAAAAGCGTTAAAAAAGTGGTTTTTACCAAACTTTCGTGATTAAGGTGACTTTGTTGGGTTAAAACTAGACTTCCAGAACAATGTTTGAAACAGGTAAACTAAACATATTGAAGTGAAAACCAAAAATTAAATTTTGTTTGGACAAAATGGTAAAAAACACTAGTCCGCAGAAAAATGTGCTGTCAACTTATTAAAAAAGTAAGATTTAGCGGCAGCTGGTCCGGGAAAAGTATGTACAAGTCACAAAGACAAAATATTACACAAACATTTATTTTTCAATATCTCAAAATATTAGCGCGAATGCCGAAAATCGCGACTAAACCGCGATTATCGCGGACATCGTTTAAAATCGCGAATATCACGCTAAAACGCCTATTTCGCGAACTATCGCGACAATTCTGAGCATATATTTGCAATCAGGGTAACCTGAAATGTGAACATCTGAAAGAAAAAATGCCATATCTAACATTCGCGAATTATCGCGATCTCCACAAACGCAGGGCTCTGGGTATAAGTTTATTTGGGGTGGTAGTATACCAGATAGTCTTGCTAGTATTTATATTGCAGGATGTCTATATGTATAGGATTATTTGGGGCGTGAAGTAGTATTGTGATATTAGCAGCACAAGCTAGTGTTACAATTTGAAATAAAATTATTTGTTAAAATACACCTTATTTAAGTAGATAGTTAAAAAATATGTTCATATATAATTGTTTTCTTCGTCTTTCGAAATGTTTCGAAGACGCAAAGGTTGCCGTGGATGTAGTGGTGAAAGAGATTTTAACTTAAACATTTTAAAGTTCGAACACAGGCCTAAAATATTTTATCCAAAAACCTGCTCTAGCATGTATAGCTATGAATGTTTTAATGAAATATCGAATTAATTTAAATTCGTTGAAAAATGATACCTACACACAGGATTCAAACTCAGGACATTTGGCTTCGAGTACCAATGCTCTGCCTCTGAGCTATCAAGGTTTCGGCCCATACTCAGGGTCATTATTCACTCATAGTTTAAGGCCGAGTCTGTAATGGACGTGTGAAATCGTCAGCTACATAATATGAACGAATCACGAGCCATCAGATACCACCGCCTTCTGCGAACCTGGAGGGCTGTTATGTTGTTTGCCGTTATCATTTAATACCATTATTTTAATTTACATTAGTAATTGGCGCACTAAACCAAAGGTATTGGGCTCTATTCTCGGATCCAGGTGTCATTTTTCAACTAATTTAAATTAAATGAGTTGTGGTCTCCTCCATTCGGACAGTGCGGTAATTACCATAATTTGCAACCTGTGTTGATATTCTCTGAAATAGCAAAGCCCTCACCCCCGTGTCAAGTTCGAGCTACATCCGTTTGGTCGTCTTTCGTTGTTTTTTTCACCAATGTTTTAAGGGGGTAAATAATAAAAAAGTGACTAGCGTATTTTTGTATCTTTTTTTCAGGACGGCGAGTTGAATTGGGACTCGACATACCAAGCCTTCATTTTGTCCGGGTTCTTCTACGGGTACTTGTGGGTCAGATCCCAGGTGGGATACTTACAGAGAGATTCCAGGGCAAGTTGGTGTTCGGTCTGGGGCTTCTAGCCACGGCGATACTCACCATCGTCAGTCCATTCACCCTGTGGGTGAGCGGGGAGCTCTTCTTTGTCACAAGGCTGCTGGAAGGACTCGCGGAGGTGAGGCTGGTATTATCAACAGGATGGGTATGCTGTCAAAGACGTCAGTCTAGTCTGGTCTGGTTAACCGGTGAATGGGAAGGTCGAGGTTTGAATCCCAGTTGAATGTACTGAGGAGGATTTTTTTTTTATTTCCTTCCTAGATAGTTTCTAATTCTACTTCTTAGCCAATTCAAGTTTCTTTTAGCTATCATCTTTCTTATCTCACCATTAGTATAAATATCCACTTTGTTGGACACGTAGATTAAGACGTCAATCTTGTCTAGAATAGTTTTTCAGTGACGGGTCTGGTTTACTGAAATAGTATTTTATAAATGAATTTCCACTATCTCTCCAAGCATATGCAGGTACATTTCCTCTTCCTTATACCAATCTCACGTAATTAATTAAAATTTAGTAGTCCTTAATATATGATGGAGGAAAATAATTAATTTTAGGTGGATGTAATCTCAACTATACAATTTCTCTAGTTCTAATCCGTTATTTTCTAAACATATCGATTTTGTTTTAATAAAATTCTATCTTTAAAATTATTCCAAATTATTTTTACTATTTAGAATAGATGATTTTTTCTATCCATCTCATTTGCCACCGATTATAAAAAAATGTCATGTTCTTGTTAAAACATTTAAGGTGGGGGTGTAGGGAAGGCCAGAAGGGCAGTGTTTATAAATTTCTTATATCAAAACTTTTTTTGTTAGTATGAATCAAATAATACTCCAGTACAAACATAGTTTAATTTTCTTCACATGGTGATACCAACATTTATTGAATATCGGTCAAGAGTGTTCTGAAATTTAATGAAAACTTTTTATATTCCATTTAAAAGGTTTCTCATCTAACAGCTCTTTGCTCATAACAGATATTCAACAAATGTTGGTATCACCAGGTGTAAAAAAAAATTAAATCTTTGTGTTTAACTGGAGCAATATTTTATTTGAGTTGACCAAAAAAAAAAGTTTGGCTACAAAAATTTCAAAGTCACTGACCTTGAATCTCACCTCCCTTTTATTTGGTTTGAGTTTTTCCTATTGTAGTTCGCGTGCAATAAAAATTATAATACAGGATGATATCATCATTAGCAGGTGTAGCACTCATTACATAATATAGTGTATAAAAAAACACAACGGAAGTTTATTACTGAAAGGTCATAGAAGTCGTTACCTGTCATTTTTAATGAACCCATGGGTCTTCACCTGGGATTAGAGCAAGGCCGTAAGCCAACCAATAATTTCGGAAGGGATGGAGGTGGGGGGCGGGGAGGGGGTGTCGGTGGGCTCATCCCCAATTACCGGAGGCTTGAAAAAAATTATAAATATTAAACACCTCTGGAAGCAATCTAAAGTGTTTTTTTTATGGCAGCATAACCCTAACTACCAAAGGCTAGAAAAAATCAACATATTTAGACAACTCTTGAAGCTATCTAAAGTGATTTTAATGGCAAGATAACACCAAAACTGCCGAAGGCTAGGGAAAATTCTAAATATTAAACACCTCTAGAAACCCTCTAAATTGTTTTTTAGGCAACATAGCTTCCTAACTGCTAGAGGCTGGGATAAATCTATATATTTAAACACCTATTAAAGCTCTTTAAAGTTTATTTATAGTAACAGAGTCACTCACCTAACTGATGAAGGCAAGGAAAAATTCTAAATATTATATATACTTGTTCATTAAATTTCAGAGGGGGGGGGGGAGAGGTGAAACCCCAAAACATCCCCTGACTACAGCCTTGGAGGACAGGGTTTAACGAATGAATAAATGCAATACAGATATGTTCCAACATTGTCATTTTTTAACTCCTTTTTTTCAAACGAATTATGGTCTTGTAATGAAAACCCTTTGTTTATTTCACTTGGATCATATGGTCACATTATTTTATGTACTGACACTATAACATGTGAGGAAACAGAACAAATTTAGCAACTGTCATAAAAGTTGAATCAAAATATGACCCGCTTTGATGGGCACGCGGACTAACTCTCAGGTCATCTAGTCTGGTTTTATGATGATGGTAAGCTCCAAAATGTCTTTACACTCCCCCTAAATGAAAATTTGGATAAATTTACCCTAACACTGGAGTTATTAACTTGCGGTCCACAACCCCAAGGGTGTCCATGAACGTATGGGAATAACAACCAACATACATATTTTTTTACATCCATTACTGTTTCCAATCTTTGGCCTTGCTCAGTTTTATTTATTCAAGCCATATATTTTCCAATACCGACTTGGGCTAGGCCTGTCTTACCTTCATATGCCTTATAATATAACTAAAGGTTAGGAACGGCACAACATCCATTCCCCGCCCGTTAATCCATCATCTATGAAAGGGTAAACCCACATTTCACCAACTATACATTTTTAGCTCATGCCTGGAATCAAACCAAGGACCCTTAACACAGTGGACAGACACGCTAACAACTGAGCTAAAGTTTCGGATAAACATACTAATATATCTTCTAAAAATAAAATTTAATTTGCACCCTTATCTTAAATGTATTATCCTATTATTTAATTTGTTAATAAAGAAGCGCACTTATTACAATTTTTAAAAAAAAATTACTGCATTTAAATTGAATTTTAGTTTCCTAAGTATTTTATTTTATGACTTTAAAAACATTGTTCTAATATAAGGACCCATAGGTTTCCTCAGACTACCAAAGGGGTCCATGGTACAAACTAAGGCTAAGAACCCGTACTCTAAATATTTATCTATACTTATAAAATAACATGTCCTGACTGACTGACTATGATTCATCATCGCCGAGGCAAACTATCAAGGCTACAAGCATGAAATTCGGACTGTATATTCATTTTGTTATGTAGGCACCCACTAAGAAAGGATTTTAGAAAATTCCACCCCAAAGGGGTCAAAATAGGGGATGATAAAATTATGATATAGTATGAAAGTCCGTCATTTTGAAAGTTACATAAACAAAATTTTGTATTTCGGTTATTGACGTAAAACAAATAAATACGTGTTTCAGGAATTTTGGAAATTTTATTTATTAAGGGATGAAAAGGGGGGTGAAAGTTTGTATCGGACTTGCATTATTTTTGATCTGAGGTCAAGTTATGGTCATCAACGTAACGTAATATTTTAAATTAATCTGTAAATACATATGTATATTTTCGTATTTGTATATAATCAACTTCCACGCGAGCAAAGCCGCGAGCAACAGCTATTAGTATTTTATAAAAATAATGTATCTGCATACAATATAAGCTCATCGTAATGTGTATTTCTCGCGGTCGAAATTATAAATACATTGGTTGTTATTTTTTGTCCACTAATTTATTACTGTACGCTAGTAGGTAATGTCATGGTTGAAATGTTTCACAGAGCGTAACGACGCCGGCATTGCAATACATGATCACGAGGTGGGCACCACTCAACGAAAGAAACAGATTCTCAGGAATGTTTTCAGGTAACTTCCTTCAAAAGTAAATAATAATCTCATTTTAAGATGTTGTGCAGTTTCCCCATATATTTATTAAGTAGGTCCTTTCATGGCTAAAACGTTAAGGCGCAACCCTACTTATATTATTAAATGTGTCTTCTATTTTGAGCAAAGACATCTATTATTATGAACACTAAACTTTATTGCCAGTGTCTAAAATTATTAGAATTAGGCTATATATATACTATTATATATAATAAAATAATATATATATGTGTGTTTTTATAAGACAAGATATGGATACGTTGATTGTTTAATGTATTTGATGTATGTAAGATATTTCCATTCGGTTAAATAAAGTTACTAATGATAAAAATTTAATAATAATATGCCACCCTAGTAGGGACAGGTGACGTGATTTTGTTAGTGCGGAAATGAATTTTTGAGTCTACAATGCAGTAGAGAAAATAAGTAAAGGGGTTACGTCGTAACGCAATTTCTTGTAGTATTAAATGGAAATGAGCTGAACAAAATAATTTTATTACGTGAAAAAAATATACAAAAAAATAAAAAAGTTGTATTATAAATTTGAAAAATTATAAACTAGTCTCAATTTAATAATTTGTTGTCAAATGAAGAAAGGGGTAAACCATACGTTTACTGGTTCGATCGTAGTTTTGTATCTAATTTCCCGATTGATCGATCATGAGATGGTTTCTTGAAGCCCACTAAGAGAACCGCTCATGTCGAGTTTCTGTCAATTAGGCACCTTCCTGGGCAACATCTTGTGCAAGCCACTCTCCGGCTTCCTGTGCAGTAAAGATGGCGCCGGGGAATGGGCCTTAGTCTTCTACGTATTTGGAGCGGTCGGCGTCCTTTGGTATCTTTTATGGTATTGCTTTGTGTATGACTCACCCAAAGAACACCCCAGGATTACCAAGGAAGAGAAACGCTACATCGAGACCTCGTTAGGAAACATGGAGCAGAAGGTAAGATTCTAGGGCGGAGAAACATGGAGCAGAAGGTAAGATTCTAGGGCGGAGAAACGTGGAGCAGAAGGTACGGTTCCAGGGTGGAGAAACGTGGAGCAGAAGGTAAGGTTCCAGGGCGGAGAAACATGGAGCAGAAGGTACGGTTCCAGGGTGGAGAAACATGGAGCAGAAGGTACGGTTCCTGGGCGGAGAAACGTGGAGCAGAAGGTAAGGTTCCAGGGTGGAGAAACGTGGAGCAGAAGGTAAGGTTCCTGGGCGGAGAAACATGGAGCAGAAGGTACGGTTCCTGGGCGGAGAAACATGGAGCAGAAGGTACGGTTCCAGGGCGGAGAAACATGGAGCAGAAGGTAAGATTCTAGGGCGGAGAAACATGGAGCAGAAGGTAAGGTTCCAGGGTGGAGAAACGTGGAGCAGAAGGTAAGTTTCCAGGGCGGAGAAACATGGAGCAGAAGGTACGGTTCCAGGGTGGAGAAACATGGAGCAGAAGGTACGGTTCCAGGGCGGAGAAACATGGAGCAGAAGGTAAGATTCTAGGGCGGAGAAACATGGAGCAGAAGGTAAGGTTCCAGGGTGGAGAAACGTGGAGCAGAAGGTAAGATTCTAGGGCGGAGAAACGTGGAGCAGAAGGTACGGTTCCAGGGTGGAGAAACGTGGAGCAGAAGGTAAGGTTCAAGGGTGGAGAAACATGGAGTAGAAGGTAAGGTTCCAGGGTGGAGAAACGTGGAGCAGAAGGTAAGATTCTAGGGCGGAGAAACGTGGAGCAGAAGGTAAGGTTCCAGGGTGGAGAAACGTGGAGCAGAAGGTAAGGTTCAAGGGTGGAGAAACATGGAGCAGAAGGTAAGGTTCCAGGGTGGAGAAACGTGGAGCAGAAGGTAAGATTCTAGGGTGGAGAAACGTGGAGCAGAAGGTAAGGTTCCAGGGTGGAGAAACGTGGAGCAGAAGGTAAGGTTCCAGGGCAGAGAAACACGGAGCAGAAGGTACGGTTCCTGGGTGGAGAAACATGGAGCAGAAGGTACGGTTCCAGGGCGGAGAAACATGGAGCAGAAGGTAAGATTCTAGGGCGGAGAAACATGGAGCAGAAGGTACGGTTCCAGGGTGGAGAAACGTGGAGCAGAAGGTAAGGTTCCAGGGCGGAGAAACATGGAGCAGAATGTACGGTTCCAGGGTGGAGAAACATGGAGCAGAAGGTACGGTTCCAGGGTGGAGAAACATGGAGCAGAAGGTAAGGTTCCAGGTGGAGAAACATGGAGCAGAAGGTAAGGTTCCAGGGTGGAGAAACATGGAGCAGAAGGTAAGGTTCCAGGGCAGAGAAACATGGAGCAGAAGGTATGGTTCCAGGGTGGAGAAACATGGAGCAGAAGGTAAGGTTCCAGGGCGGAGAAACATGGAGCAGAAGGTAAGGTTCCAGGGCGGAGAAACATGGAGCAGAAGGTAAGGTTCCAGGGCGGAGAAACATGGAGCAGAAGGTAAGGTTCCAGGGCGGAGAAACATGGAGCAGAAGGTAAGGTTCAACGGTGGAGATACATAGAGCAGAAGGTAAGGTTCCAGGGCGGAGAAACATGGAGCAGAAGGTAAGGTTCCAGGGCGGAGAAACATGGAGCAGAAGGTAAGGTTCCAGGGCGGAGAAACATGGAGCAGAAGGTAAGGTTCCAGGGCGGAGAAACATGGAGCAGAAGGTAAGGTTCCAGGGCGGAGAAACATGGAGCAGAAGGTAAGGTTCCAGGGCGGAGAAACACTTGGAAGAAGAAAATGAAGTCCAAGGCTGTTGAAAAGTATAAAGTTCGTTCACGATAGGTTTTTACCTGGATGACAGTTCGAAATTCATATGTTTAGGTTTTGGGTTGCCAACACTTGTAAAAGATCACAGTTTTGTTATAAATGGTAAGATCTTTAATTACCTGTTATATATCACATATAAAATAATGTAAACTTAAGTTTTCTCATACTATTTAATTTTTTTAAATAATTTATTTTTAGCCAATTGGAAACAATATTTTAAACATAATTAAAAGTACTTATTTTTCGTTTTGGAACGTTATTGATTTTGTGCAATATAGTGCACACATCAATACCTTTTAATACAGGCATCGTATTTACTTGGAAAAAAGGAAATTAATGTCATTTTTTACATACAATAAATGATTTTATGATTATTTTATCGTATTTTATCTTATTTTGAAATATTGAACTAAATAAAATATTTTCATCAACTGCGTGCCTGCATCATTGTAAAAAAAACTCGTATACCGTCATGTTCAACCATATGGTTTAAATTCGTCAGTCGCCATTTTGAAGCTATGTTCGTTAGAAATTTTTGTGAAGGTGATGTGAATATTTTTTTAAAGTGGAATAAAACGATAAATAAACTTTGTGTCCGTCCTCAAATAAATATATAAATAATATTGGCCTAAATTACTGTGGTTAACTATCACATCAATATATTAACCGTCTGTTTCATTACAGTCATCCAAAGTAACAGATGTCAGCTGTTGGTGTAGTGATATATTAGGGATTACTTCTAGTAACATTTCGAGCTGTCATCCAGGTAAACATAGGTCGTGAATGAATTGTAGAAGAAACTAGTAGTATTATTCTCTAGTTCTTAGGCTGGGCACGCACTTGGCGGCCAGGTCGCTACGGCCATTGGGTCTAAAGTAACCATAGAGAGTGCGCGTATCTAGCGACCAACGACCAGTGGGAACGCTTGGCCAGTCGCTGCGGCCACTGGGTCTAAAGTAACCATAGAGAGTGCGCGTATCTAGCGACCAACGACCAGTGGGAACGCTTGGCCAGGTCACTGCGGCCACTGGGGTCTAAAGTAACCATAGAGAGTGCGCGATCTAGACCACGACTGGACGCTGCAGTCGCTGGCACGGGTCAAGAAACCATGAGAGTGCGCGTCTAGCGACAGACAGTGGAACGCTTGGCCAGTCGCTGCGGCCACTGGGGTCTAAAGTAACCATAGAGAGTGCGCGTATCTAGCGACCAACGACCAGTGGGAACGCTTGGCAGGTCGCTGCGGCAACTGGGGTCTAAAGTAACCATAGAGAGTGCGCGCATCTAGCGACCAACGACCAGTGGGAACGCTTGGCCAGGTCGCTGCGGCCACTGGGGTCTAAAGTAACCATAGAGAGTGCGCGTATCTAGCGACCAACGACCAGTGGGAACGCTTGGCCAGGTCGCTGCGGCCACTGGGGTCTAAAGTAACCATAGAGAGTGCGCGCATCTAGCGACCAACGACCAGTGGCCACGCTTGGCCACGGCGACCGCCCAGGGCACGAGCGACGCACACGCGGCCAGCGGCCAGTCGCTGTCGTCCGGCGTGGACTTAGCGCGGCGGCCCGTCGTTTGTTTTGTATGGAGTGTGATTGTGGCTACGATGTCTTACGGGATCATTTCGATACAGATGAATGTGGCCACCTATACCAACCACTCAGAATATTGGTCGCCTCGGCCAGGTCGCCAAATGCGCACCCAGCCTAAAGAGCTCATCTCACTGAATAGTGCGTAACAGCTGAGTAAAGGTGGATTCACACTGAAGGGACTATGCACCGACTCAACGCCGGTTATGTCATGTTGCTAGCATTCACACTCACAGGATTGTGCACCGGCTATGTCGTGTCTGTTTTGGTCCTCGTAATTACTTTTGACATAAGTTTTTCCGCTATCTCCTTCCAAATATTTTCTTTATTGAGATTATTATCATATTCTTTATGTTGCTGGTGGTCTAGGGATAAGGTGTTGGACTTCTGTGCTGGGGTCCGGAGATCAATCCTCGGTCCCGGTACAGGTTTATCTGATTACCAAACCCTTCGCCTCTGACAAGACGTGTATTAATCACAACTTATGAATGTAGGGAATGCCAGGCCTCCACCGTAGTTCGGATCCCACGTTAAACTGTAGGTCTTCCATTTCATCTCACAATCACCCTACCATTACACATCAGCGTAAGTGCGTATAACCCGAACGGGCAGTAAGACGCGGTGCTAATAATAATAATAATAATAATAATAATAATAATAATAAATTTTATGTTGCAAGTTATATGTTTTGTATCAAAATTATTAAGTTTTCTTCGGCTTTAATTACTGCACACGATAGTTGTTGGAATGTTCTCCAGGCTTTGTTAGATTGTAGATAAGAAACTTCGTGAAGGTTCGCATTTGCCGGAAGAACCCGAACTAGGAGAAATGACACATGGACGACCATAGGGCGGCCGATCTCAAGTCATACTGACAAGGCTATGCGCCTACTGTGCTGGACCATGACCTTGGTGAACACTTTACAAGTTATCCAACAGGTCGACACAATCAGAGCACGACGGTAGGTGCAGTCGGCACACAGTCCTATGAGTGTTAATAAACAACGGTTTTCAAGGTTACTCATATTGAAATGACCTGTTCGAGATTGTCTGCGGCACAACACAGTCGGCGCACATTTCTCTCAGTGTGAATCCACTTAATGCAGTTTGGGATCACTTCGGTGTTCGAATGGTCCAAGGCGTTCAACACATAGAAGTCTCAATCATCCATTCTTGATTATTTGTCATGGACATCACAGTGACATTTGACCTTGACTCTTTATCTTAATTTAATAGTTCCTGTTCAAATGTCGCTAATCTCATGACAACAATTTAAGAACTGTTGAGATTACTATTGTAAAAAATGTAATTAAACGCATCTACTGAAGCAATACATTATCTGTTCAGGCGAAAGGTGTTTTGTATATAAAAACTTTTAAAATACGTTCCATTCCACCCCCGCCTTAAGGGAAGAACTGATGGAACCAAAACGAGCCAACGGTAATATTCAAACAAATGATCAGGATATATTTTTTAAATCCGCATCTTACTACCTGTTCAGATTCTACGCATTAAGCTCGTGAATTAAGGATTAGGACAGTTGAATTCATAGGGAGTGTGCCCGCATTTGCGTGGAGAGAGAGAGAGTGAAAACCCGTTTAAGGGAGAAAAACCTCATTACACCCGACCGGGATTCGAACACCGATCTCCCTGTCATCAACAGTCTAGTCTAGTCTATTGCGAGAATGACTGCTTAAGCACCTCTGACAAGACATCTTGTGAATGTGGGGAATGCCAGGTCACAACCGTGGTTCGGATTCCACGTTCAACTGTAGGTCCTTCATTTCATCTCACAATCACCCTACCATTACACATTAGCGTAAGTGCGTATAACCCGAACAGGTAGTAAGACGGGTGCAATAATATAATAATAATAATAAATAATATAATAATAATAATAATAATAATAATAGTAAATATAATAGACTGCTTAAGAGACCATGAGGCACCAAAGCAGGTCATAATACTTTGATTCTAGGAAAAGCTGCCTACTCCTTGGAAAGCCTTAGTGACTTGTCCTGGTCTGTGGGCTTGCTACTTGATGTATTTCGGCACAGGGTGGAACTTGTACACCCTGTTTCTTGGGCTCCCCACGTACCTAGACGTTATACTGCGCTACAAGATTTTGAACGTGAGTGAAACAAAGTTTTTGTCGATACTCTGACCAACCCCGCGGCAAATCTGTCAGGAATGCCTTAAACTGCGTTGTCCAAGCTGCGACTGCGACTGGACTCACGCGGCTACGGCCGCAACAGACCGTAGAAAACACTGGCCACATACGACAGTCATATGGGGTGTTTTCCCAAGACGCGAGTCCAGTCGATTTCAAGCTGAATGAGTGTACAGTGACAGAATCTTTATATATATTGAGGGAGGAATAAGGTGACACAAATAACTTTTAATGCGGTTGTAAAGAAGAGGTTGAAAACATGTATGATGCCCTAGTACTTCGGATGTTTTAAATCGGATACGCGTGTATGTTGAGATACTAGCTCACACAGTACCACATACTGCAAGTGGGTCATTAGCACCTTCAGTTTTAGTTGTTTAAACGTTTAAAAAAAAAAAAATTAACACACAAAATTCGACAACAAATACGCAATGCTGTTACTTCTCCAGCACTGTCGCTGCGGCTCTAGCCGCAAGCCCTGCTCACGCCACCATCGTCTCATGTCGCAGACCAAACTCAAACTGCGCACGCACGAAGACTGTGATTCCAGCCGCAGTCGCAGGTAACTAACGCAGCTTGGACAACGGGGTCGGATTGAGTTGCGTCTCTAAGGCCCTTCGTCCACCGAGGAGACCAAAACCGAGCGATTAGTTACGACCAAGCAACCAATCATCTGGGTAACTTCTAATCTAAACAACGCTTCACTCGTCCAGCGAGGAAACTACGACTTTATCGCTGGGCGATACATCGTAAGGATACCAAGCATGTTGGTCGCCAGGTTATAAGTTGCTTGTTAGTCGTAGCGGCGTGCACTTTAGGAGCTGTATGCAGGGTTTTATTTCCATTTGTGCAAGCTTAAGTTTCAATCTTTTCGTGTTTTTCCGGCAAGTTTTTCACTTCTGGGTGAAAAAAATGCTACAGACAATGTCAATGTCTTGATAATTGGACCTACGAGTCGTTCAAGCTCTTCAAAAGTGTCCTTATTCATCCTAGACGCTTATTTGAATCTAACAAGGTCCCTGAAATCACTGGTAATTTTGAACCACCTTTTTTGTTGTTATTTTAGTGTTTTTTAAAATCCGGATGAATTCAAGATCGTTTCCGGGCCTTTTTACGAGCTTTTAAGTACCTCCTCATCAGAGGACGACACTCTCGCAACTGATAGAAGATAGGTTTCTGGTGCGGATGAGAAACGGGGCAACTTACAGTAAGTGACCAGTTGCCCGCGATGTATCGCGTAACGTTGGTTTCCTCGGTGGACGAAGGGCTTTGCACTAGCAATATCTCGCAGCGTGGCAACTCCTAACATTTCGAGGATTACTAGACTCTTGAGTATTTTGGGGGTCCACTCCCCAATGCAATGCTTCCATTCTACATTCGGTATATTCTCCCAGAATGACCTAGGTCAGGCAATGGGTCACAAGGTCACAGGGTATGTTACCAGCAGACCCCTTACTTCGACTTTCCAGTCCTCCTCCTCTCTCGTGGACGAAAAAAAACAACTTTTAAAAAAACTATCTTAAATAGTTTTTTTTCTCTATTTAACCATAATTACAGATAGTTTATTTACAAGTAGGGACAACACTATTTAATAATAATATAATAATAATAATAATAACAAAAACTATGCTGGCGCGTGACTGCTGACCAAAACGAGTTTAATTACTTGAGACTTGTACATTTTATAAAAACCTTTTTCAAATCTCGAAACTAAATTTGAATTATTGAATCATTTTAAAAAAAATCTACAATTTAGATCAGAATTGATCACGAAACCAATTTCTTTTTAAAGGTCTGGTGACGGTGAATATTGGTGTATCTGCTTATTTTTCATATGTATAAAAAACAAGGAAGATACTTATTGAATGAATTAGTTATGTTTACTTTTTCGTATATTAAAAAAGAATAATTATTTTAAGATGAAAAAACTACTAAACCGATCCAATTTCCCTTTTGTCACGGGATTAATCCTAAAAACTGCAATTTAACACTAAAAAATTGAGGTAGATGTGAACTATCTAAATCTAATGATTATATCATCACACGACTTATAAACTAATGTAAATCTAGAACAGACACAACACCCTGGCCCCCATCCGTTAATTCATTACTGTAAAACGGGAAACCCACATTTCACCCATGATATGTTTATTGGCTATGCCAGACATTGATCCCAGGACCCTAAGCTGTATAGCTATACACGCTACCGACTGAGCTAAAGTGTTGTGAAATCTATAACTGTCCTACTACGGTTTTCCTATTATTACACATCAATAAATGAACAAACTTCAGTGAAAACGTAAATATACAATATAATTAGACTAGGTTAATAAGTAATAAGAAGCGAAGGATCTAACAATATTATCTATATAGTGCAATCTTCATGGGAAGAAACTTATTTTACATTTATAACAATTACTAGATCTACTTTCACGCATACATACGTCAATTCGTGTGATATGCAGAACAATTTTTGATATCATACTATCAATACCTATAAAATAACATTAATAATATTGTAGAATGTTATAAATGCTAGCCGCTATCAAATATGTTCGCATTTTCTAATATATGCCTACCTTTCCAATGACAATTTTACTGTAGTTAGGCTACTTTATTGTGGTATTACCCTAGAGCAGTGGTTCTTAAACTAGCCAAGGAACAGCTGATACGTGGACCCCTTGATGCAGGATAAATGATTTAAAAAAGTGATGACCATAAATCTATAGTATATTATAGCGATAAATTAGCAATACTATATTTTTAACGTAAATATAATTACAATATATATGAAAATAAAATAAATGTAGGTATTATATTTGTACATTTTGTTGACATAATATTTTTTTGAATGGATGTAAAAAGAATTACAATAAAAATAAGAATAAAAAAAATGTATATCGTATTTGTACATTTATAGTCGCTTATAATTTATGTGAAGAGTGGAACTGATTATTTAAATTTGTAGCAATTTTAGTGACCAACATCTTTTAAGATTTCATTCCACACTAAGACGATTTCATTTCACATTTTTTCATACCCCAAAAAACAGAAAGGACTTGCTCACACAAATAAATTGTCGGAAAAGGCATCAAAGGTTTAACGGCTTTTTCCGAAAAGTCATTCTGCTGACTGACGAGAAAACTAATATAAAAGTGAATTTCCAAACGCTCCTCTCAAATATGTGGGCACGAGAGGCGTGCCCCCCCCCCCCCCACACACACTTTTCATCTTCACGAGCCATGGGTACCTCTGGGAGTCCGCGGACCCACTTTGAAAATCGATTATAGGACATTTTGACGTGTGGCATTTAATTTTTAATAAGTGCAGTATAATCTCGCTAATCCGAGCTAAATGGGACGAAGATTGTTCGGATTAAAGACAATTCTGACTAAACCGGAGAGTAGAAAGGGATTTAGAGGGAACAGAGTATTTTAACACATTTTAAATTACGGTTAAATTAGTTTTATCAAGTTTACTCTCATTAAACTGATGTATAACACGTAGGCCTATTAATAGTGTTTTTTTTAGCACCACATCTTAATACATGTTTAAGTTATACGCTTATGTACTAATTACGCTAGTAAGTTAGAAATGAAGAAGGTTTAATTTAGAGGAAGTGTACCCAAATTTGCGTGGAGGGAGAATGGAAAATCTATTTGGGAAAACCACTCTCAGTATACTCGACTGAGACTCGAACTCCGATGTTCCTGTCATCGGCAGTCTAGTCCATTACGAGAGTGACGCCTTAGACCATACTGCTACCGAAGCAGGTAATATTAATGTGTTAGGTGACCTGGTGGTCTAGGGGTAAGGTGTCAGACTTCTGTGCTGGCGGCCGGGGTTCAATCCTAGGTCCCGGCACAGATTTATCTGATTACCAAACCCTTCCTTCACCTCTGACAAGACATCTTGTGAATGTGAGGAATGCCAGGCCTCCACCGTGGTTCGGATTCCACGTTAAACTGTAGGTCCTTCATTTCATCTCACAATCACCCTACCATTACACATTAGCGTAAGTGCGTATAACCCGAACAGGTAGTAAGACGTGGTGCTAATAATAATAATAATAATATTAATGTTGTATTTACAGAATATACACTATACAGTATTAATAATTAATGTTTTCCAGTAACTAAAAATAATTATCCCTTTTAGTTACAGGAAAACACATTGTGTTAGTTAAAACATGTAAATATTAATAATATTAGCACCTCGTCTTACTACCCATTCGGGTTATATGCTTTAAGTACTAATTACGCTAATGGATTAGAATTGGGAAGGTCGAATGAGAGGAAGTGAACCCACATTTGCGTGGAGGGAGAGTGGAAAACCACTTAGGAAAAAAAAAAAAACAGTTCAGCCGACCGAGATTCGCACCTCGATCTCTCCGTCCTCAGCAGTCGAGCTCAACACGACTATTGCGTTAGCCAACTACGCCACCGAGTCGGGTCATGTAAATATTAATCATTTGTTAGAATTGTGTTCTGATTATCTGTAATTCTGGACTAACGATGCCTTGGTCTAACGGGGTTTTACTGTATAATATATAATAGTTATGAATTAAATTAGGTATTGATAAATAGTTACCTGCTCCGGTGGCTGTATAATCTAAGGCATCACTCTCGCAATAGAATAAACTGACAATAACAGGGAGATCGTGTTTCGAATCCCGGTCGAGTGTATTGAGTGTGATTTTTCATAAAATGTTCTCCTCGCTCCCTCGTCGCAAATGCGGATATATTTAATCTAAACTTAACCTTCATCCTCTCTAACTCATTAGAGTAATTAGTACATAATGCGCATAACCTGAACAGGTATTAAGATGCGGCGCTAAAAGAAAAAAGTGATGTTTATAGAGCACGTGAAAACATTTGCTTATTAAATAGCGGAGAGGAAAAAGTGATTATTCTGTGCCTGATTCAGAACGCCCTGATATCTACGACGCCTTACGTTGGTGCCTGTGTGTCAAGTTTCATTCTTAGCGCGTCATTTGACATGATGCTCTCGCGGGGCGTCATTTCGAAGCTCACCGGCTTCAAAATAATCAACGCAATAGGTGAGTGACTCCTATTATAGAAATAAATCAATTTTTTTTTCAAGATTATTATAAATTGTATGTTCTTGTGTTTATTTTTAGTATATTGCACATCCCCGACACTACTATACTTCCAAGACGTTGCCTTACTATGACGTCACCGACAGGTTAAGATAGGATTTTCCATGTTAGTGAATTTACGTTTTATTCAGTAAGTTTTAAAGATGTAACGTTAAAACAAAACATAAATACGTTCTTAAATAATTCTAAAAATAGTCTGACAGTGTCAAAAATTATTATTTTTTAAGTGCTTTTGTTATTGTAAACATATTTATTTTTATAAATCATAGATCTACAACTTAGGGCCCCGATACAGACTCCGTATTCCGTAGATCCGTAATATTTAGAATACGGTTTTAACTAATAAACTTCAAATAAATCAGCCGGAAAATGCAAAACAAAATATGTAAGTACTAACTAGTATTCTGAATGTAAACAAAGCAAACCCTTTTAATATTATTTCGTGCTTCCTTTATGTTTATATGATTTTGATCTTTAACAAGACTATAATTCAATCACAAAATAAAATCTAATAATTATAAACATTTATTTTGGTGTTTAAGATGAATCCTAACGCGCATGTTTTATATTTACTCAGCTGTGATTGGTATTGTAGTCAATATAAACTAGTCCTTAGAGTGTTAAAGTTAATCTGCATCTATGGAGTAAGTAAGGACTTACTGTTAAGGACGCTTTGCTCATCCCGGGATCACGATCAATTTAACGTTAACTTAACGTAACTTAATGTAACGTTCACTTAAAGTTAACTTAACTTATGTGTGATCACGATTCACGTAACTTAACGTAACAACTCGAGCCAATCATATGCATTCTCGAGTATGATCTGTGGTTTGTACTATTTGTAAAGTGATGATCTGTGAATGTTTACAGTTTTCAATCAATATAATAAATATCTATTACTAAACTTTTTTGATAAATTTATTCCCTATTTTAGTTTAATTATTTTGTTTCAATGTCTGATCACTAGAACGTATGCTAAAGAGTAAACATTGGTCACAATACCAACAAATGAATTACTAAATAGCCCTGTTGACGTCACTCGCATAATGATTGGCTGGCTAGATCACGTGATACCCTTCAAGTAACGTAAAGTAAAGTAAAAGACCTACCAAGACCTCTCTTACGTTAAGTTAACTGCAAGTCAACGTTAAGTTAAGTGCATCGTGATCGCTTCCATTTAAAAGCACGAGGAGGTCCTTTACATTAAGTTACGTTACGTTAAGTTAATGTTAAGTTGATCGTGATTCCCGCATCAGAGCAATCTGATACTGTGGAATTCATTTCTTACGGACGCGGACCTACGGATACGAAATCTGTGTCGGGGCCTTTAGGCTATTTGGCATGGTTACTAAAATGGCCTGTAGGAACTTGGCGCCAGAATGAAGATGAAAAAAGGTCCGTGGAAGCATAATATAGCTATCTAGAATATGAAACAAGGAAAAGTTAAAAAGCAAGTCAATGTTTTCATGTAGCAAATAGTATAGTGAGTGTGTAATTCGTCAGAGGAAAAGGGGAAGAGTTATCAGCATATAAACAAGAGGCCTCACAGGGTGAATTGCTCATTTTCTCTCCTCCCTTTCTATTTCGTAAATTTACGTTTAAGTACAGCGCTTAGACTGCTTAGGTGCATCAAGTTAGTGATCTATTCTCACCAACTCATTTTTCGTCGATTAGCGACAGTAATATAAGTTCAAGTGCGTGAATTTCTCTTACAACCCAACATAAAATAACATATTTTATGAAACAGAAGACTGATATATAAAGAATACATGAACTTATACAAAATTTAACATCGCTTTAACCTCATCTTGAAGTCAGACAACATAAAAAATTGTAGTTAGTAACTAAAAAAGGAATTGGTGTGTGAGTGCGCGCGCACATGTGTGTGTGTTGTGGTGTGTGTGTGTCAATGATGGTTTTGCCAAATATTTTGTTATGAATTTTTGAGCTGGATTTCAAGGTCGCTTTATTGATTAGCATACTTAACGTGAGGTTTCTAATAACACTGGTACAAGACTTACATACTAACTCAACCTTACACAGTGAAATTATTTCTAATTTTTTTTTAAATATCTTAGATTAAGGGACCAACGCGTCTACAAACTCTAAATATTCTGACAAGACAGCAACACCCGAATTTAACAAAGTTCCCTTATATAAATTGTTTTCAACCTTTCTTCGGCTGTGTCATCATTCGTAAATACTTGTCTCAAATACCGAGTTTATTATTTTCTAACTAAAATAAATTAGTTAAAACTCTTGTCTTAAATCGTGCAGCTTGTAGGGTGTTAAACTAATTACTTATCTAAAGAAGGAAGTTTATTAAATTTTAGCATATTTTAAAATGTGGCCAAGTATTATATATCAGTTATTATATATTTTACATGTATTTTAGATACAATTTATTGAGACTTAGGTAGGCCTATGAACAGTAAGAGCACCGTCCACATACATTTAATGACTTAACGTTGTCAAAAAGTGTATCAGTAAATATTTTACTTATATGTCAAACATTATATACCTATACTAACTTTTTAATCAAGTTTGTCTTTCGATATTTACTATACGTTTTATGTTTATAATAATTGTACTATTTATTGTTATAATACAATGTAATAATTTATCTTCACCATTTTGATGAAATCTAAGCCTCATAACTTTGATAGTGGTTTTGTTTCATTGTATCATATTTTTTATTAATTAAGAGCCTGTTTTTATTCACCATTTACTAATTTTATGATTACATTGTTTTAAATAATATACACCAGAACGAATAAACTTGAATGAGAATACATTATTAATATTAATATTTTAATAAAAATACTAGTGAGAGCTCTGGAAATTTTAATTATTTTTTTTACATCAGGTTATAACTTGAGTTAAAAAAAAATTACGTACGGGAAAATACATACATACCATTGCATACATACATAACACATATATACCATAGCACACATACATACCATAACACACTACATACATACCACGCCGTCCGAATAGGAAAGAAACTGTGCATCTAGCTCAATAAAACAACTAGTCTGTCCTTAATCCATCTTCACTAACTTTACACACTATCCTTGCATATTAAAAAAAACTCTCTTCGCTTAAACATAATCCATACACAGAGTCATAGATGCTCTTTTACCGTGTGGTACCTATTGGTGTCTAGGGGGGATAGGCCCAGCATGCGCCATGTTGGGGATCTCCCTGGCGGGCTGTGACAGAACTTGGATAACGCTGCTCTTTGCCTTCAACGGCATCTGCATGGGGGCCAATTACATAGCCGTATCTACCAACCTCATCGCACTGGCGCCGAACTATGCCGGCATCACGTATGGCGTTCACTAACGCCATCTCCAACCTTAGCAGTATCCTTGCACCGTGGGCAATTGGATACATCACACAGAATAGAGTGAGTTTCCCTAGTGTTAGGCGACACGTTTGGTCTCACGTGACTGTGCTTTACCTAATTATTTTCTTAGTAGTGGACATACTTGACAACTTAAAAAAAAATACTATATCTACTTTACCGTATTCATACGTAAATCTGAATTCACACGTACGCTGAAATTCGAAAGTAGTACAGTTAGTCCGTACCTCTTAGTGGTGCAGTTGTTCAAACACTCGAGGAAAGTTGGGAATCTCTGTTTACCCATGATGAATTGGTTGTGTTTATAAATAACGCATGTTTGAAAGTTTGCGCATGCGCTGATCGGGTCTTCTTTGCGAGCTTTCTGTAGAAGCGCTGTAAAAGTTGAAATTATCTCCACTTGAGCAGTGCGGGCTACTCTGGCCACGCGGATTTCTTGTGATTGGATTAGAGCTGTCACGTGACCAAATATCGGCACTGCTCTCATTTTACAGCAAACACGTGAATCCACAGTAAGTCATGTGATAAATGCCGGATTTACGTATGTGTAGGCCTCTGGGCGGCATACAGTGTAGGCGCTCTTATATATGAATGAAAATTACCTCATGGTGTGTCTGAGAAAAGGTAAAAATTAAGCAACTGTTTGATTTTACAGAAATTTTAGCACGAGAACGTGTGAATGATCAACGAGAACTTTTCTGTTAAATCTCTCAAGCGTCAGCAAGATTTTTATTTTTAGTTTAAAATTTATACATATCAATCGAGTTTTACTTAATTAACTTATTTCATGCAGGCATAACATAAAGTAGGCAAAAAAAAAGAAGACATTTACAATAAAAAATTAGAGTTAATGTTTTCTTTCTTGTTAGATTTTGTGGGGTTTCCTGTCTGTGCGAGCCTTGAAGCAATTGCCCCCCTTTCCATCTTTAAATTCAGCACTGCATATGATCTAAAGCTGTCCCTTTTTATAGAGCATATCATCACCTAAAAATAACACTAAAGATAAAGCCTAGGTACTAAATTGTTATAAATGTTGACCACTAAAAATATGTTTGTATTTTATAAATGGTGATCCAAATGTCCATTCTTAAGAAAATCAAGGTAGGTACATTTAAACTGCCAAGAATTTGTGAGCCGATTTGTCAACAGATTCCCAAAAGACGACAAATTCTCGTTGTGACGGGAAAAAGAATTGTTTCCTCACATTGTTGAAATACAATATTTAAATAAATTTCCAGGCACAGCCAGATGTTGAAATGCCTCGAGCATATACCCAATGAAAGTTGTAATGTTCGCGAGTAAGCTTTCCTCATGGTTATCGATACAAGTTATCTTGTCGGGTGTGTATATTATCCATGAATTGGGACCTTAAATACACATTTTAAACGATATCGTTTTTATCGAGAAATCAGTGCTATGTTACGTTGGCACAAACATAAAAATATATATATGATTTTAAGTATATAATAGTGAATATGAAATATTCTAACAAAAATTTGCAATGCGTGTTGATTGCATAGGAAATATAGAAGAAAATATAAATTATTTTACTTCTCTGATTACTAAATAGTAAATACTAATTTCACATTGAAAGCAGCACTAAAAACTAATAATAGTGACCACTTCAAGATCCAGGACCATTGGCGAAACTAAATATTTGAATTTTTAACAACTATACAAAACTTTATGTGAATGCTACACATAGTGCTGAGTATGTGGTCAGATGTTGATAGTAACTCTGCATAAGTTGATGTACAGTATCAAGAGTTGGTTAAAATTTAAATTACGCTAAGATTTGTTTTTATTTGTGTTTTTTTCTAATTAAACATAGTACTGGAAAATTTTCAAACGTTGCCAGTAAAAATGTTTGCAGTGTAAGCGCAACTTATCAATACCAACAATAATCATATATGTTTATAGAATTTACATATAGCTTGACCCAAATGTTGAATCATCATATTTATCTTAAATTGAGCTTTGATTAAATTTTATTTTAAATAATAATACTAGTTTTTAAGTGAGGATTTTACTAAACACGAGGATTATTAATTGATCTATAAAGTTATATTTAAAAATAACATATGGTAATCGTTTTGTTCTCAAAATCTTAAAAGATTGTCTCATAGTCGATTACTGGGTTATTAGATATATATTATATACGCTTAAATCAGAAATAATTTAAATACTGTTTGTTGCAATTTACCCTTGACAATGGCGAAATGGGGATCAGTAAGCTATTGTGTATACACTTTGAAATATTTTTTCTAACTTACTGTATATTTTTTTATATGAAAAAAATATTTTAGTTGTTCTCAACTCTTCTGTTTTCTAATGAATACTTCATGTTACTGAACTAAGATGAGACGTTTACGTCAAGCCTATAAAACCTACCAAAGATATATATTATTTTGTGGGATTGAGGAGGGTAAATGGCATAAATGTTTTTCAAGAGTTTCTATATGTACCATTTCTTTATGTTTTTTTGACAGACTCGATATCAATGGAACATAGTGTTCTACATATCAGCTTCCATCTCGTTGGCTACGTACATACTTTATTTCATCCTGTGTAGGGATAGAGAACAACCTTGGAACAACCCACAGCCACCTCACGGTAAATTGCTTCAAATTTCCTGAATCAACCTGACTTCAAATTAAATTTTAATTATTTAAAAATGTGTTGAGATGCATGAGCCGAGTTGGGTACTTGTCTAAACACGTCACTGATCTTACCACAGGGCTATTCAAGATCGTCTTATTTTCTATTTAAGGTAGAGTATATTAAATACGTGTAAGATCGTCAACCAGCTTTTTGTTTTGCCGATTTGTCCAAGTTGTTTGTTTAGGGACTCCGTTTTACACCTTAGCGCAGTTAGCGTGTATGCATGGTAAAGTAAAGACCCAGGTTCAATTCCTAATTGACCGAAAACAGTACCATATAATATAGTGGGATTTCTCCTTTCACTGTAATGATTTAACGACCACAGGACTTGGTTAAATGTCAGGACTAGAGTTGGGCTTGTTCTAAAACTATACGCGGATATAATCACTATGGTTCAGATCTACTAACAAATTTGGTCCCCTTATGCTATGCTACATTATAAAACAAATAAAGTTTAAACAGACATAGAGATTTTAAAATAGATTAGTGAAACGAGAGTATATAATTGTCTATAGCCTTCAAATACACAATTTTAACAGATATCTATTTAACCAAATATGATTCAAACTACCTCTTATCATATGAATGAATTAGTAACTTAGTACCCTGTTAAAAATTTGTTTATTTGGGATTCTTTATTTAAAATAAGTCAATATCAAAAGAGTGGACACAATTTTTTTATTTCAGACATATCTAGTCCTGCTAATGAAACGAAGGACCAAGCGGGCTGACTGCAAAGAAAGCGAGTATACAACACTAACAGCATGTCAGGTGACAACACGTTCATCAAAAGTTGACTTCACTGTTGTAACTTCCGTCCACCCTGAAAAACTTATGTATCTTAGTTCCCATATGGCGTATATTTAAATTTAGCACTATACTGTAATAGATCAAGGTTAACATTCCTACTGTTCAGTGTTAATGGAATGCCAATTCCATTATTTGCCCTAAGAGGTAGCACGTTTACTTTGACAAATAGCACAATGGTGTAGCTTATAAGGTAAGGCCATCGTAATATCCATCAAGGTGAGACTGGCATATTTCAGGGTAAACAGAGTGGACCCATCTGCTCTGTAATGTATCAAGCTTTCTTTGCATTATTCCACAATGGTATAGCTTATAACTAAGATAGGGTCAGAGTGTTGTGCGCCAAGATAATTTTACCTTGAAGGGTAACACCATAACACTATATTATAAGTAATACCATTGTGGACTAATGTGAGGTAAGCTTAGTTTTCTACAGGATAATAGAAGGGTACAATTTTGAAATATATATTTATTATGACCGTACCAACATAACTTATACTTTTTTTCATAAATAAGGACATATATTTACGGAAAATAATATGTCATAATTAAAATTGTTTGTAGAATAATAAAGATTAGTGAACAATCTAATTAAAATTACTACTCTTTATTTAAAATGACATTTTTCTATGAATAAAAAAGAATTTTTATTTTGTGAAGTAATTTTTAAATAATAAAAACATTTTTTTTGAACAAAAAAATGGTTGTGTGTTTTATTTATTGCCAATAATAAACTATATTAGCAGATTGCGATAAGGGAATACATTCCGCACTTTCCAAGGAACTGTCTTTCAGCTTACACGAGTAAAGTCTGTCTTTTGACAATGTATAGGTTTGTGAGATTTCGGTTGATAAAATCGATTAAGTCGTTATTAAATTTGTGATAAACATAAAAAAAATCTCTTAACCAAAAGGAAAGATAAGGTTCAGTTGAAATCATATTTGAGATTATTCTTAACATCACGGAACCACTGAAGTTTGTAAGAGAAAACTTTTCTTGTCATCAGGAGACGCTGCATCACTTCAAACTTATGCATACCTACTGTTATGAGGCAACAATAGCAAAAACGGACAATATCACCAAGAATAGACTCAAAACACAAATATAATCACAGGAAATAAAGTATAAGGTAGAATGTAATTAATAAAATAAATAAAGTATGGAAATCATTTTTAGACATTATTGTTGCTTGTCTTAGTTAATTTCCACTTCAGAAAGGAAATAAACCTGCCCGAGGACCTCCGAATAACTATAATAAAAATTGTACAAAAATTAGAAATTACCATAGATAAATTGATATCAACATACTTAAAACATAATTTTATTTTATTAGTCAAAGAAAGAAAACATAAAATATATTCATAGCTATATTATATTTATTTTAATATATTATGCTTTTACAGATAAATAGAGAATTTTTTCTTTGTTGTGAGGGATACCAAATAGGTTTGTTAATATTTAATATAGATATTTTAATTTACAAACCGTGGGGAAAAAAATAGAATTTAATTTGATATTAGATACAAATTGGATTTAGGACGTCATTTTACAGGATGAAGACAAATAATATTGAAATTGATCTCCCCAGGGTCTAAAAAGTCCTAAGATTCTTCTTTGAAATATTAGGCGAGTTTCATATTTCTTGTGACACTTAAAATGTTGACTTTTTCCAAACAAATGACCACTGGATCGTGAGCCGACTGTGGCGTGAGTGCAGAACTTCACAATCAAGACTAGGTTATATCCATGCATAACACATACCGGTAACTATTCATAAATAGTGCCTAGCGTACAGTTCACTATTTATAAGAAAAATTCAGCGTTTTTCATAAACGTGGTGTTTAAAGTCTTACCTACATAAATTGATTTTATTTTATTTCTAGAAAATGGCCTAACCCCTTGGCACTAATAGTTAAATATGAAAGAGATAAACAATGTACTATTAAATATATATATAACGTAAATCTTGAGGATGAATGATAATAGTAATTACTACGGAAAGTAACCGTATCTGAATCATCTTCGAATACATTGGAAAAATTACATTCGGACACGGGAATTGGAGTCGAAAGTTTTGGATTAAGTCACTGCGACACTATATGAGTACGCTCTGAGCGAACATACTCTAATGCTCACTCGGTCACCACTTGAATCGTGTAAACACTTGATACAAGACCATTCAGACGGCGCCATCCTATCAGAGTGGAGTCAGACCATGCTCGACTTTTGTGAGTCAACTTGGATACAAGAAGCATCCCAAAATGGTGGAGGGACTCGGAACGGTGAAAGGTGTTCGTGTTTGAAAGTGGACCGATCAGGGAAATTAATAAATGATACTAATTCTTTGTGCCTGAGAATCCATTTATAGGCCCAAACTTTCTTTTTCACTCTATGCCAGTGATTTTGATGAATTTCTAGCTCCTTTATCAACATATCCGGGAAATCTCCGATAGCTTTCAACAAGAGATCGGCCATTTTTATAACGATCCGAGTAGCAATACATGAACATTATTTCTTCAGCTGCTATTCGAACGTGGCTTATACGAGTGTGCTTAGTTCTAGTTAATCCCACCAGATTTTTTTTATTGGGGCATCTCAAAGACAAGGTGTAGCACCATAGGGTTCACAACATTCTAGAACTTCGTGCCACAATAATCGAGGAATTCAACAACATTTCTGTGGACATGTGCCAAAGGGATTGTCAAAACGTTTAGTTTTGTGCTCCACCCTTTACGGCCACATGGTGGACCATGCAATGGAAAACCGAGACTGACTCAAATGCTGTTATGTGTTCTCTACCATTTTAATATAAATTAGTGAAATACATAAATTTGCTAATTATATAATACCACCCTGTTAATATTGTATATCTATAAATGGGGACTGGAGATGTCCCTTAGGGTTGCAAGCAATCCATGGGCAATTAATTACAAAACAATACAGACTCTACTTATAAGTACTACACATTATTAGTAACACACCGAATAAGTTAAGAACACAAAATAAAAAACTATAACATAACAATAACAAACGAATAAAACATATTTTATCTGTTAATGCTGCACATTATCAAGTTCATCTCGCAAATAATAAATCATCGTATCTCCTCTACATTGTTCAGGTACTTGCGACTGCAGCGTGGCAAGTGGCCTTAGTGTCCAACATTAACCTCAAACCAGTGATCTCTATACCATACTGATGGACATAAACACACCCCTTGTAACGGATTAAATCGTGGTGCTAAAGTTTGTAGTCTGCTTGCTAGCGAGGGTACAGATTAACGGCTTTATTTCAATCTTCTTGTGTAAAATGTGTGTCTAGTGAATAAAAGTTTATTTAAAATAATGAAGTATTATACCCCACTTGACTGAAGACCATTTACATTAAATGATATACAATTCAGTTTTAAAGGTAATATTGTATGAATAAAAGTAAACTCTTTAATATATTAAAATATGTAACCAACACCCTGTTGTCTACATTTTGTCAAGTATACAATATATTTAAAATGGGTTATTAGCTTATATAATGGTTTCAGGAACAATATTATATTTAAAGTTCAATAATTAAAATAAAAAAGGCAGCTTCAAACTTAAATTTCATTCGTTTGAATGACAACCTTTGGGTAGTAGTTTTACTTTCAAATGATCATTTAGGTTATAGGTTTGTATGAAATATTACTATAGTACAATATATTTAAAGTTTTCTCTTAGCTTGTATAAACTATTGCTTCCAGAATCCATAATATTTAATATTGATAACTATAATGAAATAAGGTAGCTTAAAACTTATTTATACGTGTTTGAATAGCAAACATTGTTTAGTAGTTTTACGTTCAAACTAGGTATCATTAAGTTATAGGGTTTATAGGAAGTACTAGGCCTACTATATTACAATATATTTAGAGTTGGCTTTCAGCTTGTATATTGATTTCAGAAACCATATTATATTTAATGTTCGATAATTATAGTGAAATAAGGTTGCTAAAAACTTCATTACTTTCGTTCGAATGACAACCTTTGAGTAGTAGTCTAACGTTCAAACGATCATTTGGCTTATATGCTTGTAGTAAGTATTAGTATTTTAGCCTAAATCAATTTATTTAAAGAAACAAGTCATGCTTGTTGAACCTAGTTATGCTATTTAAACCTTTTATTAACCCATTTATTTAATTTAACTAATCATACATTGATATACCTAATATATCCATTTAAATTCGCGAGCAATGTTAAAATGCCACATTGCCTTGTATGAATGTAAGAGAGAAGGAGATACCTGAAAGTATTTTTCTCTTGTACACAATGGTGTGCAGATGACAGCTCGAAAATTTTTGCCACAGATGTCCATCCAGTTATATTATTGAGATCAATGCCTCAAACTTGTACGTCCATTTTTTTATAGTTGGTGTACATACTGAAGCGCTACAGTCCCATGACGTTTTAGTTGGGAAATATAAAAAAAAATTCCCTCAGTTTTTTTTGTTGCCATGGAAACCATTTTGTACCCACAACAGAGAATGAACGGCTCGTAAATCATGTAAGCATAGGCAAACTTTGCGTCAAATTAAAGTGGTTTTTATTTAGTATTAGTTAGAAAAAATTGATGCTTATATAAGTACGTCATATGGATAGAATGTATAGTTATGAAAATTTTTGTCAATGTATTGCTAAACACGGAGAAAGATGAAAAAGCTATCTGCAGATATAGAAGATGATACAAACATTAGTTCTGAAGAGAGCATTTTACAAGGAAAACTACCAAAATGGCTTGAAGATTTATCTGAGTAAGTTAGCATTAGGTTATGGTATCTCAAGCATTTGATCAAGTTTTGAATACATTACATTAGAATCAACTTAGTTGTGTAATTAAAAAAAAACTGAGAAGTTGCCTTTCTGTAAAATTCATTCATGGTGATTCATAGCTCACAAGATCCTTCTTTATACATTTTATATAAATACACCCCTTAATATTATGCTTTCTTTCATTTTTCATCAGTCATTATATGTTCATGTAGTACCGCATATAAAACATTTACAAAACTTATCACATACCTAGCTACTAGTATTTGAAAACATGTTATAAATATTAAATAATATTTATAAATACACGTGGAATGCCAAGTCGCCACCGTGTTCGGATTCCACGTTAACTGTAGGTCCTTCATTTCATCTCACAATCACCCTACCATTACACATTAGCGTAAGTGTATAACCCGAACGGGTAGTAAGACGCGGTGCTAATAATAATAATAATAATATAAATACAAAAAACTTCACTTATTATTGAGAGTTTGGAACTCAAAATCATAATATGGTAACGAGCATAAAGGTGTTTCAATCTTGTAGCCTTGTATTTGGTTTAACTAGTTGAACTTGTTGACAAATACAGCTTACGGCTCTATGATAGCGTATTCATTTATGAATATTCCACTTTGTTCAACAATTTACAAGTTTTGTCTTAAGTATTATTTGAATTAAATTCGGAGTAAGTTATTTTAATTTTGTACCAAAGCCTACATATATTTAACAAATTTATTTATTTACTAAAACGAACAGCTATCTCTTAAGGTTTTGTAGTGTCAGCTAGGAGTGCATGTCTTCACAAATATCACACATCCTTCTAACCAGTAAGTTTGTAACTAATTCCCTAAATGAACCATTAACATAAATATGTGTATTCTTATGTTTTAGTTTTATCACTACATGTCGAGCTTGCTTGTGTGTAGGCCTACTGCCAAGCTATGTTGTTGATCCCATTAATTATTGTCATATAGTGTATTATTTTCAATATTTTCTTTGGGATAGTATTTTATTGTTGCCTATTCTTATGTTTTTACTTTTTATTCCTATTAATACTATTACTAAACACCTGCTAGGCCTAGGTAAACATATTTGTTAACTTAAATAATTCTTTAGCCTATTATCCAAGTCTGTAATCATCTGTATATCATTATTATATAGCTACCTTTAACTAAATCCCCAAATCATATTATACACATACAAAAATAGTATTAGTAACAGTAATAGTATAATAATAGTATAAGTATAGTACCATTCCTACAATAGAGCCACTTGGCTCTCTGGAACAGAAATGCTAATAAAGAAAAAGACATTCAAACTTCAGGTATACATTTGTAGAAAATCACAATTTACTATTTGTCTACATTGCTAAATAAATATATATTCTATAGTGATTGTGCTATGAATATTAAGCTAATTGACCCAAGTAACATCATTTATAAATGACTAGTAGGTATTACAATAGCTACCTTACTGTCACTGAAGGTTTTTTTTGTACACACAGTTTATTATATTATTAGCACCGCGCCTTACTACCGTTTGGGTTATACGCTCTTATGCTAATGTGTAATGGTAGGGTGATTGTGAGATGAAATGGAGACCTACAGTTTAACGTGGGATCCGAACCACGGTGGAGGCCTGGAATTCCACATATTCACAAGTTGTGATTAATACACGTCTTGTCAGAGGTGAAGGAAGGGTTTGGTAATCAGATAAATCTGTGCCGGACTGAGGATTGAATCCCGGACCCCAGCACAGAAGTCTGATACCTTAACCCTAGACCACCAGGTCACCTACACACAGTATGAATTTTGACAAACCTGATGGGTTAAAGTGTTGATGTACTGTCTATTGTTCATAATTGGCTAGCTCTAAATTTTTGAAAAATTGATGGATTCGATGGGTTTTAGTAAATATAGATACCATTTACTTAAAGAATCTTAAGCGGTTTTTATAACATAAGCATTTGAATGCGTTTCCACCAGATAATATAATATACGGTAGGCCTACTTTGAAACATTGATAAATATATACCCTTTTCTGGTGTAACATCAACCTAGATTAGCTTGAAGTAAGCTTAGACACACTCTAATTTATTCCCAAGCTTATCTTAACTCAACCTAAACTAACATTACAGTACTGATCTCTAAAAAAATTAGGTAACATGACTCCACCTACTTTTATATAACCTATCTTCACAATAATTTAACCTACCAGTACTGATAACTACTAGAATACTTCTGAAGTTTATGGAAACTTTGATTTATTGCACTGGATTTTTGATATCTTGATTTGATTAATTTTGCTAGCAATGTCCGGAAGAACCGTCCATGCTCCTGGAAGCTATCTCATGGGTCCAGTCCGGATAGCGACAGCCATCACAGTGGAAATATATCTCCTTCTGGAAGTGTTTTATCGTCTCTTGTTCCAAACATGTACTTGGATGATTTATCTCGGTTAGTATGTCAAGGATGGTATCTGCAGAACATTAAATCATCATTTTGAGTAGTTGAATTGAAAAACGACACCTGGACATGGGAATAGTACTGTCCTCAGTGGTAATTTTTCCCTCATATATTAAGGAAGAGATTGTGATAGACTTTTAGTTATCATCGGCTACTAAGAGCCATAATTGATATCACACTACAGCCACTGGCAATTTGGTTGTGGTTTTATGTTGCCAATAGTACAAGTACATTGTATGTTCCAAGCGAATCTATATGGAAGAGAGCAATGATATACAGTTAAGTATACACGAAAGAAAAGGCTTGGAGTATGAATGATTATAATTACATACATGAGCCGTATCTTGAGCACGGGACGATCCCCGGATAGCTCACTGGTAGAGCATTTTCGCTTCAAACCCAAGGTCCTGGGTTCATTTCCTATGTCCAGATGTCATTTTTCAATTTATTCAATCATAATTGAGATATGGCTCATGTCCATATTTATAATCATTCATCCCCCAAGCTTCACCTTTCATTTTTACCTAATTGTATATCGTTGCTTTCTTTCATATCATTTCGATTGTTAATATATCAAAAATAAGAATGTGCTACAATATAAAGTATGATATATTAATGAAATTTTAAAAAGCAGTATATTTTGTACAAAATTTAGTTTTACTACATATCATGTTGTCATTTTAAGGTTAATTTGGTTTCATAAACTCAAATAAATGCTAATTATTTTTGGCCAATTTGTCTTTCCTTAGGACAATAATAGTCATCTTAGAATAAAAATCTTACTACCTGTTCAAGTTATACACATATTTACTAATTGAGTGGATCGGGGCAATAACATAATAACCCTCATTTTATGAAAAAAAGTGTTAGCACAGATTTCAGTTAGCTTACAACTTGAACTAGAAGCTGTTTTATAGTTAATCGATATTTTGAGGATAGTTAGTATCAACAAAAAATGTATTTATTTATTTTAGCAAAATATGTAAATTTTATAGATATTTAAATAGTGAATAATAAGAATAATATTTAGCACAGCGTCTTACTACCCGTTCGGGTTATACGCTTTAAGTACTAATTACGCTAATGGATTAGGAATTGGGAAGGTTGAATTAGAGGAAGTGAACCCACATTTGCGTGGAGGGAGAATGAAAACAATTAGGAAAACCACCCCCAGTTCACCCGACCAAGATTTGAACCTCGATCTCCCCGTCCTCAGCAGTCGAGCTCAACACGACAAGCGCGTTAGCCGACTACGCCATCGAAGCGGGTTTTAAATAGTGAAAATATCCTAGTTAAGTCTATGATGGTTATCAGATTTTTGCCCCGAACCTCTCAACTACCTTAATGAATTAGTGATGAGGAAGGTTGAATTTAGAAGAAGTGTTCTCCTATTTGCATGGACAACCATTTCGGTAAAACCACCCTCTGTATACCGGACAGAGAGTCAAACCTCGATCTCCCTGGCATTCTAGTCTAATACTGAGTGAAGCCATGCGGCCACACCAAAGTAGGTCACGTGTTATTGTTTAAACTAACATATTACAATATTTCTTTTAAGCGAGGATGAAGTATTCATTCCTCAGAGAGGAGGTTCAGCCCGTCATGGTCGAAGAGCTGGGACAATTGAAGGTTCTCGCTCGGCAGGCAACAGCCCTCGTAAGACAGTGCAGTCAAACACTATCCACAAACCGTTAGATTTCGGTCCAACGGGAAAGCTAGCAAGTGCTGGCAGACGAAACAAAAGGGAAACCTATGATCTTTTGGAGGAATCATGGAGCTCTCTCAGCTTTTTTGAGAGAAAACATAAAGGGAGATTGAGTAAGTCACTTGGGGGTGAGATTTTCTAAAAAAATTGAACCTCCTGTAAAGCTATCATTTGAAAAGTTAATGATTGTATAGGCTTGTAATTATTATGTACTGTATAAGGTCTAGAAATTTTGCATTCATAATTTGATTATGAAAATAAAATATTCTTGGCAAACAATTTGTCACTTTAAATAGGCCTTAAAGCAACTGATAACATTTTCAATAAATTCATAACACTCGGTAAAATTAACACCATAAAAATTGTAATCCTTGTTCCAAACAAATTATTCACTAACACAATACTCAGATTAAGAATTTTGTCATTATATATAAAATATTACAGCTTAGTAACAAATAATCTTAAGACTGTGCAATATCTTATAACAAAGTAAAAAAGTTTCTTTTGGCACAGCTTCTTACTACTCATTCAGGTTAGACACTTATGTACTAATTTCGCTAATGGGTTAGGGATCAGGAAGGTTGAATTTAGAGGAAGGCTACCCACATTTGTGTGAAGAGAGTGTGGGAAACCATTTAGGGAAAATCACCCCCATCACACCCGACAAGGATCGAACCACAATCTCCCTCTTATCGGCAGTCAAGTGTATTGAAAAAGTGACACCTTAGGCTATGCAGCCATCGAAGTGAGTTAAAACAATGTTAACATCAAGATAGAAACTACCTGCTTTAGTGGCCAAATGGTCTAAGGTGTCACTCTTGGGTTAGTCTAGTCTGCTGATATGGAGAGATTGGGGTTCGAATCTCGGTCGAGCTCTACTTAGGGTGGATTTTCCCAAATGGTTTTCCACTCTCTTTCCACGCAAATGTGAGTAGACTACCTATAAAATTATTCCTTACTCATCTCATCACATAAAGTAATTATCATTTTTGCATATAATCTGAACATGTAGATGCAGCTAAAAAATTATATATATATGATCCCGATTTTGAAAAAAAAAAAAAAAAAAAACTTAAAGATATTTCTAATATTAACTAAAGTAGAACTGAAAGACTTTTTAGGAAATATAAACATATTTTTTGGGGTCAAAAGTGATAAAATTTTACTATTATATTCTGCTGACCTGGAAGTCTATGGGTAAGGTGTCAAACTACTGTATTGGGGGTCCAGGGTTCAATCCTCAGTCCTGGTACAGATTTATCTGATTGCCAAACCCTTCCTTAACCTCTAACAAGACGTGTATTAATCACAACTTGTGAATGCGTGGAATGCCAGGCCTCCACCGTGGTTTGGATTCCACGTTAAACTGTAGGTCCTCCATTTCATCTCACAATCCACCTAGCATTACACATTAGCGTAAGTGTGTATAACCCGAACGGGTAGTAAGACGCGGTGCTAATAATAATAATAATAATAATGACGACGACACTAGTACTACCGCCACCGCTACTATTACTACTATGTTATTTTTAAAGGTATTGATAGTATCTTTAAAAACGGACAGCTGTAGATCACATGACTTGATGTATATCTAGTAACTTTTTTAGCAGCCATATAAGACCTTTTTTTATAAAAATTGTATTGTAGTTAAGTGTGGACATTACGTATACCTTGTCAAAGACAAATAAATAATAGACAATAGGCGTAATCTGCTCTCCACTGGAATTATAGCATAAAACTAAATACATCCTCATGTTTGTATGCCTTAAAGTTTGGATTTAAATAATACTGCATTAATAAAATATGAATCAACTTATATTTTCCCTTTTAGACGAGATCTCACCGAGTCCTGAATCTGTTGAAGACATTGTACCGGTTATACAAGTAGCAGACATTAGTAAGAATCATCCGTCACAGGTCAAAAAAGAGGATGTCGACTTTATCATACCTGAACTACCTTCAGGGCAGCGACTTGACATCAACATTCGTTCCACGTGGGGTGATCGCCATTATTTGGGTTTAAATGGCATCGAGGTGTTTAGCAGAACAGGAGAGCAGGTGCCTGTATCCAAGGTGAGACAATTATTTCCGTTGGCTTAATGTCGTCTTGAATTGTTTAGATATTGGAAATTAGAAATACCTCTTTAAATGTTTAGGGAAATTTGTATCGTAAACAACACTGAGGAATTTTTGTCACTACATTACTTGTAGGTGCAGACAGGGCCTTCCAGAAAATTCAAGGAGGTTGGGAGAGTGTAATTTTGTGTGTCCCCTTGCACTCTAAACTTAATCAGCTTGATTTATCTTTTTAATATTTATTAATATAATATTTAAACTATGTACACTCTGTTTACCTTGAAAGTCCTACCTTGATAGATTAGAATATAAGGGTATCCAGCAACCTGAAAAATTTGGAAAACAGGGAAAAGTAAAGAAATTTAAAAAAATGCATGGAATTTTCACATATTGATTAAAACTATAATCAACTTTTATTTACAACACTCAAATTTACATATTTCTCCCTAAAGTCAATACATACTGCAAATACCTTTTAACACATTTGTCCCAGTTGAGCATACTAATATCAATTCTCTAAGTCAAAATATGATTTTTGTTTTGTTTTTCCATCCCTATACCAAGACCAAAGTTGAGTCAAGGTTATGCCCATGTGCAAGACCTCAATTACGTTATAGATAGAAACTAAAGAATAAGGTTTATCACAAAAATTTTAATCTTCATTGGTAATAGGTGATATTTTAGTGGCTCACTATAATCTCACTGAAAAATAACTTAAATTGGACTACCCATTAGCGCATTACTTTAGGCTGGAACCCTTTAGATTCTGCATAAAGTGACACCATTTCAAAATGTGTGTGTAATATTATTACATTATTGTGATATTAATAAAATAATGTTTGAAATATATAGTGACTCCAGAAAGTTGAAAATTGGCTTAAAAACCTGGAAATGTCAGGGAATTTTTTTAAATATAGTTTGGCTGGACACCCTATATGGTCCTATAATTTAAGCTGAGTCATAGGAGAGTATGTGAGGTAAGCTTGTCATCTTTCAGGGTGATCAAAGGGTACATTTTAAATGAATAAAAGTTTTATTCCATTTTTGAAAAAGTAGTGAATTAAAAAAACGAGTTTGTAAAATCAGTAAAAAATATTGCATTTCATGTAAATGTGTTGGATTCTTGGGCGTAACTGTCTTATTAGCTTCCTCTTCCCTCCTTACCTTTATGGGCGGTACTGGGTGGGCATGGTTAGGCAAACCTTTTTACATCCATTAATGGCCTGGGTCAGTTTTTTTATTCCAGTCGTATATTTTTTCCCTATCTGCTAACAAGGCCTTTTGTAGCTTCATATGCCTTATAGTATATCTTACGACTAGGATGGGCACAACATTCAGTCCCCAGCCGTTAATTTATCAATGTGAAAAGGTGAACCCATATTTTCATCAATGATCAATTTTCAGCCATGCTGGGAATCGAACCTTGGACCCTTAGCTCAGAAGGCTTACACGCTACCAACTGAGCTAAGGTTTCATACATTTATATTAAACTAAATAATTAATAATTATAATGCATCAGTGAAGAAGGGTTAAAATTTAATTGCTATGCATAGCTAGGATTATGAAATTTAATTTGAACTATCTAATCTATTACAGTCAATATGGTAAATTTTAAGAAAATGATCAAGCATTCACTTGGAGATAAAATATATATTAAAAAGTCATCTAAATGCCACCTGCTCACAGATCAAACTCTGGGCTTCCTGTGTCGAAGTTAAGCCTTTTAACAAATTTAACCCTAATAGTAAATGATCTGTTTAATCGTATGTCATGAGTGAAATAAATTATTTCAGATCTGGGCTGACCCAGCTGACATCAACATCTTGCCGGAGTACAGTAAGGACCCTCGGTTGGTAGGCAATCTACTGGACGGTGTTAATCGCACTCATGACGACATGCACTTGTGGCTCGCTCCTTTCACACCAGGATCTGATCATTATGTCCATATCATCTTCCAGCACACAGTTAGTGTCGCCATGGTCAGAATATGGGTAAGACAAGGCAGTTCATCTATTTTGGGTCATTACCATCTTTGTGGAATAGTGGTCAGAGTTTCTGGCTACAGATTAACTTTGGATTCACATGTTCGCCGAAAAACTAGCGCATAACAGAAATGTGGTCACGTGATGAGCTCTAAGCCAATCACAAGATTTCCACTTAATTGGCGCGAGCTGTTCTGTTGAAGTTCAACTATTCTCTACTTTGTTCGCGCTGCTCGAGATGTTAGGCACAAGAGAACCAATCAAATATCAAACCAACCATCTCAAATTAGTGCGCATCCACATTTGTCAACACATGCGCTCTAGAGCCAGAAGGTAGCATACAGCTTCTTTGGCCGTTTTGAGGAGATTTGAAATAACTCGTTAATGTAAAACGTGTGTATCAATGTATTGGTTTGTGCCATGACACGCTGTTATAATTAGTAAACAATCATTGGGACAATGATCTTAGATATATGTTAATCCACTAGAAAATAAAATGTGTTGCTAATCAGCTGTTTTAAAGCATTGCAATGCATCATGGATCAACTTAAAGTGTGTGAATTACTGTGCAGCTTCTGCTTTATATTTTTCGGTGAACGTGTGAATCAAGCTTAATTGGTCTTGGCTTTGATCCCGGCTCTTCCAGAATTTTTCTGAGTAGGTCAGGAACGAGGTCAAATTCAACTTCATGAGGACAAATGGGAAGCTACTTGAATGAATAAGTAACAGCTCCGGCCTAAAAAAAGCTGAGATTAAGGGTCGGAGGGTTCGTTGTGCTAAACACATGACACCCTCTCTCCACAAATGATGGCACTATCATTGCTAATGGTGGTGGCCGTTTCCTCGGTATAGCTCTCTTGAGTGCTCACATCATGGGGTTTGTTCATTGGATGGAAATAACATTTCAAAGTATATACTTTTTATTCAGGCACATATTCAAGATTCACTTTTGAGGAAGGGGTTAAAGAAAGGTTGGTAAGGGGCAGAGCATCCACTCATACATCTAATAATGTGGTGTGGCACATGTTTTTGCTGTTCTTAAACAGACAGGTTCGTGATGTCACAGGCACGCAAATAGCCGACTGCAGTAGACACACTTTACTTTGGATGACTCTCATGGCCGCATGTAAAATAGATTACAACGCTTCATGGATAATACTATAATTTTATCAGTAATAATAATAATAATAATAATAATAATAATAATAATAATAATAATAATAATAATAATAATAATAATAATAATAATAATAATAATAATAATAATAATAATAATAATTATTATTATTATTATTATTATTATTATAATTATAATTATAATTATAATTATAATTATTATTATTATTATTATTTATTATTAGCACCGCGTCTTACTACCCGTTCGGGTTATACGCACTTACGCTAATGCGTAATGGTAGGGTGATTGTGAGATGAAATGAAGGACCTACTGTTTAACGTGGGATCCGAACCACGGTGGAGGCCTGGCATTCCCCACATTCACAAGATGTCTTGTCAGAGGTGAAGAAAGTGTTTGGTAATCAGATAAATCTGTGCCGGGACTGAGGATTGAGCCCCGGCCGCCAGCACAGAAGTCTGACACCTTACCCCTAGACCGCCAGCTCACTCTCTTTATCAGTAATTGCATCCATAATATCGAGAAAGGTGAATTTTAATTTTAATCAAAAGTGGAAGTAGCTGGGCTTTTAGAGAGAATAACGGTTGCTCTATACGCTCAGTACTACCCCCCATCGGCCCCACCTGGATGTTCCAAGCCGGTTTTAATTTTATTGTTTCATGCACACTAATGCATGAGCATAAGCACTTGATTAATTATTCTTAAAACCACTTTGGTGTTGCATGGTCTAAGGCATCACTCTCGTGTTAAACTGACCTACTGATGACAGGGAGGTCAGGGCTCAAATCCCAGTTTGGTCTACTGATTTTTTACCCCATAAATGGTTTCCCATTCTCTTCCCATGCAAATGTAGGTAGATTACATCTAAAATGCTTCCTTCCTCATCCCTAACCCATTAAAGTAATATAACCTGCTTTGGGGTTCATGTGGTCTAATGCGCTAAGCTCGTGTTGGACTAAACTGCCGAAGACTGGAAGATTGAGGTTCAATCCTAGTCAAGCACACTGATGGTGGTTTTCCCTAAATGGGTTTCCACTCTCCCTCTGCACAGATGTGTGTGCATTTCCTTTAAATTAAGCTTTCTTAATCCCTAACCCATTAGTGTAATTGTTACATAGGCGTATAATCTGAACAGTTAGTAAGATGCGATGCTTAAAAAAAATTATCATATATAACCTTAGCAAGTAGTAAGATGCAGTGATAAATAATAAAAACAATTAAAATAATTGTTTTGGAGAACAAATAGTCTTTAGACAACCTATTTAAATTCTTTCTTCTACTCAAAGAGCTGACTACAATTATTTGAGATTAGGTTAAGGCTGTTGACCTAGTTGTAGATTAATCATGTGTTGATATAATATTGTGTCCAAAAATATTTGTAATAAATTTTAATATCAATAAGGATCAGGAGATATTTTACAGCCCAATGTTTTTAATAACTATTGCACCTCCACCATTTCATCAATTTCTTATGACAGATTTATTAGCAGAACCAATAGCAAAATATTATAACTAATACAAATGGAGGTGTGACTACACAAGTTTAATTTTACAGCATTAATTAATTAACAGAATATATGACTTGCATGCGTAACTTTGACCTGGGAGTTTGAGACTCAAGTTAAAATATTAACTATGTGTTTTGAAAGTGATTTTTCATTTTCCTTACAAGATAATTCCTGTGCACTACCTCTCGAATTACACTTCTTAATCCTCCACTAAATTAAGTCATTCATAACAATCGTCGTAAATCAATCAATAATAATAGTTAACTATATGTTTATTGTTATTCCTTTTAAAAATATATTGTATTTTTTCAGAACTATAACAAATCACGCATTCACTCTTTTCGTGGTGCTAGAGATGTTGAAATATCGCTCGATGATGTTGTTGTGTTTCGAGGAGAAATCGCAAGGGCTTGCGGAGGAATATTGGGAGGCACAGAGGCATTTGGAGATGTGAGTTGCATTTTACACTAAAAATATAGTTATTGTTGAGTATGAGTGTGTAAAGTCAAGTCTCTCAATTCGAAGGTAACTTAAATCAAACACTTGAAATATTCTCTGAACCAAAATAAAGTTCAATTTTTTAGTTGTAGATTTGAAAAAATATTATATTGTGTTTATTTATAAAACTTTATACATTAAAAACCTTTAGAAAATGTTTTATTGCACAATTGTTTGTAATATTTGTTAAATCACATTACTACCACAGATTACAATACAATTACCTCCGATTTTTTAAATATGATTATTGATTTGTAGTGTATTTAATAGGGTGTGCTAAGCTTCATAAACTTTAACTTTTTCTTAGCTTCAACTTTGGACCCTGGATTTGACAAACAAGATGTTTAGCCAATAAAAATATTTAAAGTTAAAATACATATTTACGTTCATTATTTGTCATTTTGTAGCTATTTGCATCACAAATTAATGTTTACGTGGAAAAAATCTAGAATAATTAAATTACATGTACCTCATTTACCTATCATTTTGGGATTAAATATGTTAATTATGTTTTCAATATAATTTATATATTATGCTATATTTAAGTTTGTAAATTATATCTAATGCTTAAGTTTATATAGATATGCATTATATAATATTCTTAACCGCTTCAGTGGCTGCATTGTCTATGGCATCACTTTCTTGCTAGACTGGCTTGCTAATGACAGGGAAATCGAGATTTGAATACTGATCAGGTCTGCTGAGGGTGTTTTTTCCTAAATGTTTTCCCACTCTCCTTCCACTAAAATGCTTCTTTCCTCATTAGAGTAATTAGCATCAATGTGTAGCACCTGAACAGGTACTAAGACATGGTGATAAAAAAAGATACATCCTTCCAATATTAAACATTAGAAAAATATTCTAGCCTTATTTGACTCTGGGATTATTTTAATATTTTCGATTCAACTTTGCTTTGAATTTAAAAAGTGTACTTTGCACACCCCTAATATATAACAACTCTGTATGGCAATAAATGACCAAGACATGGAGTATTTTAGCTGTAATTTTTTCAAAGCAAAGTCGAAGCTTACATGTATTTCAAAGCCAAATCAAAGTTTGGAAACTTCGCAGAACTCTAATGTTTTATTCAGGCCATACATATATTTTCCACTACCGGCTGGTTAGGCCTGTCGTAGCTTTATATGCCTCATAATCTAACATAAGACTAGGACAGGCACAATATCCGGTCCCGGCCTTTAACTCATCTCTGTGAAAGGTTAAACCCTCATTTCACCAATGATAAATTTTTCGGTCATGCCGGGAATTGAACTGGGGACCCTTAGCTCAGTAGACAGACATGCATCTGAATGAGCTAAGGTGTCGGATTTGTTTGTTCCATATCATAAAACATTATTGTTGTAAAATATGTTACTTGTGAATACATTTGGGCTAACCTTAAGACAATAAGGCACAAAGGAGTTAAAGAGTTTGATTAAATTATCAAATCACTTTTCTTAAATTGTTACTAAAGACGTACAAACAGCCATATTTTTAATAACATTTGATCATTTCTTGTTTTGATTAAAGGATTTGTTGAGATAAACCTAACCTTTGTTACGTTTAATGTCAACTGACTGTTTCACAACCCACCAAACCATTTGATTTAAACTTTAAAGGTGTGAAGCTACTACCATTATTTATTTTACTAAAACTATATTTTTACAGACGATACTATTCACTACTGACGATGCGATCTTAGAACTAATTTCTCAGTTTGATGATTCATTTGGGTGTATAAAAGATGAATTGAACTTTAACCCAGACAACCAAGTAGACAGACCTATCACTGCTTATAATGGGGTAAGTTTCTAAACTGATTATTTTTTGGTTTGTAGTTTGTAAGTGGATAGGGATTGTTTTATTACTTTTGGTTCAGACAAACTAAAGTCCGTTCACCAAAGGAATTGTTTTCTGAAAGGCCTTTTTCCCTACCAGAAATATATGATATAGTAGTATATTGATAGGAAAAAAAACCTTTCTGAGAGTAATTCCTACCGTGAATGGAGTATATATGTGCAGTTTGGGCGTTTCTGAACAATAGCTAGACTGGGAGATTGAAATGATTTATAGGATATAGTCACATCAAGAATCAAATTGTTAACTTTGAAAAATGACACCTTGACACTGCCTTAAAATATGAGTGAAGAATTACATTAAGCACTGTAAGAATCCTAATTATCTTATTGGTGCTTTAAGTCACCTGTCCTTGGTTTGATTCTGATATCTATCTTTCATTTAAAAAAGATACAAACAAAATTTATTTGGTTATTATTTCTATTTTTTATTACAATGGAACTAATGGATTAAATTTAATTCATTTATATTTATTTTGATTTGGATTAGGATTCATTTATAAAATGATGGTTGACCTCGGTGTCTTGGGGAAAAGTGCTTGCCTAAGGACCCAATGTTCATAGGCTCAAACCCAACTGAGGTCAACAGATTTTTACCGAACAATAACAATCTATAGCATAATTTTTTTTCAAAGGGGAAGTAAAAACTTTGGTTCTATGTCATTGGTGTAATTTAAAATAACCCCGGAAGTTATGGGAAAATACCTTTTCGGCTAAATTGTTATGCCCTTTCTCACTCGCTCATGGAAATTCATAGGGTGGGTGTGCTGATAGCCCACTCTACTTGAAATTAGCTTAGTGCAGAAACTGCAAGCATAAATAGCCAGAGTAGTGAAGCTTTGTCGCAGTCCCATACTCCACTTCGGGAGTTAAAGGAATTCATAATAATGGCAATAACAACAATGAAGGTGGTGGTGACTTAGATTAATAAAATAGAGGATTCAATCCATCTTTAACTTTTACTTTTTACATCCATTACCGTTTCAAGCTTATAACCTGGGTCACTTTTTTATCAAGCCAAATATTTTCCACTACCCACTGGCTAGGCCTGTCCTAGCCTCATATACCTTATAATCTAACTTAAGACTAGGACAGACACAACATCCAGTCCCGGTTGTTAATTTATCAATGTGAAAGACTAAACCCGCATTTCATCAATGATACAGTTTTTGGCCATGCCGGGAATTGAACCTGGGACCCTTACCTCAGTATAAAAACATGCTACTGACTGAGCTAAGGTGTCGTATCGATTAAATCCATCTCTAGCTATAAAACATTGTTTATACAAACATACTTTCTAACTTTTATCAATATTGCAATGACATATTTATTTCCGTGTTGCTAATACTTAGGATGAGCGACCATTCACGACTGCTGGTGTCTCTAAGGCAGTGTGTTCTTCCACTGAGGTCCTAAATGATTCTAACCGGCTACTCGCTGGTCAAAAATTAGAAATCAGCCTTATGGCAAACTGGGGCCATCCATCTGTGATTGGTAAGTATAAAGTTACTTAATTGTTTACTAATAATTAGTTTTTGGCTAAGAAATTTGTTTGGATTATTTAGTAGCAAAAAGAGGCTAGAAATAGTACTGTATATCTCAGAAAAACTACTTTCGCTTTTTGAGATATTTTGATATATTTGGAAGAAGGTTTATGTTTCCTCTTTTTGAAAATAATGTTACACTTTTCACACTCCGTCTTGATCTACCTCCTAATAAGTTCTGATAGAATGAAACCTTGGTTAGAGATTGGACGGTAATGGTAGATTTTATTCAAGAGGTTGACATTACCTATTTGTCCAGTGTCAGCAATGTAAACTGTAAGTTGCGTTGTTCTTTTCATATTGTGTTTGTCCTCTTTTTATATGTTTCTATTCATCTTTCCTCTGCCCTTACCAAATAATAATTTATAAACTAGCCAGTTTTACACTACACCTAATGACATTAATTTTTAAAATATTGATATTTGGTTTAGAGCACTGGGATATATAATGGCTAAAAGCGGGTAATGATGGGTACACCCAACTAGGATTAAAACTTTATCTCATTGTCGCCGACAAGCCAGACTAGATGAGCTTGATGTTTGGTCTGTCACTATTAACCCTAAGAGAACCTAGTTTTTAAATTTTTATTTTTAGCATCTTGTCTTACTACCATTTCGGTTGTACGCCTATGTACTAATTATATACTCTAAAATCTTAGGGATAAGGTTGGTTTAATTTAGAAAAAAATGTACCCGCATTTGTGTGAAAAACCATTTAGGGAAAACCACCCTCAGTACACCTGACTGGTATTTGAACCCCGACTCCCCATTCATTGGCAGGTCAGTCTATTGCGAGAGTGACACACTAGGCCATGCGGCCACCGAAGTGAGTATAACCTTTGGTAAATATAAAAATAGTTTGTTACACCTGAGAGATTATACGGATCGTTAAAAATAGACTTGTCTAAGGCGCTACTCTCGCAATGTACTGGCGGCTGATGACAGGAAGATCAAGGTTCGATCCGGGTTGGGTGCAATGAAAGTTTTTTCCTAAATTGTTTTCCACTCTCCCTTCACGCAAATATGGATTCACTTCTTATAAATTCCACCTTCCTCATACCTTATACACTAGTGTAATTACTGCATAAGCAAATAATCTTAACAGGTAGTAATATGCATTGCTAAAAAATAAGAGCGCTATTACTTGGTAACTAACACAGCTTGTAAAAAAAAAAAAGTTTTGTTTAGGTCACAGATTAAAAACTCTTGGCTTTATCTTAGTTTTAAACAAATATTTATTTATTTAAAAGTTGCCTTTTTCGATTTGAATGTTTTATACAGTATAACTAATTTATTTTTAACTCTCCCTTTAAGGTTGGAGGAAAGGGATCACAAGTTAAAGTCTGGATTGCTATTATTTTTTTGTACTAAATAAAAAAAATATTGCTTCACTGAATATATTTAGTTAAATTTTATACATATGGGTAATCTTAACTGTTTATGAATATTTGTCATGGGCATATTAGAATTTGATGAGCAAATTTTTAAATGAGGGGAAAAGTTCTATTCGAATCACGCGAGATCCATGCCAAATATTCAAGAAGGGTTAATATTACTCTATGAAGAAAATTAAACTAAACATATCTAATGAATCAATATTTTTTTTGTCAAGCATTATTTTTAAGCTGCTCCAGGGTATGTTTGAGTCCTGGTCAGAGGATTTCAAGTGAGTTTCGATAAAACTCTATATGAATAGTTCAAAGTTCATATTAATCAGATACACTGAAGTAATGATAGCCCCCTCTTGCATCAGTCCCTGATAGATTAACATTGAAAAGGGAAAGATAAATTGTGTTGGGCACTGACACATCGTGTACTGTATAATTCTCTGCAGGTTTGGCAGGTCTGGAGATTTTAGGGGACGGCGGGAAGGTCATTCTGGTTGAGCCGCACTACCTTCAGTGCAGTTCTCGCTCTCCAGACATTTACAGGTGAAACATATATTGACGAGAAAATAACACTTATTCAATTCTATGCATTCTTAAACCTATATCTATACTGCTATTCTTTTCTTAGTAAGATTCTTGTTAACGTGTTATTCTTGGGGCAGGAGCAGTACAGATACTGTATTTCTGTATGGAGAGTGTTTATTGTCAACCAAGGGTGCATTTATTTTTCATAATAATTAATAAAACACTGAAATATGAGTTTTAAGTAGTGTGTGAAGCTTCAACAATTCATTGGTTAATTATCTACAAACTAGAGCTATTGATATGTTTGGTCTGTTATTAAATGTTTCTCACTATATATTTTTATTTTTTGATAAAATGAACTATCCACACCACTTATATGTTTTGCTCCCGGCACTACTTTATTTGTCATTATCATTATCATCATCATCATCATCATCACATCAACAACAACAATAACGGTTTCCAGCCTGTGACCAGGTCAGTTTAGTAAAATGCCTTCATTTTCCTCTATTCTTCCACCACTCTTCCTCCTTTAATTTCGTCAATTCTTCTCCTCTCACTTGAACACTTTCTGTTATCTGCTACTTCCATCTCTTTCTTGGCCTCCCTTGTGTTCCTTTTTCTATATACTTCATTTCAAACATTTTTTCGGCATCCTCTCTTTTTTCATCCTCATTACATGCCCATACCATCTCAGTCTTTCTTTCTTTCTTACTATCTCTTGTACTCCCTGTACTCCAACTCTTCCCCGGATAACTTATTTCTTAATCATCTTTCTCCTCGTGACAGCTAACATGCTTCTCACAAACTTCATTCCCATGGCCTTTACTTTCCTAGTTTCTCTTACATTTCTTGTCCATGTTTCTGCTTCATATGTGACAATGGGCACAAAGTATGCCCTGTAAAATACTTCCTGACATTTCAAGGGGATTTAACTTCTCAATAGCAACTCTCTTACACACCTATAGAACAAATATTCTGGCTGTCCTTTTTCATTAAATCCATTAATACTCTCTACTTCCACCTTTCTCCTCAATCATGCTTACAAGGTATTTTATTACTTTATTTCTACTAGTTTATATTCAGATAAAAACTTAAAAAGTAAATAAAAAACATTTAAAGGTCACTCCCTGCACTATCTCAATATATAAAAGATCTAGAGAAAATATTTAGCAGAAATAATACGTTTTTATAGCAGTCATTTTAAAAAAAATAATAATAATAATAATATAATAATAATAATATACAGCGGATGGAAATTGATAAACACACTAGTGGAATTGATGATATGCATTTTAATTTGTGTAGATTGTTGGATGGCGATAATGTTACAACGACGAGAATCACATGTGGAACGCTCCTTTTGCCAGCGGGATATTGTAGTTCTTACCATCACATTTCCAGTGGTGGTGCATTTTTCTGGTGTCCGACTGTGGAACTACAACAGTTCGTCAGAACTCAGTTATTGTGGCGTAAGTTCCTCTGTCTCGGTTAATAGCTTAATAGTCTCCGAAATCTTTGTCTGACATTCATTAGGATGTCGAATTATCGGTTTACTATTTTATTGGTATAGCTTACCAAACATTTATTTATGGACAAGGGTTTTTATATTGTTGTTGTCGTCGTCATCATCGTCCCACTCACCACCACCACATAATCATTATTAACTGTTTCTTGCCTGTGGCTGGGTCAATTTAGTAAAATGTCTCCATCTTCCTCTATGGGGCTGTCCATAAACTATGTGCACATGTTGTTGGGGAGAGGGGGGCGGGGGGATAAATGGGCTCAACATCACCAAGTGTGATGAGGGGGTAGAGGGAGTGTGGGAGTCAAATTTAGTGCGTTATGTCACATCACAATTCAGCGTATTGGGCAGTGTTCTTTGTTAATAAATAGCACGAAACAACAATCAACTTTGATTGCCCAGCTTGGCAAAACCTACAAACATATTCAATCAAAAATTACATTTAAAATATTATTTAGTAGGATGTGAGGGTTGCATGATATTGTGACATAATATATAAAAAGGGGGGGGGTTCACAAAATAGAAAATATAGACAATGTGCAGGAAGGGTTAAAACAAATAAGCGTGACATAATTATGACAGCCCTTATCCTTCCACCACTCTTCCTCTTTTTATTGCTTCCATTCTTCTCCTCTTTTGATACTGTTGGAGAATTTATAAATAGCGATGGGTTGAATTAACATTTTTATATATCTGAATTTTAACTTTACTTACAAATCTTGAATCTGAACCTGTATTTATAGAAAACATGATAAGCAAAAGAGGGTAAATATCCACAATATATTAATTATTTCTTTCTTTAACTCGATTTTGTTCATATTAATTATTTAGTTGCTACAGAAAATTGAAATTGTAACTCATATTTTGCGATAAATAATTATTATGATGTGAATTCACATTCAATTAAGTAGTAAACTCATAGTCTGAGGCCATGTTTTTAGACACGTCCCATAAATATGATGGGATAAGCCACTAGTAAGCATAGTAAAATCTAAAAATAAATTCAAATTCAAATTTTGGAAAGTAATTTTATTAGATTTTCTTAATCTTGTATCTGATTCTTTTTTCAAATCCTCTAATCTGGAATATTCTGATGGGTTTGGGGGATTTGAAGAACATAGCTGTATCATAGTATCTTTTTTTGGAGAAAATATTAATTTTTGGAAATACTTTTGGGTTAAAGCTCAATTCAATTTATTTTATATTTCAAAATGCTATACATTTAAAAAATATAAATAACCATTACTTTTTTACAAATATTTAATATTTTCTTAGGTGAAACATATGAAACTCCACCTGGATGATGAGCTAGTATCGCCAGGACCCGATGGGATGGTGACGGCGCGGAGAGCACCCGGGAACTGCCATTTCAACTTTGGTCAAGACGTGATGCTGGCCAAGAGTCCTGGTGCTGTGGAGGAACACTTACCCCAGGTCTCACCACGAGGATCAGGGGAAGGGGACGAGGCGTTTGTGGATGAGGAGGAGTATGAACCCCCAAACATGCCCCAAGGCTTTGTCTTCCAGGTGCTTATTTTGTCAACATGGGGTGACCCTTACTATGTGGGGCTCAACGGTCTGGAGCTGTACGATGACGACGGAGACAGAATAAGACTGACTGAAAACAGTAAGTATTTTCACAATGGGAATCTTTTGTTAGCTGTGATCTTTGCATGTGTTTAATTTTAACAAGAATTAAACCCTTACGGTTGGTTTTTAGACCGAATTATAAGTGATGAGAAGGATGAAGTTCAAATCTTGACCAGGAGCACTGATATTTTCTTATCTGATTCCGACACTCCTCCCAATCCTTACGCCTTAGATCAAGTTGTTAGTAACCTTGATGTTAAATGCATTAACTAAAATGAAAAGAATGACAAGAAGAACACAGTTCACACTTTACATTGCTGCCACTGGACAAAGAGGTAATGGCTGCCTCTTGAAGAAAATCGATCGTTACTACCCACTCCCTTGATCAAGGTTTCATTCTGTCAGAACTCATCAAGAGGGAGTGTGAAAAGTGCAGTGCAACTGCCTTCCATTTCCAGTGTTTATCCTTTATGTTATTTGTTCCTTTTCTTTCTTTAGTGATTTTTTGTTTCATATTTAGGAAGTTGCGTTGCGTGTTTCATACTCCCTCATGATTAGTTCCGTCAGAATGAAACCTAGGTCAGAGGAATTGGGCAGTAATGATTGATTTTATTTTATTTTATTTTAACAATTTTAAACATTTTTCTAGTCGACGATGAAAAACATCCATTATGTTACACTTAGTCCTATATGTCTATCATTCTTCTAAATTTCGAGCTTTTATTATTTTTATTTTTTGATTAATCTTTGACAAATAATTGAAATAAATGTTTCGCAAGAGAATAATTTTATAATCATATTCTTTTTTAAATTAATTGTTACATTTTCAGGTTTTGCAAAAGTTCTCACACAAATGCCAAGAATTTAATTATATCAGTAGTCGTGATTTAATTTTCTTTTTTGTCTAGAAAACAATTTTTTTATTTTGTATTGACTGGAAAAAACCAAGATTGTTAGGAGAAACGTTGCTAACTTAGACACATTGACATATCTACTTTTTTACTTTGGACGTAATTAAAATTGACATTTCCTTCATCCTTAGTTATTGTAAACAAAGCTTGAAATTGTGAAATATTTTAGTGTGTGTGAATTTAGTGTGACATATCTTCTATTGTTTGTATCTGCAATTATTTCAGACATTGGAGCCTATCCGGATAGTGTGAATATTCTGGAAGGTGTGTCTGATGATGTCCGAACACCTGAGAAACTTGTAGATGGAGTAAATGACACCTTGGATGGAAGACATATGTGGCTGGCTCCCATCCTGCCTAGTCAGGTAGCTGTAGTTGCTATTTTATTATAAGCATTAATTAGAGGTTTGCGAAGTCTACTTTTTCAATTTGAAGCAAACTAAAGTCGAATATATGAAATATTCTTGAATCTGAATTGAAGTTTTAATGTTTTTGTTAGTTGTTTTATGATTGAAAGAAATATAACTTATGCAATAAAATTACTTGAGAATTTTTTACTACACAATTTTTTGTAATATTTTGTTTTAATATGATAAATTAAGTTAATATCACAACTTACAAAGCAATAACTTCTTTTCTGTATAGATATTAATTTGTAATGCATAAAACAGCTGAGAATGGGATTACTTGAATTTTATCTCTTAATTATTTTATTGGCATAGCTTTGTAACCGTCAAAGACAGAATGTGTTTCGAAGCGAAGTGACACTGACATTTGTTTCAAAGCCAAGTTGAAGTCTTGAAGTTTTGCACATCCCTTATCATTATATTAAACTATATTTAGGGTTGTATTTGACCAAATCAGAACAACTAATAACTAGAGATGGGTCGAATCCACTATTTCTTGAATCCAAATCTCAAATCCGAATCCTAGCAAATTGTTAGACATTTTAATGATTTACAAATAGACATACATTACACAATACAGGACTAAACTGTAAATTAAGATTTATTTCAATCGTGCTTTCAATTTTAATCAACCCCAATCACCCCTCGCAAAATACTGGTTAAAATCCAGCCAAATTAAACAATCCAAACTCATATTATTGTTTGAAAATCAAATCAATCAAAATTTGAGTGTCTTTTAGTTATTTTTAAAAGTGTTGATAGAATGAGCTAAGTTTCTTAAAAAACACGTGAAATAAACAGATAGATTAAGCCTAGTTACCTTTTGATCAACTTTAATCATCATTGAAGGATTATAATTTATTTTAATAAGAAATAAAAGATAAAAATACAAACAGATTAAAAAAAAGACTAAAACAACATGCTTAACAATTAAACATGCATTCGAAATAGTAAACTTAATAACACATTATTATTATTGTTATTATTTTCTTTTATATATATTATCTGAGTTTGACTGGCAACTGTTTAATTTTTCGTCTGCTGGAGTAATGTGATCTGTGATGTGTGATCTGTTATCTGTGATAAATTATTATAACTATACCAGTACTGCTTTTGTTGTAGTGTTTTTGTGTTGTGTTGGAAATGTCTAGAGAAAAGAAGCGGGAATGGATATTAAAACGTCATATTCGTTTTCATTTCCTGCTGATAGATGGCATTTAAAATAGTTTCTTGTATACATATGTCAAGTTGTGTAACCTGCAGCTGTGAATTTTAATAAATAATATCAATACCTATTAAATAATACTAATAATGTAATCTCATGGTTTTTTTTGTTTTGTTTTTTTCACGCTTCCTCTAATCATTTGAATTATATACATTTTCCATGGTTCTCAATATTCATCACAAATGTTTGTATTTATTAAAAGCTTATTCCTGCTGTATTTGCAGTGACAGCTTGGGAAAAATACAGTAATACAATCAAATAATAGTTGGCTATTTTTGTGATATTTGTAACTCTTAAGTCATTTAATTAAATTATAAAGTTTCAAATAAAATAGCATATGATTAAATATATTTCTAATCTTGGCAAAAAGTAGTTGATCAACTTATTTATAGTTTGATAAACAACACTTTTGTTCAAAGGCTAATTAAATGTTAAATAACAGACCTTTAATCAAAGTTATGACTTAAGATCTCTGTTTTCCATCTAGCACACATAATTGTTAAAGAATAACATTATAAAATATTGAAATATGTATAGTGGTTTTATTGATGTTTTCAGCTGAACAGAGTATATATAGTATTTGATTACCCAGTGACTGTATCGATGATTAAATTGTGGAACTATGCCAAGACTCCAAATCGAGGTGTAAAGGAGTTTGGGGTAGGTTGAATATTTATTGATTTTGCTAGTAAATTTAAAGTTAAAAAAAAACACTTTGGGGACCTGCTGTGGTGGCTGCATGGTCTAAGGCTCCATTCTTGTGTTAGACTAGACTGTCGATGACAAGGAGATCGGCGTTCGAATTTCATTCGGATGTACTGAGAGTGGTTTTTATAAAAGATTATTTACCTTCCCTTCACACAAATGCGGGTACACTTCCTCTAAATTCAACCTTAATCATCCCCAACTCATTAGTATAATTAGTAGATATGCGTAAGCTCAACAGTTACTAAGATGTGGTGCTTAGAAAAAAAGGTACTTTAGGAAAACATACTGATAAAAATCCTGGTCATTGGAGAATTTACTTCCCTCATGTAAATTCCAAGGATGCTAACCAATACGGTTACATATTGGTTACATTTTCTATTTTAATGCACCCAAACTATTCATAACAAAGTGGTCCGATCTTCTTGTTTTATCAGGAAATGCCTACTTTGGTTTTATAAACGTTTTCAAAATCAAAATTTATGAATACTCATTTATTTAGAACTCTAAAATTGCAGGAGTAAATTCCTTTTTAAGTTAAATAAAGGTATAAGGTTTTATTTAGCTTCAACAAAATACTTTTACTTCACAGCTCATTTTATGACATCTGTTTCGTTTTTTTTTTCTTTTCTCTTTCAGATTTTAGTTGATGACTTGCTAGTTTATAATGGCGTTTTGGACAAAGTGTCTATTACTCTTAATTCCAGTACTACCAATTTACCCAGTATGAAAGTCCCTCACAGGACTGTACTGTTTACTAGAGATAAAGAACTTCTTCAACAGGAGCACAGTAATCAAGTCAGGTTAGTTTAAAAATGGTTATTATACTACTAATTTTCATATTTATTTTAAAAGTTTTTTTATAGTTTTTATTATAAAAAAAGAACACCAAAAGTTGAGTTCAATAAACATTGAAAGTAAGGTAAAAAGTACATGAGAAACATACTCACCAGAAAGTTGTTGATAAGAGTTCACATTCGTTATTTAGAACCCACGTATTTGTCCACATGGTTAAGGTGTGGTTGAGCACGGAAGGATCGAGTCGAATCCCTGCCAATTGTAATGAGGGCGTCTTTTCTAAAATGTTTTTTCCACTTTTTCTTCACATAGAGGCATGCACATTTCCTATTAATTCTTTCTTTCTTATCCCAACTTCACTAGTGTGACTGTGTGGCTAGCTTGGTTGGGTGATAAGACTTGATGCACCGAAGATAAGTGATTTAAGTGAAACAATCAAACACTTGGATTTATATTAAAAACATAATATTTATTATTAATTGCATTTTGCAGGCACAGTAGCTATGGCCATGACGTTCGTCTTTTGAACAACAGCCAGCGAGTTACTTCAGGTGGATCATACCTTTCAGCGGACCAGTCGTTGAGACCTTGACATCGCTTGTTCCGCCCACTCGTAGCAAGAGTTTACATAATATATAATTTTTCTGGAGCATATATCAAAAATATATAAGATATCCTTTTATATATTAAGTGTCTTATATTACACTATATTTAATCATGAATACGTCTGACTATTTTGTTGATGTTATTTTTTATATTTACTACTAACAAAAACTTTCCTTTCAAGAACTGTGCAAAGCTTACTGTTGTTGGTTTTTATAGATATGATTTTTCTAGCCCTTTTGGTGTATATATAATATTTTACTTAATAGTGGTGTTCATTGCCTGTGGAATTTAATTTGATTTCACAATGTTAAAACGTTATTTTACTATAATTCACAATCTTTTTTTTTAAGCGTGTTAAAGGGAAAAGTTATTTCACATTAACTTGCTCATTTGCCATAATATGGGAAAATAATGGGATGACACAATCGGTATTGTGTCCTTAATACGTCATGCCCCACCTTAAGTGATCTTGGTTCTGTGTCAAATATCTGCTGATCTTGATAAAACTGGCTCATTTCTATCCTCATTGTCTTTATTTTATTCTAAACTTCTTCAATCCTTGTTCTAGTTTTCTTTTGGTAGTTTCTATCTGAACTAATACCACCTAGGTTTTTTTCCTGATCTTTCTATGGTAGAATCTTGACTTTAATTTTTAATTTTTTCCCTAATTTGTCCATTTATTGAATATCTTGATTAAATTACTCTATATAACCCTTAATAGTTTATCAAACATGGATGTTAAATTGGCCTGGTTGCTGTTTAGTTCAAGATTTATTCGCCCCACCTTTTAGCACCTATCAGCGCATATGTCATGATGGTAGTTGCATCGTTTTAAATGTCTGTAAGCTTCTTAGTTACTTTCCCTGGTTCTATCACCTCTTTGATTATTAATTGATTCATCGTTGGTTTCAATTTTCTCAAATATGAAACCATAATACTTTTCTATCGAGCTTCTTGGGAATGTTTTTGCGGTCATAAATCCTTCCACCCTTCCAAACAAACAAACTAGCAATCACAGGCGTGCTTAGACATTTCCGTTAGAGGGGGTCACCGAGAGTTCACCAAGCTCCCTCTTTTTCTTTACTTTTACACCAGGAAGTTAATATTAATATTTTATACATAATATAATCATATTGTTTCACCTCTTAAATCTATATAATGTGTATAAAGACAAAAGTTCTCACTCACTCACTCACTGACACATCACCTTATAGACCTGGGATTTTTAAATTCGGCAGGAAGATGCCTTTCAGGTAATAGGTATTTTATAAATAGGGATTTTGCGAAATTTAACCGCAAAGAAGGTGAAACTGAGTTTGGAACATTTTTAAAATTACATATAACCTTATCTTTTAAACCACTTGAGCTGGAAAGATGAAACCTAGAAATGAGGTTATTTTTAGGTAATGGGCCAGAGTATTTTTTATTTTTCAAAATTTAACCATCAAGGGGTGGGGGGTGAAAATGGTAGAGGGTGGTTTTTTTTTCCATCTTTCAAACCACTTGAGCTGGAAAGATGAAACTTATCTCGGATGTTCTTTTTAAGTAACGATCCGGATTATTATTTTTTATTTTTTGAAATTGAAGCCCTAAGAGAATGAAATGGGAAGGAAATAGTTTTTGAATGGTTTCAAAATGCAAAAAGATATGAAACCTGTGCTTAGCACAGCCTCTCGGCCAATCTAATATGTATTATTCTTAAATACTTTATCTAACATTAAACATATTCTTTAGTTAAATATTTTATTCACAAATATTTAATAATGTAGCTAGTATGGATATAATCACAGGCTTCACCTGTCCTTCGAATGGGATGTTTATAATTTGTAGGGCTTATCTATTTCTATTAACCTTTCAAAGCCGGTCCAATGAAATTATGATATTTAGAATCGGAGAAATAGGCCCGAAAGTTATGTTTCGTAGCCGCCATCCTTAAACAAAATGCTGGATGTAAATATTAATTAGCCCGTATTATTTTAATCAAACATATGAACTACGTCCATGCGAGATTACTACATAGTAATTTTTGGGGTGTTTTTGCTTGAATGATTAACAGACAGGCAACAAACAACTCATTTTTAAAATTATAATATTGCATTGAACCCAATTTTTAAGTAATTGATAAAACCTAACAAAATGTTTTAGTTCCTGCGTAAAGGTACACATTTTCATGCACAGGGTCTAAAATTTAAAAAAATCTCAAATCATTGCATGCGGTAGGCCGAGATATTGCTCACTACTCATGACAAACTAACTCTTTGTTTTATTAATATGTATATTACATATTACATATGGCTGAATTATACAAAAGCTCACAACAATATAATCACTATCAAAAATGGTGTACACAAACACAAATCACATTCTAATGACACTTAGCTTTTGAGCTTTGCAATCACTAGATCAACTTCCAAAATTGTTGCAAGAGCTTTTTAAAAAAAAATTTGGATGCATCAACTTTTTTTCTTCCAATATCTTTAAAGTTTTAATGTAAGCCTCATATCAAAAAACGCGCTATCAGAACGCTGTGCTCTAAATGCCCTCAACGGTCTAGATATTCAATTGAGAATCTTCAAGTTCTTTGCTGAACCTGAGAAGTTTCATAAGAATGTCTTTCTATTCAGTTTTTATTTATGGAAGTTTGGAGGTTTTATTTATTTACATAATAGTGTGCACACTATCAAATAACTCATGAAATTCGAGCATAGACAAAGCTCAAGATTCAAGAAATTGGCAAATCAATGTAACATATATACAAATATAATTTGATCGGCCCATACAGGTGTGCTATCAAAGCAGCTCAGATTGCCAGATTAACATGAAATTTTACATTTCTATCCTTAAGCTGTTTAAAATTGTTTATGCATTATTAGCCAAAATTGCTGATTTATTTTTATTGTCATCAATACATTACATACATTAAAGAGCACCACTATGTCACCAGGGGACCACCAGTAGTGACTTTTCAAAGTGGCAAACTACTCTGTCAAATTGGATCCAGCAGCCAATATTGGGAATAGATATCCTTTTCAGGCTCTTCTAGTCCATCATGGCTGTGTTTTATTAGCAAAGCCACGGACGTAAATGCACATAGTAAGTAATTTAGGAACTGATGGCTTCATGCCTGCAACCGATCCCTGTCATCGTCGAATAGCTGGTAAACCACCCCACCCCCACTTTGGCTAGACTTCCATCAGCGGGAGGAGTTGGCTCCTCCTTCCGTGTCTACTGGACTCACAGGCCAGGACGTTACGACAAAACCTAGAAATCGTTCTTACTCAAAGAGGGCTTTAACCTAGATTGAAAAAACTAAATCTTAGGAATCACCCTAAAAAGGGCTTTTACTTATGTCATCCCATTAGGGCCCTCGGAGGAGGTCAGGCACCTAGCCTTAGGAATCATCCTAAAAAGGGCTTTCAACCCAAGTTGCCTATCAGGGACCTAATGGAGGTGGTCTGACTAGCTTTCCTGAATAGTAATAGCTATCATTGGCTAGGTTTGTGGCAAGTAGCGGACCATTCACTCCAACATACACGACTTTGACAGAAATTTATCCGTCTTTCGGGTTTACCCTCTAGATGTTATCCAGGGGTCGCCTCCAGAAGGCACTCTGCCAGGATTACCGGGCGAGGAACATCCCGCAGGCAGGTGTGGTAGTCCTCTTGTCCCTTCCAAGTTAGGGCAGTCGTCACGAGGGCAAGAATTCATCTCAAACCAATGAGTTTCCAACTTCGACCCGGTACTACCCATACATACATACATACAAACAATGGCCCCAGAACTATCTTTGCGTTAAGAGCAGGGGTCTGGGGATCATCCAAAACAAGATAGGGTTGAAGGACTTGCAACCCCAAACCAAAGGGGATTGGGTGCTATCTCAAGGGTTCTCTCTCAAAAATGGTTGAAATTTACATACCCTTTTAAGTTATTTAGAGTGGCTATCATCTGGTTTCTTAAAAATATTATATGTCTCTAAAAGCTATTTGGAGTGGTAACCGCTTGGATTTAAAAAAAAAGCCGCTAAAAGATATTTAGGATGGTCTACCTCCAGATTATTATTTTTTTTTTTAATTCGAAGCCTCTATAATTTATATGGTATGATTTTCACAAGGATTTTTTTTCAAATTAGATGACTTTAGAATTTGTATAGAGCTGGTTTTTATTAGCTGTAATTAGAGTTCAATGCATCCTTTTCTCCCCAAATAATTATTTCTTACATTATTCGGGTGTGTGCCTGCCTCATTGAAAACATTATTTGAAGCAATATTAGGTTAGGGGGGAAAGGGGGCGTAACCTACCTGGCCTCTCCTCTAGGTTGTTTGCATGCCTATAATAGAAGTCCCTTCTTAAGTCAATTCAACCTCTATTACACAGTCATAACCAGACGATCGTTGGTCCTGGTTTGTAATAATACTGTCTTCACGCTAGTTTTGTCTCTTAACTTTTAAACAGTTTGACTGATATTATGCATATTAACAAACTCAAAGGAATTTTCAAATTTTTCCTTAGCACTATCGTGGACCAAATCAAACACGGAAATATGAGAATTAAAATTCATATCTTATTTACATTCTTTACTCTGCTTTACTCAAGACCTGTAAATAATAATCCTTATAACGTCAAGTTCACTCACAAATTTTGTGATTAAATTACCAATCCTGTGCTGAGCTGATTGTCTCTTGTAGTCGGCTGTCAATATATTAGTGGCTTGGTCCTCGATATATGAGAGGCTCATGCCTTGGTGGATGAATGGATTGGTCCTCAGTAAATAAGTGGCTTGATTCTTGGTTGATGAGTGGATCATTGTTGTCTGGCAGTACCTCCTCATAGTTAATTCATTTCAAATGTATTTTATCTCGTTACTTCACACACACACATGTAACAGGCTTCAGGGTCATGCACACAAAATTCCTTATTTCGTAATTTAATGTGTTGAACAAGAGCTTGATTATGGCACCAAATCCTTTACTATGAGCCAAAACGATTACAAAATGCAGCCATCTTTTTCGGGGCCAACGTGTATACAACCGAAAGGACATATCAAAACAAGCAAGATCGGCTTGGAGTGTTTGTTTATTATTCAATTTTATAGTTCTGGCAATAGATCATGTAATGAATGCATTGTGTTGTTGGTTTATATAGTTAAATTAATATAAACAATATATTTTTAGATATATTAAAATAATGTTTAAATTTGGTCACTATCTACACCTTTATTATATAACTTCTCCGTCCATGTAAGCTACACTTTGGCCTAAAGGGTGGTTTAAATTTTCTATAAATGTATTTTTTTGGTGTTAAAAATACTTTTTTAAGTACTATCTTGACCAAGTGGAATGTAGTGACACGAATTTTCTCTTTCTTTATTATAGATTAGATAAAACTGATGGTTTTTGTATATTTACTTCATTTTATTGATAAAAATAGGTAAGGTCATGTGTCAGACACCTTAGCTTAGTCGGTAGCATGATTGTCTTCTGAGCTATGAGTCCCGGGTTCAATTCCCGACATGGCTGAAAATTTATCATTGAAGAAAATATGGGTTTACCTTTTCGCATTGATAAATTGATGACTTGGGGGCTGGGTGTTGTACTTGTCATAGTCTTAGATTAGATTATAAGGCATATGATGAAGCTATGACAGGCCTAGTAGGCCAGTAGTGGAAAATATATGGCTTGAATAAAACACTGACCCGGACCACAGGCTGGAAACAGTAATGGATGTAAATAAAAAGTATGGTTATCTAATAATCAAATTATTTTCATTAATAAGAAATATTTTTCCCTCTATAAGAGCAGAATAGTCAAGCCCACAGCCTTGTGATTTGTTTTCTTTTAAGTTACAAAGCTAGTTTAAAAACAATATAAAAAAAGTGTTACATCGATCTGCATTATAGAAATACCCCAATCCTCACAATGGAAATATTCAAGATTTGCCACAAAATATCAGGCTCAGTTATTTCATTAACTCTACTGCTGTACTCAGTTGTATACTGGTTATAAGTAAATTAAAAAAAATAGAAGTTAAATGTATTATTTTTCCACACTATTGTCACGGTTGTTAATTTTGCTTGTGGCCCAGTTACAGACTGTTCACGATAGGTTTTTATCTGGATGACAGTTCAAAAATAATATGTTTAGCTTTTGGGTTGCCAACACTTGTAAAAGATCACAGTTTTGTTATACATGTAAAGATCTTTAATTAACTGTTATATATTACATTTAAAATAACGTAAACTTAAGTTTTCTCATACTATTTAATTTTTTAAAATAATTTCTTCTTATCCAACTCGAAACAATATTTTAAACATAATTAAAAGTACTTATTTTTCGTTTTGGAACGTTACTGATTTTGTGTAATATAGTGCACACATCAATATATTTTAATACAGGCATCATATTTAATTGGAAAAGAGAAAATTCTTGTCATTTTTTTACACACAATAAATAGTTTTATGATTATTTTATCTTATTTTGAAATAAGTGGAATAAAACAATAAATTAGCTTTGTGTCCAACCTCAAATAAATATATAAATAATATTGGCCTAAATTACTGTGGTTAACTATCACATTGATATATTAACCATCTGTTTTCATTACAGTGATCCAAAGTGATAGATATCAGCTGTTGGCGTAGTGATTATATTAGGGATTACTTCTAGTAGAATTTCGAGCTGTCATCCAGGTAAACTTAGCTCGTGAATCAATTATATGTTTGCTGCATTATGGCGTCATAAAAGGTTGGACCACATTGCTTTAAATTCTCAACCTTTCTATTCTCTTGATATCCTTGTGGATATCATTGTTGACCACAAACAAATATGTTTCCATTTTATTAAGATTTCTTCCTAGAATAATACAATCCTACTATAATTAATTTTATAAATGCAGACTTTTATGTGCAAATTTTCTGAAATGGGGGAATGTATGCAAATGCACATGTGTTCTGCTACTACAGACAAAAAGATTTCATTCGCTGTTTATTACTCATATTTGTATCATTATATGTGTCTATAATATATGAAAGTTGTGCCTTCATCAACCATAATATGGTATAATGCTGGTAGTCCAAATTTTGGATAATCAGAATACAATTTCAGAAAAACTGGGTGTTGGGGAAGGTGTGAAACTCATTAAAATTACATTTATTTTATTGCTAACATACTCAAGTTAAACAAGAATTGTAAGAGATAGTGTTAATAAATGCTAAATATTTACATGTTTTAATGAACACAATGTGTTTTTCTGTGTCTAAAAATACTTCAAATTTAAAGCATGTTGGATGTTATTACACCTCAGTTAAATGAATGTAAATTGTATAAAACTCATTCAACTGTAATTTAAAATTTGTGAAACAATTAGTTCTCCCTGTAGACCCTGCTGTTATTTCATGTTTAATCCAAATTTTGTTAATCTGAACACGCTTTGGTCTCATTTAATTCAAATTATTGAAGTTCTACTGGATTTGTTTAAAGTTTGGTAATGTCACTGAAATGATAAATTGTTGTACAAATTATAAAAAATCATCTAAACCCAATTTTATTTGGACTTACTTTGGTGGCTGCATGGTCTAGGGTGCTACTCTCGCAATAGACTAGACTGCCAATGACAGGGAGAGTTCGGTTTAATCCCGGTCGGGTGTACTGAGATTTTTTATTAATTGATTTTCCCTTTACACAAATGCTGGTACACTTCCTTTTAATTCAGCCTTATTCATTCTTAGCACATTAATGCAATTAGTACAAAGACATATAACTTGAATGGATATATGTATGAATATAAAACTAATACAGTTCTATACTTTATTATTTGCTCAGTCTTTCTAACCATCTTATACAATATTCTTAATAATTTATCACCCGCCTCGATGGCGTAGTTGTCTAACGCGCTTGTCGTGTTGAGCTCGACTGCTGAGGACAGGGAGATCGAAGTTCGAATCTCGGTCGGGTGAATTGGGGGTGGTTTTTCCTAAATGCTTTTCCACTCTCCCTCCACGCAAATGCGGGTTCACTTCCTCTAATTCCACTTTCCCAATTCCTAAATCCATTAACGTAATTAGTACTTAAAGTGTATAACCCGAACGGGTAGTAAGACGCGATGCTAAATATTATTATTAATAATTTATGATTATAATATACAACATAAGTATAACTTGACAAACATGGTTAACATGGTTTAGTATTAACTATTGTTTCACAAATAAAGTCAACTCAGGGAAAAACCGTTAACACTAAACGTTCATATCCTACAGCAAGTAAGTAATAAGATGGACCCCCTAAAAATATTTTTTTATGTACAACAGGGAATCAAACTTAAGTCCACTAGATCTGTAGTCAACATTTTGGTCATGAGTAAGGGCTCTTGAGCTTTAGAGGATCTATTTGTTTGAATTAAATTTACTCTTTATCTTGTGTTTAATGAAGGCAGACCTTAAAAAGTCCATAAGAAACTAAACAGTGACCAAATTTTTACTAAATATTTTCAAGTTAATTTGGCGTTTTTTCGACTGAAATAACCTTGACCATAAACAATATTTAGGTCAAGGCTCCCAACAATAATTTCTGTATAAACTAGAACAAAACTTTATTAATATTAGTAGGCAAATGTAACTTACTGATAAGCACTTCAATAATATACAAACAGGTGTTTCGATAATATTCATCTTTATAGTGAATGTATATCAATTAAATATATATTTGCTCATGAACACTTTCTTTTATAATCCTTTTTCCTATTTAAAACTAAATGAATACATCAAGTTAAAAGTGGGCCTGTGTACAAGACGAACCAGGCTTATTGGTGACAAAGCCAGAAGTCCTGGGTTCGATTCCTATCTCTCGGTTGTCGTTTATCACGTATTTGAATTTTTTTCTGTTATCAGGTCTAATCCTGTGGGCAACCATCATGATGTATCAGTTTGTGATTGGCATCAACTTAACACTAATGTGTATTATAAATTAGTACATTAAATGTGTAATCATAAAATTATTTCACTTTGAATAAGTTGTGTGAACAATATTTGCTACTAATACAAACCACAGGATTATCCAGTAGTGCGTGCCTCACTTAAGTATGTTAGCAGCCACACACATATATTGTGTGAGGTGAATAAATATCTCAGAACATGTGACTGCATAAACACAGTTTATCAGATACATTTTACAACAAATAAACATTTACAACAGTTTAAAGTTTGTCAGCAATTAATCCAAACAAAACAAATGTGATTCAACTAGTTCTCTGAAAACTTAAAACTCAATGTATGCTAAGCAGCAGGGATTCAGGAGGCCTGGGACGGAATTTCACTCAATTGATTACAACAAATTTTATTTATTGGTTGCAATAAACTTTGCAGCTGTAAACGAGCGGTTTATTTAGTAGTAACTTGTTTTACTACCCGTTTGTAATACCCTTTCTTAAGATTCAGTGGGATTTGATTTTAAAACAGCATTTTAGTTATCAAGTCTCTCACAGTACTTCAGTGTGTTAGTAGTTATTTTCTTAATTGAGATTCTAATTGAAGCAGAAATAAGGGGAAATTTATTCTTCACAACAACTGACGAGAAATTATTAGTGAAAGAAAACAGCCAACACGGCTTGTAAAGAATTATTTCGTGGAATTGCAAAACAAAACCAACAGTAACAAACTTTAGATATATGTATATATGTGTGTAGCCTCAGTTCGCACAATCTAGTGCTACTCTCGTGTTAGATTTGACTGCCAAGTATAGAGAGATCAAGGTTCAATCCCGGTTGGGTGCACTTCCTAAAATTACACCTATCCCATCCCTTACACATGAGAGTATTAGACGTATAACCCGAATGGGTAATAAGATGCGTTGCTTAAAAAACTACATAATACGGGAGTGTTTTACGAAATGGTTTGCAATTTTGGCTTCACGCAAATGCATATAAATTTCCTCTAAATTCCTAATTTCAAGTTAGAATAATTAATATATAATATGGCGATTTGAATGGTTCGTGAAACCCTGAATAAAACAGTTACAATCAAATAATAAAAAATATATTTAGCCAATGCGATAGTAATAGTCATATAAAAATATAATTAATACGTATTAATATTCTTGATGATTATTGATTTTGAAAAAAAAAAAAAAAAATTGTGTGTGTGTGTATATGTATATGTATATATATATATATATTATATATATATATATATTATATATATATATAGTATACACAACACGCTGCTGGCAAGATTTCCTATGCCTGGAAAAATATAATTATGAACCTGACATTAAGACCGCGTGCCCACCGATAGTGTTTTATTTTTATAATTATTATTATATATATATTTATACTTTTTAATGATGTTTGTAGTTTTATACCAATGATCCCCAATCTTAAGGTGGCCACAGACCACTCATTCGAAAATTGATTAGAGCACGAACCATTCTCCTCCCTCCTCAACCCCACCCCCTCACTCGGGCAACTTCTAACTTCTTACACTACGACTATCCCATGTTTAAACCAGATTCAAACGAGTCCCTGAAGTTACTATCGTCTTGAAGTTCGATCACCTCTTCTAAGATCTCATCAGTAAATCTTTGATTGTTTACATTTGCTACTCTTTCTATGTCTGTTTTGATTTTATCCAGGGACATTTTCGCTAATTTATTATTATAAATATTATGTGATATATGAATGTTTTAATGATGAAGGATAATATATGGCTGGATCTTTTTTCTTTTAATGAAAATATTTTAACCTATATTTTAGCAAATACATACTAAGCTTATGGTTTCTCTAATACTTTGATAGTATATTCTTATTTTAATAATATTGTTTTGGTGTTTAACTTATTTTATATGACCTGCCACATTTGTAATCTTAGTTTTAAAGGTTCGAAGTCTTAACTACAAATTACAAATGTAAGGATAGATTAGTAACGGTGAGATGACTAATTTCAAGTATATGAACTAGTATTTATTAACTTGATGCCATCTTGGGACTATCTTATTCCTATTATTACTTTATATATACACTTTATTACGTTTTGTTTTAGAAGGATCATCGATATATGTGTTTGCTTCTATCCTGTGACATAGTTTATTACATTTGTATCTATTTAATTCTAGAAAACCTACAAACAATTAGTTTCAATATTCAATATGTTATAATTCTTGGTGTGTCAATTGTCATTACTCATTAGTGATGCATTTTGGTTAATCTTATGTAACAAAGAAAACAGTTTCTGACTTTTACAAGAAGCTTACTAGCCTCAAATCAACCAAAAACTTATTGACCCACATTGTCTAACGCGCTACTCTCATGTTAGACTAGACTGCCGATAATGGGGAGATTGAGGATCATATCTCGGTTGGGTGTACTGTGGGTGGTTTAAAAAAATTGTTTTCCACTGGCTATGTTTATGCAAATGTGGGTACACATCCTCAAAACATAACCTAATGCCTAAACCGTTCGCGTCGCTATTACATAAGCGTATAGGCCGAACGGGTAGTAAGACGTGGTGTTAAAAAAACAAAACTTTGGCTAAAGCCTGTTTTAAAGGATATGGCCACCGATGCAAATCAACTCCGCGGAGTTAGCCCGCAATAGTGTCCTACCGACCGAGAATCCGCCGTCTGTTAGCGAAGATAGTGCACACTTCCGCGGATAGAGGGTATCATGTGGTCAGCACAACCAACGGCAGATGCTACTTATTTATTCAAGTAGTTTCTCATTCTTCCTCATGAGGTTGAGTTGTCCCTGTTTCAGACCCACTGGTTCACAGAAAACCTGGAAGCGCTGGGGATCGAACCCGGGACCTTACAGAGGTGGTCTACTGACAGGGATATCCAGGATTATTTAAATACTAGATACATATACAAAAGTTACGAGTGATGTAGTCAGTGGCGGCTCGTAGCTAAATTTAGTGGGGGTACTGCTTCAGAAATTTTTTAGTCTTTGTTTTAAAATTGTGTAAAAGGGAAAAACATGTATAAAAAGAAAATTTATTCAGGAACTTGATAAAATCTTAACAAAAAAAAACAACCAACAAACTATTATAGTTACTTTAACTTAAATTGTTACAGTTAAAGCTTGATCTATTTATTTAAAATTGAAATCCATTCTTCTTGTTTTAATTTGCGCAAAAAGTTCAATAATTTTCTCCTTTTTCTCTGGATGACAATTGAGGAAATTTTTCTCCATTGAAAGTACTGCAAGCGCATTTAGTCTTTCTGTTAAATAAAATAACCGAAAAAAAAATGAATTAAATAGAATAGCTGGAAGAATAATAATCTAGTTCTACACTCTTCTACACTTTATCACATTCAAGAATATGGTATACGGTTTTTAAGCACAACACACGCTGAGTAAAAAAAAACTTCTTTCCACCATCACGCCAGAGCCGGCACTGCGAGAACAACAGTGCTCTCTCTACCGGGCAGTCCCACCTTCCTCCTTAACCCCCTTCTATGTGCGCATGCGCACAACAGTCAAACACCACGTCGCTGGCACTGTGAAGCGCACACTTCCATATAAAGATGTTTGTATCTTTTTCATAAACTGGGGGATGGCTACTGAAGTACTGACATTAAGCTTAAAGAATATATATTGTACTAAACATTATTATTATTATTATTATTAGCACCGCGTCTTACTACCCGTTCGGGTTATACGCACTTACGCTAATGTGTAATGGTAGGGTGATTGTGAGATGAAATGAAGGACCTACAGTTTAACGTGGAATCCGAACCACGGTGGAGACCTGGCATTCCTCACATTCACAAGATGTCTTGTCAGAGGTGAAGGAAGGTTTTGTAATCAGATAAATCTTTGCCGGACCGAGGATTGAACCCGGCCGCCAGCATAGAAGTCTGACACCTTACCCTAGACACCAGGTCACCTGTACTAAACAAATAAAGAAAGAATTAAAGATAAAATGACTCATTGTATTAAATGTTATAGATAATATCAATTGTAAATAGGGGGTGTTGCAGTTCCGCAGTGCCTATACACGAGCCACCAATGGATGGAGTAATAATGGGCATTCATTGTATCTGACTGTCAACAAATACGATCCCTAGAAAACCAAATGGTTTCAAATATCTCTCAATGTTTAATTACTTTAATGGGCCCAAGAGGGTGTATCCGCCCCCAACCCCACCCCCTCAATTTCCTCCAACCAGCGCGGTTTCAAGTCAAACCAGGCGATATCATCTAGTACCTAACTACTTAACATTCTACAAGGGATTTTTCCCTTGCTTTATTTATGGTCCTGCACGAACACGAGTGCTTGGGATATTTTTTTTTTAGGTTGGTATAGAAAAAAGGAGTGGAATGAAGGGTGGGCGTGTTCTGAAATGCGCGTGCTATGAATATTTCCGGGCAACATTCAGCTGGCTTACACTTGGGGATACATTAATCACTATTACAGAGTGCAATGGGCACGAGTTTTTTTCCTTGTTCTCGTTTTATTTTAATCTGTTAGGGATTCTGTTTAACTAAAATAGGGCAAAGCACAGATAATGCGTTGTAAATGATGTTATAATATATTTCATCAAAACTTTTTTTTAAATAATAAAAATACCTTATGTATGCAAATTTGACAAACGCAAATGTATTATTTGAAAGTACTTGATATATTTACGAGCCTATAAGACTCGGAAGTTCGACTTTTAATGAAGACTTATTTTTTCTTGCTTACGTGATCGACTGAAAGTTGCATCAAGATCGACCGTGGTCGACGAGTTGCCTCTGACGCCTGATATAAAGCAACACTCTCAACATAGATTGAACTGCCGATAGCAGAAAGATCGGAGTTTTAATCCCAGTCGGGTGTACCGAGTTACATTATTTACCTAAAAATGGTTTTCCACTATCTCTCCACGCAAACGTGGGTACACTTCCTCTACATTTAACCTTCTTAATCCATAGCACATTCACGTAAATCGTAATTAGTTATTAATATTATCACCACGTCTTACTACCCTTTCGGGTTTTACGCACTTACGCTAATGTGTAATTGTAGGGTAATTGTGAGAGGAAATTAAGGACCTACAGTTTAACGTGGAATCCGAACCACGGTGGAGGCTTGGAATTCCCCACATTCACAAGTTTTGATTAATACACGTATTGTCAGAGGAGAAGGAAGGGTTTGGTAATCAGATAAATCTGTGCTGGGGCCAAGGATTGAACCCGACCTCCAGCACAGAAGTCTTGACACCTTACCCCTAGACCACCAGGTCACCAATAAATATTTCATACGCCTGATCCAAAGGTGTAGCGACGCGGAGATAAAACAAAATTTGTATATATTTGTATTCTCCCCCTAAATACATTAAGGGGTCGTTTAGATGTTTCTTGAAATAATTCATTATTTATAGTAAAATAATTGACTACGCAAATTTAATTGGAATATTGTTAAGTATTAAAAAAATCTAAGTGAAATAAAGTAGAGGGAATAAAGTTTTTAAACAAAATATTTTAATAATAAGTTGAAACAAAATATTTTATTTTTGTTTCAACTTATTAGTCCAGGCAATACAGAGTAAAAATACATTTAACCTGGGCAAAATTGTTTCAAAGCTTTTTTAAATGTTTCAAGCTCAGGAAATATTTCCAAGTAACATGTACAAAATAGGACCACGGGAACACTCCCAAAAATGGATTTAAAAATGGAGACCGGCTGTTTCCTACGAAATATCTAAGAACTATAATAACGATTTATTTTATAGTCATTTAATAAACGTAATTATGTTGTACTGAAGTGCGTAGCATCCGTCTCAAACCAAATGTGAAGAAAATAAATTGTTGAAATAAAAATATATATATATATTTAAAAGCTAGAGGCTACCTCTGAGTTTTAAAATAAAATCCTGCAGAAAACTGCGTTAAGCTCTGTGGTGTCATTCAAGATGGTTGCGCGCGCAGTAAATCAATGACGTCTTTCTGCGAGCGTTCACTGTTGAATATTAACACATCGTTGCCAACAATAAAACATTTTTTTTTTCAGTGATAAAAAGGAGCCATTCTTCCTGTCGTTGTAACTGGCTAGGCGATGGCGATAAATGAAAAACTAACAATATATTTCAAAGAGAAATATAAAAGTGAATTCTAGAGTAAAAAAACGGTAATATTAGTAACAACTATACATATAGGTAGCTATATTTTTTTATCTTCAAGATAGTCAATGACAATTCTATCAATTTAAGAACTAAGCATACAAATATTACTTACTTACTTTATGGGATTAGGAACTCAAGTTTTTGCCGCACTTACAAAGTACGCCACCTATCCGTATCTTGAGCTAGTTCTATCCAGTCCACCTCATTACACCCTATCCCTATCTTAAACTAGTTCTATCCAGTCCACCTCATTACGCCCTATCCCTATCTTGAGATACTTCTATCAAGTCCACCTCATCACACCATATCCATATCTTGAACCAATTCTTTCAGGTTCATTCTGTTATCCTCCCATCTGGGTCTAGGTCTAATGGTCTCTTCCCACTGGGTTTGTCAGTCAGTACCCTGAACAAGGTTCTAGATTCTTCCATTCTCACCACATGTCCTGCTCATCATAATCTACAAGACTTGATTACTCTAACAATGTATTATGATGAATACATAATATATAACTCATCATTATATAACCTCCCCCACTCTCCAGTAGCCTAAGCTCTTTTTGAATCCAATATCTTCCCAAGCATCTTGTTTTATAGCACCGATAAATATGTTTTCGTAATATAAGTTAAGAGAATATGTTTAACATCCATAGAGAATAACATGTAACGTTATTGTTTTGTATATTCTTAGTTTTACATTCCTTGAAAGCAGGCAAGGGGTTAATTACCTTAATCACTGAATAATAGTATGCATTTCCCAACTGTATTATTTTCCTAATCTTCATTCTAATATCATTATAGCTAGATAAAACCTTTCCTAAATATTTAAACTCATTAACCTTGTCAAATTAATGATATGTTCGTTGTTCGCAATAATCTATAATTTATCGTCCCCAATCTGTGTTATCTATGTTATAATATATTTAGTTATTCAGCGCTCACTTCTAAACTTCTTTCCTCACTAGCCTCTAATAACATTTCTGAATTTCTTGCAACAGCTTCCTAGCTATCACTTAACAAAGCTCTATCTGCTGCATATCCTAATAGCTGTATTGTATCGTTTAGTGTCAACCCTTCCCTACTCTATTGCATTACCCTAGTACAGTAGCCCCATGGCTTCTTTGGTGTTGGCCAACAGCTCACAGCTGACAGCTAAAAGCTTTGAAAAGTTACCAGACCAAATTATGTATCCCTACGCCGAACCATATGATCTGCAAAAACATGTGTTTGGCAGCTGTCACTTCTGACGGTAAAAATTTAGGTATTATACCTAAACGTTGACTGTCAGAAGTCAGCTGTGAGCTGTCACTCAGCACCAAAGAAGCCATGAGGCTACTGTAGCAGACTCTAAGTCTGTAATGGAGTAATGAGGAAAGTGCAGCTCTTGGTTTCAAACCATTATGTATTTCTAAAGTGTCTGATAAATGACATCCTACCCATACCCTGCCACGCGTGTCAGTCAAACAGACCTCAATTAGCTTTCATATGATTTGTTTCTTATAACCGAATCATGGTGCTTTTTTTTAAAAAAAATCTATATATAATTGATGAACAGTCATTTTGTATTTCTATTTTTTATTATAATATTTGTCGAGTAGTAAAAATATGATCCATTATTGATCTATTTCGTCGAAATCACACTAGTGAACCCCACTTATTATTTCCTCTGCATATGCCAATTATTTCCTCTACATATGGCGTCAATCTCATTAAACTAATGTTAGATAAAATTTATAGCATTTTGATGGTAGTGATATACTTATAGTTATTACATTCTGTTATATCACGTTTATATATATATCATTCTATATAAACAGTGGCGTAGGGACATTTTTATTTGGGAGAGAGGGGAACCGTAAATTTAATCATGTGTTGTTGTAGGGGAAAACATTTTTGGAATAAAAAAAAGAGCAGGAAAATGTAATATTTAACGGCCCCATTGTGCATTTTTCTCATTTATTTAAGGCATGCTAAACATTAGAATACATACAGTAGCCCCATGGCTTCTTTGGTGATGACTGACAGCTAAAAGCTTTGAAAAGTTACCAGATCAAATTATGTATCCCTACGCCGAACCATACGATCTGCAAAAACGTGTGTTTAGCAGCTGTCAGTCAGCACCAAAGAAGTCATGGGGCTACTTTACACACACAACAAATTAAGAAAAATTATATCTGATGTAGCTCAACTAAAAATTATGAAACACTAAAAATTAAAGTAGGTTTCCAAACACCTTTGCCCTATATTCTTTACGAGCTATAAAAACACTTACTGTTTTTTCCATTTAAAGTTTGTTGACCCTCACGGGGTATGCATTAAGCAGGCACAGGTGATTTAGTCAATGTTACCTCATAGTGGAGTGAAGATAGTTTTTTTTTTACACGTCCAAACATTGAAAAACTTCTTTCTTCAGTAACTGATGTAGATGGTATCACTACCATAGTTTTCAAAATATCTTATTGTGTGCTCCCACATTTTATTTCTACCATGTTAACTTAATGTGAACTTTTTATCTTGCCTCAACAAAATCTTTACATTATCAAAAAGATTTTTTATAATATTTTGGGGGGTAAAATTGATAATTTTTATCACCCTTAATTATTTGGTGTGGTAAAATTTACCCCTATAGTTCCCCTGCCCATCTTTTTCCTGCTTCACTGTATCGTAATGTATAATATTCATAAATGCAGCCCAGATCCATATCTAGTCAGGTATGGTGTTTGCAATGCACTATAACTTCTGGTATGGTCTAGAGCAAGTCGTTACTTTCATTGATCTGTTTCAGTCTCATTTATGGCTTTGACAAACATTAAAGTGGCAGAGGTATGAACGATACTAGTAATAACATCAATATAAAACCAGTCCCTATGATGAATGGAGTGAAGGTGTCACTTGTAGGGTCACTTGGTGGTTGCAATTCTGTGGAGGAAGACTGATGTGCAATATCACCTTCTGGCTCAGTGAGGAAAGAAACGGGAAACTACCTCACTCCTCATTTCCCTAGTACTCCTCTTCAATGCTGCCTAGGCTTTACAGCTGATGGCATTTTTTAGGATCCAACCAAACTTCAGGTTGAGTACTTTAAATACGTACATAAACTACCTCGTATGATATTGGATTTACGTGTTAAATAGTTTAGTCAGAATAAAAATGACACATTTTAAATAGGTATGGTTTTTATTTTAAAAGCTCAGAAACGAATATAATTGAAATTGGGAGAAAAAATAAGTGAATAGCAAATACTATATTAAAATAGTTTCATGATCAGAAAATTATATTTATTATTTATAGGATATTGGTTTTCTATCTAAAAAAAAAATTGAAGTTTCTATTTAACATAAGTATTTATTACATTTATCACATGTATGGTGTATCGAAGTACTTGATGTATTTTTTACAGTTGATCACAAAACATATAAAGAGAGAGAGAGAGAAAACTGTTTTTTAGCATCAATAATTTGTAAAAATAGCATTTTGGTTTTGAAAAATCTAGTTTTGTAGCATTTACATTTAAAAAATATCGCATTAAGTAGCAACTTGACAGTACTACACGACACTATAACTGACATCACTAAAATTAAAACTTAATTTAAATACTAAAAATCAATTTTCTTGTACAATATAAACTGGAGCTCAATTCTTAAAGAACTGCTGGTTTTATTAATTAAACTATAACAATGCACAGGTTTCTACCGAAGTATGCTTCATGTTGGTGTGCTTATCATTTAATATTAAATTATATTGACTTAAAAACCGCTCTGCATCTATACTATTCACTGGAGCCCAGATCGTCATCAGACCTGCATTGGCAAACTATTCATGCTCATTTCGGACGGACAAGAGCAACTGTGTCAGATCAACAGTTAATTACTCCGTCCTTAACTTAGGTCACAAGCTGCCTTTTAAAATACTTGTAGCCATTTAAAAAAAATATCATCATTAACTTTTTTAAATGTAGGAGCGTATAACCCGAACAGGTAGTAAGACGCGGTGCTAAATATTATTATTATTATTATTATTTAAATGTAGCGGGTCTATTTTTGGCACATCACATGATTGAATCGTGGTCTTACATTGGGAAAATACCAAGAAATACTTATCCCAAGCGCTTCAAATGTATTTCCGTAGGTAGTAAAGGATGACCAATATTAAAAAAAATATTAAATCTAACAAATTGTCCCAATTTACAGATAATTTTTTTTAAAAGTTAGAAATCATTGTTATTTCGCTCATAAAGGCATTTATCACGGAAAAACTCGTTTATTGCTTTATATCGCGAATATAATATTAAACTGAACCATATGAAAGGTGAACATTAAAAAAAACTATTTTGATGACTTTTAATTTTTATCGCTTTTGCCGCTAAAACGAAAAAAAACAGTCTCTTTCGCCCCCCCCTCCCTTCCTCATATATATATATATTTAATTAGCGTTCATGAGTCCTGTAGTCTGGTAATGTTTATATTATTATTATTATTATTATTATTATTATTATTAACACCGCGTCTTACTACCCGTTCGGGTTGTACGCACTTAACGCTAATGTGTAATGGTAGAGTGAATATGATATGAAATGGAGGACCTACAGTTTAACGTGGAATCCGAACCACGGTGGAGTCCTGGCATGCCCCATATGCTAAATACTAAATTGTTAATACGTTGTCGGGTGGATTGTACACGTTTTAGATTGTTTTCAAACTTTCCGATTCATAATCGAAAATTAACACTAGCAAGCTGACTTCGGTAGTCTTGGGGTGAAGGGGTCTCCATAACCCGATACTCACGGGTTAAAACCCAGCCGAGATCGATGGATTTTTCTTGAGTGGTTAGTATCCATAGCTCAACTTCATTGTGATGCGAAATAAAGGCGTCGCGTCGGTCCTATATCGATTGTGGCATTTAACACATACCCCTGGAAGGTATGTGAAAATACCTCTACCAGCAAAATCGGTGCTCAGAAAGTGCACGTTTAGTACCTTAAATAAATTTAAAAAAATACTGGCAAGTGTAGACAAACCTAAATTTGGTTGTAGAGTCCTCTAATGAAGATTAGCTAAACCATAAAATTCAAGTCGGTTCAATATTAAAACATTATAATTAAAAATTAAACACGTTTATACATATTAATTAAATAACCCAAAATAAAACATCTATTTTAGTAAGACGTGAAATCTAATATAAGGCCTGTTCTAGTCAAACTAAGGTACACTTCCTTCTGATTGGTTTACGTATAGAAATACTTAAGCTTATAAAAAATGGTTTTATCTTACAGGGCCTTAAATAACTGACACACCCCACACGACTTGTCAAAAAAACAGTTTTGAAACTATGCATAGTATAGCAGAGGTTCTTTTATTAATGAGTCTTCATAAGGACGCTGGCTACATAAAAAGAAATGAACTAACACAGAGTTATTATGGGAATGGCAGCTCTGAAGCTTCAAAACAAAGAGAACAACTCAAGGGTGAATCCAGGGCCTGTTCTCGAGGGGGGCGGTTGGTTTTCATAGGGCTCTTTCAAGTATAAATTTAATAATTTGAATTTTTATCTAATTAATGGTAATTTTAATAATAATATTTCTAGTTTATAAAACATACTTTTAATTGATAGTTATGATAATAAAAAGAAGACTTATAATGTGTTATGAATTGGGAAGGGTGAATATAAAGAAAGTGAACCCGCATTTGCGTGGAAGGAGAGTGGAAAATCATTCAGGGAAAAACCATCTCAAGTTCACCTTAGCGAGATTCGAACCTCGATTTCCCCATCCTCGGTAGTTTAGCTCAACATGAAACAAGTGCATTAGCATCATAAGTGGTCTTAGCGAGAGAGTGCCTAGTACAGTTAGATATGTAGAGTAAGGTGGTTGATGTTGGAGTCAGGAAGGGGTGGGAGGTGATGGAAGGGGAGGGTCTATGTTTACACTTTGCCCAAGTCGCCACTGACCATAAAAACAGGCCTGTTTAAAACGGCGTCTATGGTTCACTTAAACATGTTTTTTCAAACAATTGCTAGGGGTAAGGTATCAGACTTCTATGCTGGTGGCCGGGGTTCAATACTCGGTCCCGGCACAGATTTATCTGATTACCAAACCCTTCCTTCACCTCTAACAAGAAGTGTATTGATCACAACTTGTGAATGTGTGGAATTCAAGGCCTCCACCATGGTTCGGATTCCACGTTAAACTGTAGGTCCTCCATTTCATCTCACAATCACCCTACCATTACACATTAGCGTAAGTGCGTATAACCCGAACAGGTAGTAAGACGCGGTGCTAATAATAATAATAATAATAATATACGCACTTACTCTAATGTGTCATGGTAGGGTAATTGTGAGGTGAAATGGAGGATCTACAGTTTAACGTGGAATCCGAACCACGGTGGAGGCCTGGCATTCCCCACATTCACAAGTTGTGATTAATACACTTCTTGTCAGAGGTGAAGGAAGGGTTTGGCAATCAGATAAATACGTGCCGGGACCAAGGATTGAACCCCGGACCCCCAGTACTGAAGTCTGACACCTTTACCCCTAGACCACCAGGTCACGTCAAAAATATTGTTGAAGACATAATTATATATATGTTACGGCTGTCACCTACCTTGGGTGGGTAGTACGTATCGAAGCAGACATCGTGTTTTGGCATGGTTTTCTTTTGAAAATGGCAGAATCGAGAATAGGGGAAACTATTTTACCAATTTTATTTTTAAACAACATTTGAAATTAAGTTATTGATTTTAAACTGAAAAAAACAACCTATTAACTGATACCAATTCTAACTGTTTTTATGGTGAAAACAGCAATTCGACAAGTTTTCTGATTCAAGAGTAAGCTTTTTTTCCCTCCTAAAAGCCATGTTAATCGCTCGGGAGATAGCTATCGAAATTTTATCGCTTTATCCTTTTCCTTGAGTTTGATTTTCGTAAGTCACTAATTACTCAGTACATTTGAACCAAAGAATAGGGCCACTTAAAAAATCTGTTAGGAATGACTCAGTTAATTTATTTTTAGCACCACGTCTTACTACCCATTCGAGTTATATGCCTAACTGCTAATTACACTATTGTGTTAGGGGCTATGAAGGTTACATTTTAGAGAAAGTTCTTCCTTATTTTAATAAAGGGAGAGTTGAAAATCATTTAGGGAAAACCACACTCATTACATCCCAACCGGGATCGAACACCGATCTCCCCGTCTTTGGCAGTATTGTCTATTGCGAGAGTTGCGTCTCAGACCATACGTCCACCGAAGAGGGTCTCAGTTACCTAATTAATAAACATTTGTTTTTATTTGTTCATCTAACAAGTGAGCTACTAACATTTTTTTCTATATGGGATATGAGGACTCCTCAATAGTCACCCGTCCCCCAAACCCTTCTGCCAATAAGCACTGCCAAAGTATTTAAAAACACCAAAGCTAAAATATAACGTGGGAAAAAAAAAAAAAAAAACATTACAATTGAAGCCAACCAGCTTTCAGTCGAGCGTACATCGAATCTAACACTTCCAACTAATTGCTGAGGGAATAAAAATAATAATAATAATAATAATAATAATATTAGCACCGCGTCTTACTACCTGTTCGGGTTATACGCTTTAAGTATTAATTACGCTAATGGATTAGGAATTGGGAAGGTTGAATTAGAGGAAGTGAACCCGCATTTGCGTGGAGGGAGAGTGGAAAACCATTTAGGAAAAACCACCCCCAGTTCACCCGACCGAGATTCGAGCCTCGATCTCCCCGTCCTCAGTAGTCAGAGCTCAACACGTCTAGCGCGTTAGCCAATTACGCCACCGAGGCGGGTCTGAGATAATAGGTCCTATTCAATTTAGTAAGTGATTTTTTTTCCAATTTTCATTTATCTGGAGCGGTTGTTGTTTAGTTTTGAGATGTAACACACACGAAATTACAGTTCTTCGTCTCATGTAAATAAGTAATAAAGAGCACGCATGCGCACTTTGACAGCGAGGCTGTGTCATACCAAGAGTTGAATGTTTCCACTAGGGTGGGGGTACACCAGTGTCCCCTCTCTCTACATGGTCTGTCATTTAAAAAAAGAAAAAAAAAAGAGAGAACAAAAGACGTCGCCTGAAGAAGTAGAAGAAGGAAAAAAGAAGAAAGGGGGGAAAAAAAACTTGAATAAATGAAAACGGACGTGGCACTGTAAATGAAAGCGAGATGAAGGACAAACGATGACATCCCCCTCCAGGCAATTTTCAACAAAGAAAGAGAAGTGGACGAGTCACTTCCCTAGCTTTTCCTATAGAATGGGTACATTTAGACTGAGAGAAGGGTAGCGTTTTTACTCAGCATTGTTAAAGAGTAAAGATCAGGCTGTTTCCACCCAGGTTTGTACTCAACCAAGGGTGAGGGGGGATTGATGCATGAGGGGGTCTGCGCCCCCTCCCACTCAAAATTGCAATTAACTGTACATCAAATTAAAACGTACCTATTCAAGATATTCTATGAAAAATAAATGTACACTTTTTTAATTATCGTTATTAGTTTTATGTTACGCGTCTTGATAACCGTCAGTACTATCTACGTATCTATACTATCATGAGGAAGGTAGAGTTAGGAGGAAATGTACCTCCATTTTAATGGAAGGATATGGTGAAAACCATTTAGGATAAATAACTTAAGTAAAACTCGCTCCGGTGGCTGCGGCATGATATAACGAACGCGTTACAGTACTCTTGTAGTAGACTAGACTGCCGATGACGGGGAGATCAAGATTCGATTCTCGGTCGGGTGTACTGAAGGTGGTTTAATAAAAAAAAAGTTTTCCGCTCTCCCTCCACGCAAATGCAGGTAAACATACTCTAAATATAACATTCCTAATACCTAAAACCATAGTGTAATCAGTACATAAGCTTACATCCCGAACGGATAGTAAGACGCGGTGCTTAATAAAACCCAAAATACCTAGGTACACCCTGCCTCCACATAAATGGGATCACGGTATGTTACGATAATGGTTATTTAGAGACGACACATTCGGTCAAAAACAATTAAGTTCATGGCTGTTTTTTTTTATCTTATATTTTTATAGTCGATATTCAAGTTCTAGTTAACATATGAACCAGGAGATTTTATTGGTATAATATTAAAGGGTAGTGGTGTAACACCGCTGCGGGTACGGTGTTGTGCGCTCTTTAGGTTGTGTTGACATAGTACATTCCCTCGTGGCGTCACTGTGATTCACACGTTCGCAGAAAAACAATCACAAAACAGACACGGGGTCACGTGACGAGCTCTAAGGCAGTCACAAGATTGCCTCCTCATTGACGCGAGCTGTTCTCCTAAAAAAATAATCAAATAGTCAAAGCTATTATTCATTCTTTTAGTGAGGATTACTCCATCTACAGTGGCCCCATGGCTTCTTTGGTGCTCACTGACAGCTCACAGATGACTTCTGACAGTCAACATTTAGGTATATACCTAAATTTTGACTGTCAGAAGTGGCAGCTGCTAAACACATGTTTATGCAGATCATATGGTTCGGCGTAGGGATACATAATCGGGTCTGGTAACTTTTCAAAGCCGTCAGCTGTCAGCTGTGAGCTGTCAGTCAGCACCAAAGAAGCCATGGAGCTACTGTAGATATCATATTCTGAAAATTGAAAAATGACACCTGGACATGGGAATCGAACCCGAGACATTTGGCTTAGTACACCAATGCTTTAAACACTGAGCTATCCAGGAATCGTCCCGTGCTCAGGGCCATTCTTAATTCATATTTTAAGGCAGAGTCTATGATGGACGTGCTAGATGGAGTAATCCTCACTAAAAGCATAAATAATAGCTTTGGCTATTTGATTCTTAAATCTGCGATCCCGTACAGCTGTAATAATTAATCAAGCCAACTACAGAGTCGAAGCTGGCAGCGTTATCTGATAGCTCTTGATCTTAATAAAATCACACATTTGTAGCCGAAGATTTCCGCACGTCCATCATAGACTCTGCCTTAAAATATGAGAGAAGAATGACCCTGGGTACGGAACGATTCCTGGATACCTCAGTGGTTAGAGGATTGGAGTACTAATCCAAAGGTCCCGGGTTCGATTCCCGTGTCCAGGTGTCATTTCTCACAATATGTTCTGTTAAAGTTCAACTCACCTTTACTTCGTCCGCTCTACCCGAGATGTTCGGCATGGAAGAACCAATCAAATCTTAAACTCAACCATCTAAAATGAGTGCTCACGCGCATTTGACAATGCATGTGCTGTATAGATAGAAGCAAGCAGACAGCTACGTTGGCAGTTGTGGGGAGATTTGAAATATTCCGTTAATGGAAAGCGTATTTATTGATGTAGTGGATTGTGCCATGACACAGCATGACAATAATTTAAACATATGTGTATTTTGTTAGGCTGTGTCAACGTTAGGACCTTGTGGAAATAATGGGTTAATCCTACCTATGATAATAAAACAAATAATAAAATTATATTGACCCAAAAGCTAGTAGCACGCGTTAATTGATAATACTTTCAATTAATTGTTTTTTTGCATCGTGTCTTATTACAATTTCGGGATCTGTACATTTTAATTACGTTGATGGAGTAGTTGCATGGAAGGTAAAATATACATCAAATGTCTCTCCATTTGCATAAAAGAAGAGTGAAAAACCATTAATGAATAACAACCTTAGATGACCTGGTGGTCTTAGAGGTAAGGTGTCGGACTTCTGTGCTGGGGTCCGGGGTTCAATCCTCGGTCACGGCACAGATTTATCTGATTGCCAAATCCTTCCTTCACCTCTGACAAGACGTGTATTAATCACAACTTGTGAATGTGAGGAATGTCAGGCCTCCACCGTGGTTCGGATTCCACGTTAAACTGTAGGTCCTCCATTTCATCTCACAATCACCCTACCATCACACATTAGCGTAAGTGCGTATAATACGAACGGGTAGTAAGACGCGGTGCTAATAATAATAATAATAATAATAATAATAACAATAAAAATAATAATAACAACCTTACGTACACCCAGTTGGGATTCGAATACCGACCTCCCTGTCCCCACGGACTAGCCGAGCGTATGTTTAATCCACGTACCCATCGATACGGGCGACTGGAATAGAAACTGTGAATAGAAAAAAATGTTCTTACAAAGAATAGATTACTCCCGATACTCGCCAGTAGCTTGAAAGCCCCGTCGTATCTTATTGATGCAAGATGCAAACATATCAGAGGAAACCGGTTGGGTTCAACCCCCCTCCCTTCCTTCTTTAAGGTTTTAACTAGGAATTGGCAATAGCATTCTCGAATCCTTAAGGATATTTGAGATTCGATTCGAGAATATCTCGTATTCGAGACTCAAATACTTAAAAAAGTATTTTCATTTATTTCCCAAGTGAAACTGGTTTTAGAGCTCAAATACTGCCTACTGGTAGTTCTGAATCAATTATAATTAAAGGATGAACTTAACAACCAAGCCCCAGATCAGTAATCTAACACTTAACTGAATGAATGAATGTTATAAATGAATGGATCATAAGAAAGAATGTTAGCATTTAGGTACTGTTTGTGTTTGATATTATTTTACTATATCTATATTCATAATTACTCCAAGATTAGAGATTCTGGATTTGAAGATAAATTTCAGATTCGAATTCGTAACATAGTGGAATTGACCAGACTCTAGTTTTAATATAGGCCTGTCACTCTAACCCCTGGATGTTGGCAACCCTCCTTATTATATCCTATATGTATAGGCTAGTGAAGTGGCTCCCAACCCGGGGAAGGGGGGCGAAAAACACTTCCAGGGGGGCCGTGGAACAACAAGGAAATATCGTTAAAAATAATAGATAAAAATTGCAAATATTTTTTTATTTAAATAGCTTTTTCAAAGTAATTAAGATAATTATTCCTTGCGGTATTGGCAACACTGCCTACCAGTTGTAATAAACTCGGTGACCAACCAAAATTGTACATACACAGTAGGTTCTTATTTTCAAGCTAACAAGCGCAGATTCACCCTCTAATTCTCCTCTCTACCCCCGCCTCCCCTAAACTAGAGGTTCCCAAACATTTTATATCGAAGAAGCCCTTGCAGCAGAAATAATACATGATGAAGCCCTCATAGCATTTTTTAAACTAATATAATGAACCTTCATTGACAAGTAACAATAGCTAACTTTTACAAGTATTAAAGTATAAAACAAATAGAAAACATTACATTATTTTAGCTTCATCTTTGGCAAATATCCTTTATTCAGATTTGGAACAATTAGCAATCCTAATCACTGATGTTAGTTTATAATATGAAAAACAAATAAAGAATACTATCAAATGGCCTCACGGAGCTTGAGATAACAACCATGGTGGAGTCCAAGTGTTCTGTGGAGCACAGTTTTAAAAATAGCTGTCCTAAGCTACCATTGCACCCGGGTGCAACTCCATTATCTCTTCAACTCTTGACTCCCATAAAAACCAAACAGTGTTGATGACTTGAAGGGGACTCTGTCAAACATCTAATCCAATATTCAAGAAACGATGAAAACAAAACAGTGCAACCATCACAATCGTCTACTGTCATTTTTTTTTCTAACAATATCTTGCCAGTATTATATAGAATTTTGTATAAAATAAAGAAGTGACTAGAAAGGATTTAACTTTATTTTATATATATCCCCAAAAAATAAGAGGGGGCAGGGGCGCTGATGGAAATGTTATTATTTATCAAGGGAGGCGTCAGCTGTAAAAGGTTGGAGACCACTGGGTTAGGGGTTAATCATAAGCTAATGTTTAAACTCTAGAGTCAAGAGCTATTTTTATAAGAGACTAAAGCCGAATTCAGACTATGCTCACGTTTTTTGTTAGCACTTGTTATGACGGTTTAGTGAAAAAAAACCATCTCAATAAATTATATTGAAGTACTCACACTGCCGTGATGTTTTGTGACATGTTATGTGTTATCTGAAGCCGGGATGCATGTTAACATGTCGTGACACGCATCAGCTCAAGATATGAACATCCAAAATTTCCGTCAGATATATTGAAGCATCAGAACATGACACTTGAGTTTTCTCGATTTAATTTTTGTTGTTGTTAGATATTGACATCCCAGTATACATTTTTGAAACGCTCTTCATCTTTCAAAAGTTCAGGCCATAGAATATTAAATTCACCAAATTCACTCCTCTCGGTATTTATGGGATGTAAGGCTACCCTCTCGTGTGTTTCAGTGCAAATAACATACTGAGAGGGATACAATCTCCTCCTCTTCATCAAGTCTAAATTCGGCTTAAATTTTATAGTTCATTGATTGATTTTTTTATTATGAAACTTGAGAGGCTCAGGGAATTATAGACTTTTTATATTGAATTTTTTATTTATATCTTATATAGAGAATGGGTATTATATTTATATTCTAAATATTTTTTATTCTACAATTTTGCGGTTATTTCTCAATTACCTTCTTTCTAACCTAGTATTAGTGAAAAGCATATAACGTACGTTGTCCAGGGGGCCTAATGAACTTATGGTATATTCCTTTTCGTGGTGCCTTTTCTATGTCCCGATGAGATGAGGTGATGGTGATAGTGAGTATGAGGGTGTGTAACCAGTGGAAACACTTAAACCTAACTTAAACCTAGTTAACCAGACTGTGGTGACCTTTGGGGTGATTCATCTTTCGGGAGACAAAGTATACCAAATATGAGACCCTCCCCTAATAGGAGACCCCAAGGTTTCTTCCCTGTGAGGTGCTGTGCTCTAGTAACGAGTATTGTAACTTGATGGTCACCATCCTTTACCGTGTATGTGTTGTTGCCAATATCCAGAAAAAAAAAATTGTCTGTGCGTGTGGTAAAGGTTTTCTTGATTTGTTTTCAATCAAGTTTTTGAGGAACTATTTTCACGGACTAATTTTTCTACTAAGGTGAGTTAAAATAGTTTTAACTTGAGTATATCGTGATTAACAATTAAGAGAAGAATTCAATGCATGTATGTTAAAGTATCTTATATGTCGGATCTAACCTAAAAAAACATACATTGTTCACATGTTAAATATCACTAATATAAAAACAACCCAAGCGTCTCTTAATATGAGAGCGTCTCATATTAGGAGCTCCTGCTGGTAAATTAATATTAATTTATAACATAATGTTTTGTTGACTTTTTGTTTCAGTTAAATATTTTAATAAACTTATATATTAAGCTCAATTCTCACTATTCTAAGGAAATAGAGTTTTTTAAAAAGAAATAACCCAAATCGTGTTGTAACACCATTTATGTTTGCAAAGCTGTTCTGTACTGCTTACAGCCGAGCAGCAACCATGGAAATATCGGTCAATGTATTCCGAGAGACTGGTCTGAATCCTTTAAATATATGCATTCTTCGAGCTTATGACTGCACCATTCACCGTCATCAAGAGACAACTCCTAATCCTGATGCTATTGCAAATCAAAATGACTCTAACGAACAACTAATGACAATAGCTCTGAGGCAGGGCCTTCAAGTGTTCCTGACCAACCAACTGATCAACGCCCTACTGCTACTCTATCAGCACGTGACATTCATCCGCTTGCAGCATATTCAACAGTAAATCAATGTCCAAGAAGTGGTGGTGCTTGTGTAATCACTTCATCGCCTTACAAAATTAACCTTAAGAAATGTTTAAAAAAAATCACCACTAAAAAAAAGAAAAGAAAGGAAAGATGCAGGAGTTACAGTTCGACACGAAACCTCTCTACCAAGAAAATATTTCATAATTATTATTTTATTATTATTATTATTATTATTATTATTATTATTAGCATCGCGTCTTACTACCCATTCGAGTTATACGCAATTACGCTAATGTGTAATGGTGGGGTGTTTGTGAGATGAAATGAAAGACCTACAGTTTAACGTGGAATCCAACCACGGTGGAGGCCTGGTATTTCTAATAAAAAATGTAAGAATAAATTGATGGAATCTAGCAGCGATTATTTTGAGTCAGACTGTATCCAGTTCGGACAGGTCTGATGAAGAAGAAAATTATGCGGAATGTCTCTCCTGGGGGTGCGTATTTCAGAAGACAAACACAAACACAAACACAACCGTGGATACAATTCACGGTGTGCTATAGATGAGCTCATGATCATTGTGTTGCTACTGACCTACAATTTATTTGTCCTCAATGTCGTAAAAAGGGAATAAAAGGGTAGAGCCAATTTTAAATCCATTATTTGATAAATTGGATTTTCGAAATAAAAATTCATTAAATATTGACTCATGATATTGTGTGCTACTACTACATTTGTTGTCTGAGTGTAAAAAAAGCATTATTATATCCATATTTTACTAATTGTTTATAATAAAAAATATTCTTATTAAATATTCAATTATGTTTCTTAAAACTTATTATATTGTGTGTTCTTAGATATTTTGTGTGTGTTTTAATACCTGCCATGTAAAAATATACATGCCTGAGAAAAAAAATAGGATCTCACACAAGGAGCCGTTACCGTACTAGCCACGAATTGAACCCGGGACTTCTAAGATTGTAGCCAAGTGCACTGACCACATTACATCACGACGCCGGTTATATAGGACGGTGAAACTATAGTACAAATAGTACTCAGGTCATACAAGTGGCACCACTATTCAAGAACTGAAAGTCTACCTACACATCTCGAATGGCAGCCAAGGGGCTGGTTAAATACCCATTTCCTCGATCGGTTAGATTGGTCACGTGGGAACAATAGAGTGGTCCCTCCATATTTTTTCTGACCTTAATCTCCTGGAGTTTTTTTTTTCACCTCTTGAGACACTTCAAGCTGAATTGGTCTGTTGAACTTGAGTAACAACGTGAGATAAAAGTGATAAGATAAATTCCCTATGCCTTGACGTGAATCACATCAGCTAATTCTTGTTTGAAATGCGATGATTCATTGCCAAAAGAGGTGTTAGTAGGTTAAGATGACCATTTCGTTGCCAAAATAAGATGTCCTGTACAGATTTGGTCACTGAGTTTCTAGATAAATCAATGTGATGTTAGATGCATGTTAATTGAATATCAAAGTTAAGGATAAAAGGGAAAATTGGGAAAGTCACATTATTCACATCTTCTAGAACAACAACTTTTATATCTTAAAACACATAATAGCTCCAGCAAATACTTTTTTTTTCAAATTATCTATACTAATAATATTATTATTATATAATTATAAAGAGGAAAGATTTGATTCTTTGTTTTTGTTTGTTTGTAATGGATAAACTCAAAAACTACTGGACCTATTTTAAAAATTCTTTCACCAATATACAGCTACATTATCAGCGAGTAACATAGGTTATATTTTATTTTGAAAATTTAATTTATTCCTCATAAAACTCTCGATAGTATATTATATAGTCGTTGGAAAAAAAAAAGTTGTTGAAGGGAAAGTGGGGTTGGTGAAGGGGTGGTGGGATAGGGGTGAGGAAAGAGGGATGAGATGAAAGTAGGAGGGAGGATAAAAAGAGGGTGGAGGCTATACTGTGATGGTAGGACTGTATTTTCAAAAAAAAAAAGTAAAAAAAAGTTTTGTTTTTATATTGACATGATGGATGATTTGAAGCTTTGTTTTACAGGATTATGCACAATATTTTTTTACGGGGAAGGAGGCTAGTTTTAAATATGTCTAAAACTTATTTAGACCTGATATACAAACATTTGACCTCTCTAAGACACTTTATAACAGATGACATCACTAATGAAATTTAAGTTAAAATGATACTTTCCTTCCTTTTTACCTTATACAATTCAAAATATATGAATAAAGTCAATTGCTAAAATAACCCTCTTTGGTGGCCGCGTGGCCTAACGCACTAATCTCATGTTGGACTAGACTGCCGAAGATGGGGAGATCGGGGTTCAATCCTGGTCGGGTGCACTGAGTTTTTTCCTAAATGGTTTTCTACTTTCCCTCCACGCAAATGTGGGTGCATTTCCTCTAAATTAAGCCTTTCTCATTCCTAACCCGTTAGTGTGATTAGTACATAGGCTTATAACCCGAACGGGAAATAAAACGCAGTGCTAAATAAAAAAAAAAAGCTAAAATGTTCAAATGTAAAATCCGGCAACAGTGCACATAATAAAATAAAGCAACACGTATTTTTCACCAATTTTGATTATTTTCTTAACTTTTGGCTCCAACTGTCTGTCTGTCCCTCTTCATGTTTGTCTGTACACGAGGCAACAGCAGTTTATTGGATTTCATTAAAACTTGATATTTAAATATCATACGGTCTCACTTCGAGGCTTAATCATAATTTTGTCCTAGAATTAAGGGTACTTTACTGATAACTGATTTTTGAAAATGCTAAATTAAAACAAACATGTCCATATAAGCGCGTTTAAAATGGACAACTGAGTAATGCCTTACATGAAAAATAACACTGTCAACTGTTAGTTGGTAAAAAAAAATCGTTTAAAGATAGTTTACTAAAGATTAACTTTTGAAATTTTTCAAAATTTCTATAACCATCTTGTTTATAATGGATACCTGTGTAGTGTTTGATATGAAAAATAACACCATAAAACGGGGTTTTTGAGGAAAAAATCGCATTAAGATAGTTTACTAAAAAGTAGTTTATGAAAATACGTAGTTTTTCAAAAATAGCTATAAATGATGAGTGTTTTAGATGATAAATAGGCTAATAAAGTATTCTGATTTTTTATTTAAAACGAATATTTGAGGGTGGTTTACTGGTTAATGATTTTTGGAGAAATGTAAATTTAAAAAAAAATTGCCCAAGTAATTTTGTTAATAGTCTATATCTGAAAAATATTTCATATTCTTATCAAAAATAATGTTTGTTTCTAGCAAGAAAATTTGTTAAGAAATTGTTTTTCTTTTTCAGTCACAAAGTATTATATAATATATATATATATCCATATACACACACCACTCGTAGCCCAGTTGGTGGGAGTAACCATGTACCATTGACCAGGGGACACCCGAATATACTAATCATGGAGGATGATGGCCTGATGAGATGAGTTAATGGTGATACTGAAAATAGGCGTGCGAAACCAGTAGAAACAGTTAAACCTAATTTAAGCCTAAATAATCAGAACCTGCAGACTTTTGGGATGGCTAGTATTTTCACGAAAAATACCCATGATAAACCTTGGAATCGAACCTAATATCCCTAGGCTGGTAGCCAGGTGCGTTGACCACAATACCAAGGGGCCGATTATTATAGACTATGAGAAAGTACGTACGATTATGTCGTAACATCTATTTACTATTCTAGGACAGTTCCACCCACTGTTTCACAGAATCTGTGCCATGCGATCGATTGGCGTCGTAGCTAATAATCATGGGTGGATATGAAACATAAAAATGACGAAATATCGTCTTCCTTTGAGTATAAACATCTACTGAAAAGAAGAATTGTCTCGTGGTTTTCTTTTATTCTAGTTCGTTCTGCCGTGACAGCTATGAAAACCTTTCATTTACAACTGTCACACATTTTAATATGGAACAGTTGAAGGGGCGTGTTTTTGTACCCTTCCAGACAAGTGAGAAATGAGAGAAAGAAGACTGAATATTATGTATATAGGGAGAAAAAAAAACTTTCAATGAAGTTCACTATATTAAAGTCTTGTGGTTTCATTATGTGTGGTACTTGAAGGTATCCCGCACGCCATTCTTTGACCTTGAGAGGAAGAAAAAGGAGAATCCGCATCTTCAACTTAACACAGTATATATGTAATTTTTTATTCACCATGAGAAGGAAATAAAATCACAATATCAAGAAGAATCCTTATCACCTTATCATTGCACATTAGTGTAAGTGTGTATAACCCGAACGGGTAGTAAGACGCGGTGCTAATAATAATAATAATAATAATAATCATAATCATAATCATAATCATAATCATAATCATAATCATAATCATAATAATAATAATGTAATGGTAGGGTGATTGTGAGATGAAATGGAGGACCTACAGTTTAACGTGGAATCCGAACCACGGTGGAGGCCTGGCATTCCACACATTCACAAGTTGTGATTAATACACGTCTTGTCAGAGGTGAACGAAGGGTTTGGTAATCAGATAAATCGGTTCCGGGACCGAGGATTGAACCCCGGCCGCCAGCACAGAAGTCTAACACCTTAGGTCTACCCCTAGACCACCAGGTCAACCTAATATAGACTTTAGATTAACTCTGATTATCATGGAAACCTTCCACGACAAGAACCCGCCTTTAGACTAGATAACTAAATAACGCTTCGCTTAAATTTGCTACAATAATTATTGTTTCTACGATTACAAATTTCTTCGCAAGAAAATACCAAAACAATCAATCCCCCCGCTTACCGAAAATGGTCACATATTGTCCTTCGATAAAAAGGTCGTGGAACCCAATGTATGCCACATTGTTTTCCCAGCCTTCTCTAATTTTGGGATATAGTTGGAATATCCCCTGTAGTGCCTCGAGCTCTTTCTCCGAGTTTATAATTGCCAGGTGGGCACCTTCTTCAGCGCAGGTGTTTCTAGCTTCTAACCAAGATTTTGTGGTGTTGTGGAGCTTGTAGTATCCCATGCCAGGGATAAATTCATAGTTTGGGCCAGCTTTAGAAGGAGGAGCTAAGTTATAAAAATAAAAGAAATATACATTAGATACAATGATTATAAATAAAATCCTGTTGATGTTGTGATATGAAGACGGGGGTTTCGGAACCTGGGGGGGGGGGGGGGCTGGGAAGTCCTTGGCCCCTTTTGTTTTAATTGAGGAAGTAGGGGGAGGGGGGATCGCCTTAGACACTTTTAAGCATAACCGAGTCTCACCATATATCATAAAAACAACATGAGTATAAAATATTTTCAATTGTTGTTTAACCAACAGACACCTGCTTCAGTGGCCGCATGGTATAAGACGTCACTCTCGCAAAAGACTAGACTGTCGATGACAGAGAGATCGGGGTTTGAGTGTTCTGAGGTTGGTTTACCCTAAATAGTTTTCCCCTCTTTCTCCAGGCAAATATGGCTACACTTCCTCCAAATCGGACCTTCCTCGTCAGCATAGTTAGTACATATGCATATAACCTGAGCAGGTAGTAAGACGTGGTGCTAAAACAAAACTAATAGACCTAGCCCATGCCTATAGTGATCATTTGATATTTGTCAAATAAATCATATAACATAAATATAAAATAGTTTCAGCCATCTTATTTGTGTTGGATGCCACTGGAGGTGGTTGTTGTTGATAGTGAGGGTGACTTCATGAATGCATGGAAAGTGGACTCAGTGAAATTTCCGCTCAAATGGAATGTTGTGAAATTTGGGCTCAACCAGCTCGGCTTTCCTAAATACCTGGAAGACCGCGGTCAAGTGGCGCACCTGCATATGACTCACAGCTGAGAGCAATGCCCCCTAATTCCAAACTCACCCCTTCACCACCAACTATATATTTCATTTCAATTCTGTTATGACTTTTATAGGGTGCACTATGGAGTTTCTTACAACGACCAAGGGCTAACCTAACCTAACCTATCCTAACCTAACCTAACCTAACTAAACCTAACAGGAACACCCGATATATTTAAACGCTAACTTAGAACATTTGATCAAATGGAAGTTGTGAGCGGATATTTCACCTCCAACCTTTACTAATGTTTTGTTGGGAGGGTCTAGTTTTTTGGACGTTTCAATGAGCTGATAAATATACTGAGTGAAACCTTCGCAACACCGGCTTCATTGACCCACCCTCCCTCATCCCTCTTGCTGTATTGTGTATTCTGACATTTGTGTAAAGCAGGCAGTTTGCATCGAACCTTGTTTTGTGTTTCATTATTATAGATGGAGCTCACCCAACGTTTGGTTTTTATGTCGATATAGCCATTGTTTCGTGTAAGCGTTTAGTATCAAATTGTGTTCATTACGTTCCAGGACACCCTTATCGATATCCAAGAACAGTTGATATCAACATGTGAAGAAAATTAAACTCTAAATTTCGACTGGAAAAAAATATTTGATTTATTTTGGTTAAAAAAGTGTTTACTTTATAAACTGCAAAAAGCAGTGCCCTTAATACGCGTTCCCTACATACCCACCTTAAATTGTTTAAATAATCTATGCAAGGCTTGTAAGGGCCGGAATAATTAAAAACAAATGAGAATCTTAACACGTTCTTGGAAATCTAAATTCAGACTATGATGTCAATAGGATGAATATTCGATCTAAAATGTTGCCAACAATTCTTGACAGCGCAATTTCATTGTCCAACAGATGATGTCAGTGACGTTATGTGAGGTCAGTCACAGATTGTATGTAATATTCTTGATGGAGTTGTGCGATGTGTTCAGTTACTTTGGTTGTTTTTTAGCACCGTGTCTTACTACCCGTAAGAGTTATACGCTTATGTACCAATAACGTGGTTTTAGGGACTAGGAAGGCTATATTTAGAGGATATGTACCTGCATATCCTGAAGAGAGAGTGGAAAATAATTTTGAAAAACCATTATCTTCACACATGACCAAGATTTGGACCTCAATATTTCCATCATTGGTATAGTAGCCCCATGGCTTCTTTGGTGCTAACTGACAGCTCACAGCTGACTTCTGGCAGTCAACATTTAGGTATATACCTCAATTTTGACTATCAGAAGTGACAGCTGCTAAACATATGTTTTTTTAGATCATATGGTTCAGCGTAAGGATACATAATTTGATCTAGTAACTTTTCAAAGCCGTCAGCTGTCAGTCAGCACCAAAGAAGTCATGGGGCTACTGTAGTTTAGTCTACTGCGAGAGTAGTGCCTTAGACCATGCAACGACCGAAGCGGGTTTTCTTTGACTCATTCTTGCATCTTCAGCATCAGTATAAAACGTAGTTTATCACTTTATGGTGTACAAATACTTTATATTTTCTCTCAACACCTCGGAAAGAAAGTAATGTGGTCGTCAAAGAAATAGAACTTGAGATTTAGATAAATGTTGACATTTCATGACCCCACGAAACCGAAAAAGTGGTTTACGCAATGTCATCTGTCTGTCTATACCTCAGGCTAGAACCGAAAATTTTTTCTGATTGGGTTTTAACTTGGTATCTGAGATTTTCATGAGGTCTTAAATCCTACATTTAAGGGTAGTATACTGAAGGGCAAAAATAGATAGAATCGATTTTCTAGAAATTCACTTCAACGATTTTGATTAAATTCTATATCTACATACTGTTTATCATTATAAACAAGCTGGTGACTCTCATTTTCTCATAAAACTATTTTTTTAAACTTGTTTTAACCAAATTAGTGTTTTGTAATGTGTCCTTGATTTTATGTTGAAACAATTTATTAATTTTAAAAAATTAGACGAAGTAAAGATTCATAACTGAAAATAAAAAAAGTAAAATTTATTTTAAAAAAATTCAAAACTATAGCTTCTTGTTAGTTTAACCTTAAAAAAAATTAGCTTTCACAATTTTTTCAAAGGCAATTATGTTAGATTTTAAAAAAATAACACAGAATATTTGACTAAAAACCTTTATCAGACACGAAAGTGATGAAATGAGATTTTGGTCATGAATGTCATTAAAAAGTCTTGAAACTAGAGGCAAAGCAAATCATTTTTATGCAACAAGTTCATTGTTTTGATAAGAATCGTAGTGTTTAATACTTTACTCAAAATTAGCTTAAATTTACAACTTATTTCCAGTAATGACATAGCATGGAAATTAAAACAATATTAGAAGTAAGAATTTATAAGATTGTAAATTATTTTTTATTTATTCTAGGTATTTAACGTTCATTTTCTGAATCGACTGAGTATATCAACGCACGAGAATTTCTATGAGCGAGAGCTAAAGGAACTACCAATTTTGCCTTGAGAGGTATTTTCAAATACCTTACAAAGCTCGTTTAAATGCCACAATCGACATTGAACCAACTTTACTTTCCCTCCGAAGAAAGTTGTGCTGCGGATTTTTATCACTAAATAAAAAATCCATCAACCATGACTGGGTTCAAACCCAAGTACTGTACATCGGGTCCTGATGCTTTTCATTTTACCCCAAAACCACCAAGTTAGACTATGGATTATTTTAAAAATGAAAATCTCATTGAAAGAGATAATTAATAAGTTTTTTTAGAACTGGTAGGTAATCAATCTTTACATATAGGTTATGAAAAAATTATGAAAAAGTCAAATATAAAAAATTATAATTGACAAAGAGGATGCAAAGCATCACAATAACATTATTTTATGTTATTCCTACTAATATAGCCATTCTGGTCCACATATTTTTACACTTATGGTTTTGGGATGAGAAATATGTAGTTTACAAGAAATGTACTACTATTTACGTGAAGGCAGAATATAAAACCTCTTAAGTAAAGATCAACACATCTTCAGTACACCCAACCTGGATTCTCACCCCAACCACACCATCATCAGCAAACCAGATCAGACTAGATGAGCAGTACATTTACTCCACGTTCCTATCTATGAGGGTATTTGTTTATTATTATTAAAAAAAAAAGCAGAATAAAATCTGTTTATAAATCAACTTACCCGCTACTGAAGCTGCCAAAAGCACAAGCTCTTTTCCATCACAGAGCTTGGAGGTTTGCTCTAAATCTACCTCCCAAGGACCTCTATCCTGGTCTGCATTGTTGGCTTCTCCTGCTGCATGTTCCAAATTAATCTGCATCAATGCGCATCGATTACGCGTAGTTAGTCATTAATATAAATTACATGGACGTAATTATATTAACAGACATATATATTCAATGGAGTGTCGTGGAGTGGTGCCAGGGAAAGCAGAACTTGTTCAAAAGCCCCCTCTCTCTCAAGTTTCACTGGTCGCATGGACTAAATCAGTGGGATTCAACTTGGGGTACATGAACCCCTGGGGGTGCGTGAATTCATTCTAGGAGGTATACGTAAAAATAAAAAAAAAAAAGTATCTACAATATATCTTTTCTCATTTGAAACTTATTATGTAATACTATAATTTGGATGTAATTAATTCAATTTATTTTGTATGTAGATCATAGAATATATCTAACTTTAATTATTCACCAAAAACTTTGGGTGAACAAAGCTGAAGAAAAATCATATCTAGGGGTACGCGGACTAAAAGGTTGAATACCATTAATCATAACTCATAAGCGTCACTCTCACAATATACTAGACTGCTGATGAAGGGTATATTGGGGTTCGAATACTGGTAAGCTGCACTGAGGTTATTTCCCACCCTAAACGGTTTTCTATTCTTCCTCCACGCTGATCCGGGTAGACTATCTCTGATATTCAACATTCCTCGTCCCTAACACACTAGAGTGGTTAATACTTAGGCGTATAGCACAAACGTAGTGCTACATTTTTTCCCCCATGCCATCTCACTTCCGATTAACCGTGAATTTATATCCACGATTATGTCCGAAACGAGAATCGCATACAAATTTCGTTTCATGCTTTCTTCACTATGATATTGGGATCAATGAGATAGTTTATTTTTATTTTCAAACTAGCCCCCTTCCCCGTAAAAAAAAATATTTTAAAGAATCCTGTAAAACAAAGCTTAAAATCATCCATCATGTCAATATAAAAACAAAACTTTTTTTACTAATTTAAAAAAAAAATACAGTCCTACCATTACTGTATAGCCCCCTCCCTCTTTTTATCCTCCCTCTTATTTTCATCTCATTCCTCTTAGCTCCCCCTACCCCCCTGCCCCTTAACCAACCCCACTTTCCCTTCAACAACTTTTTTTTCCAACGACTATATAATATACTATCGACATTTTTATAAGGAATAAATTAAATTTTCAAAATAAAATATAGCCTATGTTACTCGCTGATAATGTATCTTTATATTGGTGAAAGAATTTTTAAAATCGGTCCAATAGTTTTTGAGTTTATCCATTACAAACAAAAAAACAAAAAATTAAATCTTTCCACTTTATAATATTAGTATAGATATAGACATATACGTTTAAAAAAATTTGTTGTATTTTAAATATGGAAAAATTGTTTCATTTTCACTATTTTATAGTTAATAACACAGGGCTCTGCACTAAGATGCGACGTCTGTTTCTTAACTTTTACAACCATCACTGTTTTCAGGATATGTTCTGGATCAGTTTTTTATTCAATCCATATATTTTCCACTACCAGTTTGTTAGGCCTGTCATAGCTTCATATGTCTTATAATCTAACTTAATACTAGCACAGGCACAACATCCAGTCCCCGGCCGTTGATTAATCACTGTGAAAGGGCTTATTCATATTTTATTCAATTATACATTTTCGACCATGACGGAAATCGAACCCTGGACCCTTAGGTCAGTAGGCAGACACGCTACCGACTGAGATAAGGTGTCGGACCAACTTTTTTTTCTAGCTACATAAAATAGTTACAGTAAAATCTTCACAAAAAGGGACATTTAAAAAAATACAAACACCATTTTTGTGAACAAAATTGATAAGCTTTTACTTAATTAATACCATGTTATAGAAATGGATATCATCTATCATATATGTGGAAGTAGATCTAGTAAATTTTCTATTTGTCAAATAAGGCCCTACAAATGAAAATTGGACTTCAAGTTACGTGCTATCCGTGTGTTTGGACGGGGTCTTGAACTTCCACATGTGAATTGTTCTAATTACTCAGTAGAACATTCAATAACCAGGTATAAACAAGAATACATTCCGATGCGAGGCATGCAGAGCAGAGTCTATATATGGAAGAACAATCAATGATGAAGTGGGTGAGCTCATATCGCAGGAACAGTTTTAACAAATCCAGTATACCCCAAAAATACTCCATGACACGACACTGTGCTTGTTATTTATATAAATGGCAGGTTTGAATAGCATAGTAACTGTGAGTATGCAGTAAAACCTCAACCGAAATAAACGGCTGAACTTATTTTGGATAAGCAAACTTTCGGATATAAGATTAATACACTTTGAGGAGTTAAAAGTTAGAAAAAAAAATTGTAAATTACATAACATACGTTACAGAAAAATATTTTCTATATATGTGTGCACTATACATGCAGTGTTTAAATAAGTAGGTACCTATTCAATATAATAAAGTTAAATGCACAACAAAACTAAATTTATAATTTCTTCTTAAAAAAAAAGTCTGAATTTTATTTTGATATTTTTTTTTCGATTTATACATATCTTTAAAAATAAGGTTTTACCGACGTTAAACTTTTATTATGCATTTTAGCTACTGAAAAAAATAAACATACAAAAATGCGGTTAGCCGTTTCGAATATGGTGGGTTTAGGATATTAGAGGTCCGTATATGGAAGGTTTTATTCTTCTTTAAATGTAAATACCAAACCCGCACTTGTCTATGAAATACTATACTAATGTGATGCGCAGAATAGTTGAACCAACTCAACTTCTGTATGATGGAAATTCGAAAAAAAGTACTTCATTATTGTATTACGTTACAAACACTGTTAAATATAATTACAATTCTAAAGTACTATAGTTAAAAACAATGAATAATACGTTTTTAAACTACAAAACAAACATAATATGTTTGGAAATTAAATAGCTAGCTAGTGTAAAAATTCTTCTTAGTTTAGAAATGTAATATATCTACAACCACGAAACTGCATATAATAGTAATACCATGTATGTCCCACTATCCCTTTTGAATGTATATCATTAAAATTAAATGTTTTTGTCTGTCCGTAGTGAGCGTTTGTGCGATATCCACCGCACGTATGGGGAGGAAATTTTAAAAATTAGTAGCCCCTGTGTACAAATATGTGCACCTTGAAGTCGGATTTCTTTTATTAGATTTTTTTTATTAATTATTTAAAATTTGGATCGGGATGAATAAAATGAAGAGATTTTTTTTTCTGTCTGTTTGAAGCAAAGGAAAGCGTTGCCCGGTGTAACAACATAAAGCATTTAGCCGGGTAGTTCTGTTAGTGTAATATACATTAAGGTTTTGTAAGGAAGGTTTAGAAAATATACTTATTATAGTGGCTTACATTTATACAAGCATACCTTAGCATTTTTGTTACATAGGTGGCCACCTGGTCTAACGCGCTGCTTTCGTGTTGGACTAGACTGCCAATGACGGGGAGATCAAGGTTTGAATCTCGTTTGGGTGAACTGGGGGTTTCTTAAATGGTTTTCCACTCTCCCTCCACTCAAATGCGGGTTAACTTCCTCTAAATTCAACCTTCCCAATTCCTAACCCATTAGCGTAATTAATCTTAAATAGTTAAAGAGATATAAGCATGATTGGAAATTTATGCATATGTTTAGTACCTTCAAAATCAATTTCATGAGAAAATGAAAATTTCCATTTGGTTTTTTATGTTAAATAGTGACTATTGCAAAATTTAATCAAAATAGTTATAGTGGATTTTGAGACAAATTGAATTTATCTCTTTTACCCATCAGTAAACTACACTCATATTTAGAGTTGAATATCCAATTTCAAAAAATCCCTATGAAGTATCTTAAGAAAATCCTAGATACCAAGTATTTTAGCCCAATTGGTAAAATGGTTTCGGCTCTAGTCCTAGATATAGACAGATGGACAGACAGACGGCATCGAGAAAACAACTTTTTTTGTTTCAGGGATCATGAAACGTCAACATTTATCAAATTATCGAAATCGATTTTTTTTTACGATCACAATAATTCTCACTCCAAGAAGTCGAGAGAAAGTAAAAACCATAAGATCTGGTTTTATTTTTTGTTTACATTTCTGTGTTTATCTATCTTTAATCATATTAATTTTTCTTTTGTAACAAAATTGAACTTGTAATTTTGTCATAAAAAAATTCCAACGAGGTATAATATCAAAGCTTAATAATTGAATTGGATACGTGTGTTATAAATTGGAATGCAAAACAAGAAAGAAACTACGACTAAAAAAATAAAAATTGTGTATATAATATTTTTTTGCTTCATATTTCAGTTAAGTTTATGGTTTTTAAATTTGGCAGGAATTTTTCTTTTGGATAAATTAGTGCTGCTGATATTGAATATAATATAACATTGTTCTTTTACTTACCTGCTTCTTTACCCGTGCTTACGATGTAATTTAGAGCAAAGACTATAAATCTCATTAGAATGACAACAGTTTTTAGATGCGCTGTCATTAAAATGATCGGTCACAAATAACTAGTTTGTGTTAAAATATCGTTTAGTTGCTGTTATATAATGAAATATGACATATTTAGTGAGATATTTCAAATTTGTTAATATTATTTCAAAGTTTTCACTTTCTTACGAAATGTTTCGTTCGAAGACACCAAGTTTACTGTAGGTATCGTAGTTGGAGCGAAATATATTTGACTTAAAAATGTTTAAGCTTCGTACATGCCTAGTGATTTAGTCTGTCAGAGGTAAAATATTAATTTAAAATCTAATGTAAAGGAGAACGAAGGGGCAAAGTTTTGAAAGTATCACAAATGTAACTATTTAAATCTTGTAAAATTAATTGGATTTATATATATGTACATATAATACACACATATATATACATAACATAATATAATCACACATATATATACATACATACACACACATAATATATATACATACACATAATATATATATATACAATATACACATATAATAACTACACATATATATATATATATATTATACTATAATCACAATAATATATATATATACATAACATATAATACACACATAATATATATATATATATATACATACACATAATATATATATTTATATATACATATATTATATATATACATACACATACTATATATATACATTTATGGGCGTAAGAACTCATTCGGTTGGCAAGATTCGACCCAGGAGCCCCGTGTTAAAGCAGCTTGGTTTATAAAAAAATAGCATTGCAGAAACTAACCTGAGCATTCCAATGTCCAGAATGATTACGTCGACTCGTTATGGAAAATTTTACAAACTCCTTACGTTCTGAAATACATTGTTGAACGGCTGATGAAAATTCCATACAATTTATCATAAGTGTAACCAGCACATATGGATATGTACTATTCATTTTTTTTTCTAGATTAATAAATTTTTAATGATTTTCTTTAGTTTTATCTGTAAAAAAAATTAAATAAAAATAATACATTTGATGTTTTACAAACATATACACTTCGTTTACCCTGAACGGTACCAGTCTATCCTTAATGGACTACACTATGCCTATATCTTATAAACTACACCATAGTGTAAACACCTTCAGGATAAATGGAGTGTACCTTTATTTGATATCTAAATTCAGTCACTATAGTCTATACTCGGTTACAGCCTGTGAGGGAACAGTAATCATTATGCTATTCGACTGTACTACTGTAATACTTTCCTTTTAATACTTTTCTTAATTGTTCAACCCGCCTCGGTGGCGTAGTATGGAAAACACGCTTGTCGTGTTGAGCTCGACTGTTGAGGACGGGGATATCGAGGTTCGAATCTCGGTCAGGTGAACTAGGGGTGGTTTTTCCTAAATGGTTTTCCACTCTCCCTCCACTCAAATGCGGGTTCACTTCCTCTAATTCAACCTTCCCAATTCCTAATCCATTAGCGTAATTAGTACTTAAAGCGTATAACCCTAACGGGTAGTAAGACGCGGTGCAAAATATATATATATTATTAGTAGATAGCTGTTTCCCGCGGCTTTGCTCGCGTGGAAGTTGATTATATACAAATACGAAAATATACATATGTATTTACAGATTAATTTAAAATATTACGTTACGTTGATGACCATAACTTGACCTCAGATCAAAAATAATGCAAGTTCGATACAAACTTTCACCCCCTTTTTCATCCCTTATTAAATAAAATTTCCAAAATTCCTGAAACACGTATTTATTTGTTTTACGTCAATAACCGAAATACAAAATTTTGTTTATGTAACTTTCAAAATGACGGACTTTCATACATATTATCATACATATTATCATCCCCTATTTTGACCCCTTTGGGGTGGAATTTTCTAAAATCCTTTCTTAGTGGGTGCCTACATAACAAAATGAATTGACAGTCCTAATTTCATGCTTGTAGCCTTGATAGTTTGCGCTCGGCGATGATGGATCAGTCAGTCAGTCAATCAGGACATGTTATTTTATAAGTATAGATTATATTTAATTGTGTCTTTCCATTCGTACAGGATATCCACATTTAAATACACTAATTAACTAGAGATTAGCGAGGTAGGATTTAAAGAACGTATACTCGCATTTGTCTGGAGCAGTGGTTCACAAATTTTTTTAAATGACGTACCACCCCAACAATTCCTGTAATTTGGAGTACAACCACGGTAATGCTGCATATTTACTATCTCGATACATCCTTAATGGTGCTCAAGTATATAACAACACAGACTGCGTGGCTGCATCACGTGTCTGAGCTTGAATCAGTGTTTCCCCCCTAAAATCCTAAAATCACTGTTTAAATATGTTTTAATTTTGGTTGGACTTGGTCATAATATATTTATAAGATTTGATGTGGCCCAATCTTTTTACGACTTTAAATGGCTTGTTTTGTTTGGCTTCTCACGGCGTACCACCGGGAATAATACATTTACATACCATTGGTAGTACGCGTTCCACAGTTTGGGAACCACTGGTCTGACGGGAAGAGAGGGAAACATTCGAGGGGAAAAAACTCCTTCAACACATTTGACCGAGATTCGACTAACGACCTCTCCGCCATCGGTGAAACAGCTTGAACGAGCCTGCCGTCCAGTTTCTATGCCCAGTTATGCGATTATTTAAATGAAGTGCTTGAGGAAAAAATGTGCTATACTATAACAACTATAAATGCTATGGTTAATATTTAATATCCTTCCTATACGCCCTTGAACATAGCAACAATTCTTAATGGTATTGATTTGTGAAATATCAAAGTTCGTATCTATTTAGTATGAATATGTCCACTGAACCAGGTGTGCTCTATTCTTTGTTTTTGGTGAGTTATATTATTTATCGCTAGGTGCAGTGGTGGCTCGTGTATAGGTACTGCGGAACAGAGGCACCCCCTATTTCCACTTGATATTATCAATAACATTTAAAGTAACGAGTCCTTTTTTCTTTAATTCTCTCTTTATTTTTGTAGTACAATATATATTCCTTAAGCTTAATGTCAGTACTTCAGTAGCCATCCCCCAGTTTATGAAAAAGATACAAAAATATTTGTATGGAACTGTGCGCTTCACAGTGCCAGCGAAATGGTGTTCGACTGTTGTGCGCATGCGCACATAGGAGGAGGTAGGGAGGAAGGCGGGACTGTCAGATAGAGAGAGCACTGTTGCTCACGTAGTGCTGGCTCTGGCGTGATGGTGGAAGAAAGTTTTTTTTATTCAGCGTGTGTTGTGCTTAAAAACCGTGTACCATATTCTTGAATGTGATAAAGTGAAGAAGAGTGTAGAATTAGATTATTATTCTGCTTCCAGATATTTTATTTGATTCTTTTTTTACGGTTCTTTTATTTAACAGAAATACTAAATGCTCTTGAAGTAATTTCAATGGAGAAAGATTTGCTCAATTGTCATCCAGAGATCAAGGAGAAAATTATTGAAATTCTTTCGCAAATTAAACAAGAAGAATGGATTTTATTTTTAAATGAATAGATCAAGTTAGAACTGTAACAATTTAAGTTAAAGTAAGTTAAATAAGTTTGATTTTTTTTTGTGTGTTAAGATTTTATCAAGTTCCTGAATAAATTTTTTTTAAACATGTTTTTTTCCTTTTACACAATTTTAAAACAATGGCTGAACATTTTCTGGAGCAGCACCCCCACTAATTTTAGCTACGAGCCGCCACTGGCTAGGTGTCAGCACCACACTGATTTTTTGTCATTTGCTTTAATTCCTCATTTTCACTCCTAATGGCCCTAGTCTAATTCGTCCCGCTTTTCCTTATCATTATTGTGGATTCACACGTTCGCTGGAAAGCGAGAACTAGTGATGGGTACAATCGAGTAACTCGATTGTGTTGTGTAATCGGGAGTACTCGATTCTTCAGGGATTACTCGACTTAACTTTACTCGGACCTTGCTTTTCTTTTATTTTATCATTTCTTACTAGCTGAGTAAGAATTGACCTTATTGGCTGGACTGTTTACCATGTTATTTCCATTTAAAAGGGATATTCCCTTGGAGCTCATTTTTCATCAGTTTCTGCTGCTACGCAAAAAAGAGCCTTTATGGTTTAAATGTTGCACATGCATTTTCAATACAAATTACTTGCCCATGTAAAGTATACAATCGAAAATCACGCTAATTAAACTTATACATTTCCGATTCTTTCTAAAAGTACTCGATGAAAGATACTCGATTATTTATAAATTGAAACTAATTAGAGTAAGATACAAAAATATAAAAACAATACAAAATGTTTTCACTTTTAAAAAGGTACAATTATTATCAATTTTGTTAACATGAATGTATTAAGAAAAGTTTATTTTATTAAAAAAAGCACAAAACTTTTTTTGTGATACACTACTCAGTGGCGGCTTGTAGCTAAAATTAGTGGGGGTGTTGCTCCAGAAGATTTTTAGCCTTTGTTTTAAAATTGTCTAAATGGAAAAAAATATATAAAAAGAAGATTTATTCAGTAACTTGATAAAATCTTAGCAAAAAAACCCAAACTTTTTTACTTACTTTAACTTAAATTGTTACAGTTCAAGCTTGATATATTCAGAATCAAATAGCCGAAGCTATTATGTATGCATTTAGTGAGGGATCATTCCACACAGATATCATATTCTGAAAATTGAAAAATAAAATCTATTATTATTTTTTTAATTTGCGCAAAGAGTTCAATAATTTTCTCCTTGATCTCTGGATGACAATCGAGGAAATTTTTCTCCATTGAAAGTACTGCAAGCGCATTTAGTCTTTCTGTTAAATAAAAGAACAGAAAAAAAATGAATCAAATAGAATAGCTGGAAGCAGAATAATAATCTAACTATACACTCTTCTACACTTTATCACATTCAAGAATATGGTACACGGTCTTTAAGCACAACACACGCTGAGTAAAAATAAAACTACCTTCCACCATCACGCCAGAGCCGGCACTGCGAGAGCAACAGTGCTCTCTCTACCTGGCAGTCCCGCCTTCCTCCCCACCTCCTTCTATGTGCGCATGCGCACAACAGTCAAACACCACGTCGCTGTCACTGTGAAGCGCACACTTCCATATAAAGATGTTTGTATCTTTTTCATAAACTGGGGGGTGGCCACTGAAGTACTGACATTAAGCTTAAGGAATATATATTGTACTACAAAAATAAATAAATAATCAAAGAAAAAAGGACTCATTAAAATAAATGTTATCGATAATATCAAGTGGAAATAGGGGGTGCTGCATGCAGTTCCTCAGTGCCTATACATGAGCCACCACTGACACTTCTTAAAACGCATACTTTCATATTGACTGTACATGCTGAAAATAAAGGGGTGGAGCTCACTGTCAGTCTAGACTGCCTACTATAGGAAGAGATTATTGACATGTTATTAGTATCGAATCCTATTGCAAGACTCCCAAGTAATGTTGTCCAACCGATTGCCATGGGACGATTCAAGTAGATGATTCGCTAAAAATTACTCGAGTAATTTTACTCGATTAACCGATTCTTAGAATTACTCGATTGTGCCCATCACTAGCGAGAGCAGTGCTAATATTTGGGTACGTGACAGCTCTAATCCAATCACAAGACGTCCACGCGGTCAGCGTAGCCCGCACTGTTTAAGTAGAGATAATTTCAACTTTTCTAGCGCTTCTACAGAAAGCTTGCCAAGAAGACTCGATCAGCGCTTGCACAAACTTTCAAATATGCGCTATTTATAAACACAGCATATTCTCACGATGGCGTATCTCAAAAGTGATAATTTAAAATAAAGACTGATGATCAATTTCTTCTTCTATAGCTGCAAGGAATGCTGTTTTCCTTTTCTGTCCATAATGTTTATGTCTGCTCAAGAGAATAAACAAGGGTTATCAAGACAACATATTGGAGGCAAACAGTTGATTGTAATATTTACGTTTTTATGTTTGATGATTCAATATATCATGGGTAAACAAAGATTCCCAACTTTCCGTGAGTGTGTGAACAGCTACATCACTAAGAGGTACGGACTAACTGTACTACTTTCAAATTTCAGCGTACGTGTGAGTTTAAGCGTCTCTACCCTCGTTGAACAAAGCAATGGAACTCTCTCGTGAAAAATGTTCAAATGACTGTTCAAAAAACCAGATTGGGGCTCCCCAGCCATCTTCTCTTCTTTGCAGGTGTTCATATTAACGGTTCACAAAGGTAAGTTAACTAATTTGTTTTCTCTTTAATTAATTATTTAACGCATTTGCAAAAAAATTCGTCTGTGAGCCCCACAGAGTATCAAATTTGAAATTATACAGGCTTATAAATTATGACTTTTATAACCTTAAATATTATTATCAAATAATTATTAGATTATTACTATTTGGGACATATAATTTAATCGCTCCACACCTTTCATATATATATAATTACGTATGGATTTTAATATTTAGTTGAAACGTATGGGACCTAGTTAAGTCTTAGGATAGTGGGAAATTGCGTCAACTAGGAAATGGGTAAAAATAAAAGTTTTCCTCTAACTGGCAATTAAATACCTAACAAGTTCCTCTAAGTTTCCCCCTGCAGACAACGCGACGTCAGGACCACACCTATTTATGCCCGGACTTGAAATAAGTGTGTCAAATAAAAGGGTTCGAATCAATTCTAGTGAAATATTTTGCAGCTAATTCAACGATAAACGAGTAAACTTTAATTAAGCAAGACAATGATTTTTACAGGAATCCCACTGTCACCAATATCATTGATTGAATGTAACTAGAACTTGGCATTCTATAAATATGTTTCATATGATTTGTTAACTGTAAAGTTAATCTATAAAGTTATATAATTTCCAGTAATGTCTTCTTTGTGAATTTATTTATTTACTATAGGGTATTAGAAACTTGAAAGTTCACTACAGCACCAACAAAATTATTCAACTTATACCTATTTTGAACTAATTCTATATAGTCCACCTCATTACAACCTATACATATCTTTATCTAGTTCTATACAGTCCACCTCATTACAAACTATACATATCTTGATCTAGTTCTATACAGTCCACCTCATTACAACCTATACATATCTTTATCTAGTTCTATACAGTCCACTTCAATACAACCTATACATATCTTGAGCTTGTTCTATACAGTCCACTTCATTACAACCTCTACATATCTTGAGCTTGTTCTATACAGTCCACCTTCATTACAAACTATACATATCTTGAGCTAGTTCTATACAGTTTACCTCATTACAAACTATACATATCTTGATCTAGTTCTATACAGTCCACCTCATTACAACCTAAACATATCTTGATCTAGTTCTATACAGTTTACCTCATTACAACCTATACATATCTTGAGCTTGTTCTATACAGTCCACCTCATTACAAACTATACATATCTTGATCTTGTTCTATACAGTTTACCTCATTACAACCTATACATATCTTGAGCTTGTTCTATACAGTCCACCTCATTACAACCTAAACATATCTTGATCTAGTTCTATACAGTTTACCTCATTACAACCTATACATATCTTGAGCTTGTTCTATACAGTCCACCTCATTACAAACTATACATATCTTGAGCTAGTTCTATACAGTTTACCTCATTACAACCTATACATATCTTGATCTAGTTCTATACAGTTTACCTCATTACAACCTCTACATATCTTGAGCTAGTTCTATACAGTTTACCTCATTACAACCTATACATATCTTGATCTAGTTCTATACAGTCCACCTCATTACAAACTATACATATCTTGATATAGTTCTATACAGTCCACTTCATTACAACCTATACATATCTTGATCTAGTTCTATACAGTCCACCTCATTACAAACTATACATATCTTGATCTAGTTCTATACAGTCCACCTCATTACAACCTCTACATATCTTGAGCTTGTTCTATACAGTCCACCTCATTACAAACTATACATATCTTGAGCTAGTTCTATACAGTCCACCTCATTACAAACTATACTTATCTTGAGCTAATTCTATACAGTCCACCTCATTACAACCTATACATATCTTGATCTAGTTCTATACAGTCCACTTCATTACAACCTATACATATCTTGATCTAGTTCTATACAGTTTACCTCATTACAAACTATACATATCTTGATCTAGTTCTATACAGTCCACCTCATTACAACCTATACATATCTTGATCTAGTTCTATACAGTCCACCTCATTACAAACTATACATATCTTGATCTAGTTCTATACAGTCCACTTCATTACAACCTATACATATCTTGATCTAGTTCTATACAGTCCACCTCATTACAAACTATACATATCTTGATCTAGTTCTATACAGTCCACCTCATTACAACCTCTACATATCTTGAGCTAGTTCTATACAGTCCACCTCATTACAACCTCTACATATCTTGAGCTTGTTCTATACAGTCCACCTCATTACAAACTATACATATCTTGAGCTTGTTCTATACAGTCCACCTCATTACAAACTATACATATCTTGAGCTAGTTCTATCCAGTCCACCTCATTACACCCTATCTCTTTTAGGTCCAGTCTAATATTATCCTCCCATCTGTGTCTAGGTCTTCCCACTGGTCTCTTTCCATTGGGTTTGCCAGTCAGTATCCTTAACAAGATAGGATTTCCCATTCTCGTTGCATGTCCTGCCCACTTTAATCTACTAGATTTGACTATCCTAACAATGTCTTGTGATGTGTACAGGGTATGTAACTCCTCCACTACCCAGTAGCCTCATCCATTTTTAAACCAAATATCTTCCTAAGCACCTTGTTTTCAAACGCCCTAAATTTATTTTCGTCATGTAAGATAAGAGACCACGTTTCACACCTATAGAGAACCGGTAATATTTTTATTTTCTATGTTCTGAGCTTTACAATCCTGAATAATTTCTCTTTGCATAATTAATCAAAGGGATTAAGAATGTAAATACAATTTAAATATTACTTTACCACCTTTGTAATAACATGAGCTTCCAGTTTTAAAATAATGGGCTTACTATGAAAATCTGACTTAATTGTGCATATTATTTACTATTTATTCACTACTTTACCTTGTGTTTCTATGAAGTTAAACCGGCGATGGAAGAATGAGGTTCTTTCTAGAAGTTCCAAAGTAAAATGATATCTGCTTAGTCTAACTAGACAACTGGAGAACATTATTATCAAGGTCATATTACAGTAGGTGGTTTTGCGGTAGGTACTTTGAAACAGTTGCTGAATACTCTTAAAACTAATCCCAGCGGATTAGCTCCTGATGAGTTTGTTTGAATGTGTTAGTATCACAGTTCAAAAGGGGTTAAGTCACAAGAGTGAAAGATAAAATTAGCAAGTGCATCTCAACATAAACCCCTATAGTCCTATTTAATTTAGAAATCAAATAATTACTTTGAACAATATTAATATCGGGTGACCTGGAGGTCTAGGGGTAAGGTCTCAGACTTCTGTGCTGGGGTCCGGGGCTCAATCCTCGGTCCCGGCACAGATTTATCTGATTGCCAAACCCTTCCTTTACTCTGACAAGACGTGTATTAATCACAACTTGTGAATGTGTGGAATGCCAGGCCTCCACCGTGTTTCGGATTCCACGTTAAACAGTAGGTCCTTCATCTCATCTCACAATCACCCTACCATTACACATTAGCGTAAGTGATTATAAACCGAATGGGTAGTAAGACGCGGTGCTAATAAATAATAATAATAATAATAATATAATAATGGGATTTATTACTTTATTTAATTTAGTGTGACCATAAATCATTTAGCAACCCTTGAGCATAAGTCTAAATTCAAATTTGTAGATTTAATCAAATTTAATTGGAAACCTTGTGACTGGTATTAATTTAGGTCTATGTAAAATCTTAGTCACATTGTGTATGATATTTTTGAAACACAACTACTTTTTATTAGGAAATACAAATGTTTAACTATATAATAATGCTTTTATGAATGAAATAATTTTTTAAATGTATCTAATGACTTACTTTTAATTTAGAAATACAAAAATAAATTATTCCATATTCATAAATTTTTGCCAATACCAAATTTTACGTAATAACTAAAAAGTATTTTTAAAAAACGCTCAAATATACTCTATTGTGTGTACATTAGTTACAAGAAGTCTATATGTGATTCTTGTTTTGTTTCATCCGTTCAAGCCATTCCCATATCTACACTACTGAGCTAAGGATGATGAAGGTTTAATTTATAGTAAATATACCCGCATTTGCACATAGGGAGGGTAACTATCCTCAATACATTCAACCGGGATTCAAAACTCAATACCCCCGTCATCAGAAATTTAGCTTATTGTGAAAATCCAACATCTTAAACGTTCCTCATATAGGAACAAAGTTTTTCCAGATGTCATCAAATACGCAGAGAAAAATAATAATAAAAAAGTCAAAAATATGGTTTTTATACAAGTATGTTTGAGGAAAATTAATTTTTTTAATATTTAAAACCACGAGTTTCTGGTAGTCACATGGTCCAACGCATCACTCTCGCAATAAAATAGATCACTTATGATGGGAAGATTTGGGCTTGAATCCCAGTTTAGTTTATTGAGGGTGTTTTATTTTTTCATGAATGATTCTCACTCTTCCTCCACGAAAATGAGGGCCACAAGATCAGACTCTTTCTGCTCTGTGTGATGTCCATCCTGCTCTATTCCACTTCCGTATTTTCCTATCTGCCTAGATACAGATACAACCATTTCCATGCTGTATACCACCGGCTCCTTCGCTTAATCCCCGGAGCTCCGCCCCGCGTCCCAGCCCGCATTCTCCTGACCATGTCAGGCCTCCCATCTTGGACAGCCGTATCCGCGGGCTGGCGGAGAGATTTTTCACTCGAGAGCAGGCCAGCTCCAACATGATCGTCAGGGCATCGGCGATTACGACGCTCCTGGCCATCCCTAACGCCGAATCAGGGACGGCGTAGTGAACCCCCGTGTTGACGTCGGCAGGTGACCTCGGAGTCAAATTGGGGGGATTCGTGACCGCCTCTTCTAGTCGGGTGAGATTGGGAAGGGTGGTCCGATAGCGGGCGATGCCGGCCAGCAGGCTGAGTTAGTGGAGATTGGACGGGTTAGTGGGGGGGGGGGGGGGGGGGGGGTATTGTGAAGTGTAGTGAAGTCAACCCGTCAACCATGACCAACCAGGTCATAAGTGCAGTGAGGACGGGACCAAATTCCCCCGACGATTAAAGTGTTTATGTGCCCTAATTTGGGATTACCAGAACTGACAAAAAAAACTTCCCACTATCTTCCAGGAAAATGCGAGTGAATTTCCTCTACAATCTACCTCCTCCATCATTAATTCCCTCGGGTAGTATCCCGAACAGTTAGTAGCAGTTGATGTACATACAATAATGAACAAAGGATCTAGAATCAACTAACATTCACTGAGTAAATACGATCAGACAGGTGACAAATTCACTACGCTCAAAGAAAAACTGGTCCCTCCCCACAATTATATCCCCCAAAAAATTATATTAAAAAAACAGTTTCACGCTTACTACTACTACTTATTTTATAAAGTAAAACACTGGAATGCATTTCTTTCCTAGAAGGGGAGAAAATCTTAATACAAAGTTTTGAAGAGAAGCTCTTGTGAATTATATAAGCACTCAGAGACGTTGTCAGGGTGATAAGTTTAATCCGGCTTTAAATATTCAACGAGGATTACCTCTTTCTTAATCGAGAAAATTTTCTGCTCCACCGTCTACAATGTAGTTAAATGGCGTTAGCTGACACAATGGCGTTTATAAACTTATTTTATAAGATGCAAGTTAGTTTTGTCACGTTTAATTTAAGTATTAAAATGTCTAGTTCATTTAAGGTGGTAGTGAAAGGAACGTGAGAAAAGGTTAGTGTTTTTGAAGTTTTTAAAGCAAAAACTTTTTTGGTAAAAAATAAATACTACCCCATTAGAAACATAGATCTTACTTAATTTTCTTCACGTGGTGATATCAACAGTTGTTGAATATCTGTCATGAGTATAGCAGCACTATATGATGACTTTTTAAATGAAGAGAAAAAAACTGTCATATTTCAGGTCACCCTTGACAGGTATTTAACAACTGTTGATATCTCCATGTGAATAAAATTAAACTCTTTATGTTTTTTTCAGGAGAAAATTTTATTTATTTTGACCAAAAGAAATTTTGATATGAAAACTGCAAAAACACTTGCGTTTCTTAGACTCCCACCTTAAGTGACAGTTCTAGTTATTTTGTTCCTTTTGGAATATACTTTAAAACGTGTAGGATATTGAAAGGCTCGGTTTTAAAGATAAGGAGGGAATTTGGAAAAAAAAATATTCCCACATTAACGTAGATTGGGGGTGTGGAAAACCTTTCCTTTACCTCCCTTATTGTTTCCCGCTGGTCGACAGTGGTATGAGAATCTTTTATAGACATAACCTTAATAATTTTTAAAATCTATAATTGTGTTTCTTATTTAATAACATTGTATGAATAATTATAAAATAAAATAAATATAGTCACCAAACCACGATAACAATCACAATTTTTATGAGAAATTAAATGTCTATATTAAAAAATAATAATACGTAGTTAATCTCAAAAGGAAAATAAAGCTGTGTTGATAGTTACAATTGGGTACATCTACTTATCCCAAAGTCAAACTTACCATTCTTAATTAATTCAAAATCTTAAGTTATATGTTGAGTAGTTAAAATGTAAATATATTTTTTATCTAAAGAAAGTATTAGAGCAAATAAAAGATTAAGATAATTTTTGTAGACGTACAGTACAAACGTGTTTTTATCAACTCCTACTGAACCAGCGATACGGGTCTCTCCTGCCTCTGAAAGTGCGCGATTCCTCCGCCAGTCTCTGGTAAAATAGCAAATATTATGAAGAGAAAATTACTATGGCCTGAACACTTAGCCAGAAATTAAATTTAATTAAACTTTTAAAAAAAGACGTGTACAATTAATTTTAAAAAATGTATTTTTTAGAAATAAAAAAAATAAGTTTTATTAAATCGAAAATTTACTGATCTTACGCGCTACTCTCGCAGTAGATTATACTGCCGCTGACGGTGATATCAATGTTCGAATTTCGATCCTGGGTACGGAGGGTGATATTTCATTCTCTCTCCACGCAACTGTGGGTACATTCTGTAAAAATATAACCTTCATAATCCCCAAAACCATCAGAGCAATTAGTACACATGGTGTTAAAATATTAAAATTAAGAGAAAGTATTCACCTGTTGCATCGCAAGCAGATAAATTGATAGAAATAGTCAGTTAATCACAGAAAAATTATTGATTAATCGACCATAGATGCCCAACCTTAAAATAAACGGACGTATATGTCTCAATAATATCAAATTTTCAGATATTAGTACTAGGTGCCGGCCTAATGAATTTTCTCAGAAGACCACTTCTATTGCGACAGACCCCGGATTCTGAAGACATGCAATACTATTTCTGGTTCGTCATATACATTTCTCTTAAGTACAAAAACTATGTTCATGATCCAATTGTTGCAAAAATATATATTGTATTGGTTATTTGTTTGTCATTATTTTGTCATTTTGGAATTTAAGGTAATATTTTTTTGGTTTGCGTCTTTTTTTAAAATCTTTAGTCATTTTTAAAGGATATTTGAGACATTTTTTTAAGGCATTTTTGAGTTATTTTAAAGCAAACATGTTGAAAAAATATATTTTAAATTACTATCGGTATATTATAACTGTATAAACTCTAAAAATATAAAAGTTTTCAACCCACAGTTGCCCGAATGATAAAATAATGTAGGCAGTGAACTTGGTAAATTATTTGCTTGTCTGGTTGTAAAATACATATTCTTGAATAGACTGCAACTAAGTTTGAAAGGGTTGCTTTGGGAGAGGGTAGCTATTATTTCTGAAGCACATATTTGTAAATCAATGTTATACCTAGCAGAATTCCAATATTTAGTTACTAAAGAATTTTCATTTCATTTTACGTTTGTCAAGCGTATGTTTGATTTAGTCGTGTGCATTTATTACGAGTTCTTATTCTTATTTTTAGATAATTTTTTATGAAAATTTGAAGTAAATTTTTTAGAATTTATATGTCATTCTTAGGTCATTTGTTGATCAATTTTAGGTAATCAAAATTCGGGCCGTGGTTATGACCAAGCAAGTCCTAGGTGACCTGGTGGTCTAGGGGTAAGGTGTCGGACTTCTGTGCTGGGGTTCGGGGTTCAATCCTCGGCCCGGCACTGATTTATCTGATTTCTAAACCCTCCCTTCACCTCTGACAAGACATCTTGTGAATGTGGGGAATGCCAGGCCTCCACCGTGGTTCGGATCCCACGTTAAACTGTAGGTCCTTTATTTCATCTCACAATCACCCTACCATTACAAATTAGCGTAAGTGCGTATAAACCGAACGGGTAATAAGACGCGGTGCTAATAATAATAATAATAATAATAATAATAATAATAATAATAATAAGCAAGTCCTAGGTTCCCATTACCCCCCTCCCCATTCCCCACTCATCCTCTTCCACCTGCTATCGACTAAAGAACAGGAGTAGACCTCCCTTTAATTAGTTTGCAGCTTGTGTTCTGATTCAAATCAGTATTGATAAAATGTACCTTAAGCATAAAAGAATAAATATACTAGTTTTTCATTCATTTATTCATTCGACAAGCCTTAAGAACTGCAGTTGTCACATTTGATAAATAGAATTGATGTTGACTACTCAACCACAAAGTATTATTATATATTTTTTATAACTTCTGGTAAAACTGATTTATAAACTTTTCATTTAATAGTTCGAGAAGACCAATTTGTATTAAATGCAAAATATATCTACCTCAATTTTCAACTCTTTTGTTGAGTGAATCCAGGCGAAGATACAGTTTATATTATTAACGACACTAGGTGAGGAAAAGTGGTGGGAGGTTGGTTTGCTGAATACCTAGGCTTCCATTCACAACGTGGAACTCTACAACTATCTCTAGAATAGGAATGCCATCACCGATGGAAACTTTGTTTCGAAATTGCGTTCCATAGAAGGTGGTTCCCCTTCCTCCCCCCCGACTCTGGAGACGCCTTGGCTTGTATGTGTTTCTCTTCAATCATTGCCATTCATCAGCGAGGTCTTACCACCGCTCTCCAACCCCTCCTTTCGCTTATCCTTACCTCGACAGTGAGCCTTGGGGAAACATGGAACTATCTTACGAAAATACATCTACACCTCGTTAACGATGTTGTCTTTTTCAAATCGGGCTTGGAACGCTGTATGTCATGTTTAGAAATATAGTTGTTATTTTACATTAGGACACTAACAAAAACATTACCTTTTATATTAATAAAATGAAGAGTTTGTTTGTTTGTTGTTTGTATGTATGTATGTCATTAGCATTTCTCAGTATCTACCACACGCAAAGGGCCGAAATTTTAAAATTAGTAGCCCTTTGCACATCGAATCTGGAATTTTAGATTTTGGGTTAGCTTTTTAAATTTATTAAAAACTGGGCCGGAATAAATAAAACGAAGAGAATTTTTAAAAATCTTTTTGAAAGAAAGAAAAGTGTTGTTGTCCATTACAGTCTTAAATTATGAGTGAAGAATTACTCTGGGCACAGGATGATTCCTGTATAGCTCAGTGGTTAATGCATTCCCGTGCTAAGATAAAGGTCCTGGGTTCGATTCCCGTGTCTAGGTGTCATTTTTCAATTCACAGAATATATTATTTAAAGCAGCTATTTCCTAGCTGAGAGTTTTATCGAGAGGTCATGAATGCAACATTGGTAGATGGGTTGAGTTTTGACAATATCTTTATCCTAATAAATAGGTTAGGTACAAGGAAGTAAATAAATGCACCCTTCGTTTGCATTGTAAGGTAACATGCTTACATTGCATAAGTCCACTATGGTATGGATTATAAGATAGAGTCATAGTGCAACTAATCAAGGTAATATTACTACCTCTCATGGTAACCAGAGTGTATCCTATAAGCTTGGTAGAAAATAAAAAGCTCTAATTGAATTTTGAGAAAATACTTCTGATCCAGGAAGTTAGGGTTCAATTGTAGAAGGTTGGAATAACAATGTATAGTTATTGTAGACAATAGTTTTGTTAATTATTAATTTTTATCAATGGGAATTCTGGCACCTCAGTGGTATGATATGATTTTGGCAGGAAGAATAGTAGAAGTTAGTTACTGAAGTTACTAAAACAATTTTAATATATTCCTACATCAAGTAACGCAGCTGTCATTTTTGATATATATTACCAATAGTAGAAAAATAATAATTATAATATACTCGCTGAATCCCCGCTCTTCGCACGGGATATTGGGTGATTATTTATTTTTGGATGAAAATGAGGAATTTTTGTTTGTAGCTTAATGGCATGGTTCTTAGTGCTACCCAAGAAACACCGCGAGGAGGTGATCATGTATTGTTTCTCACGGGGAGTTTTACTTTCGGCAGGCCCCCTTGACTACTACTGCCTGGGGCGTTATCAGCTGAGCACGGCTGAACAGGTTTCCCAATCCCCACCACCATACACCACCCCGGACCAGGCCCTCTCACTCTCACAGACACTACAAACACCACAAAATTCAGCTAAATACAAACTTCAGACGTCTACCATCTCTTGGAGTTGTATAGTAAAACGTAATTACATATTTTAATTAATTGTCTGGATTCACTTTTCCCACCCCTTAGAAGAATCTACAAGGTTAAAAATAATTGCTATATTTTTTCGAAGGTATTATTAAAACAAACTTATCGGATTATTAACCTCTAAACGCTTAAAAAGCGTTTATAAAACAATACTGTTGATAAGGGTAGTTACCAAGATCCCCCCCCCTTACCCCCCAGTCAAAAACTTCGGAATGAAACCTCTTTACGTTTCCTAATTAGTTTATAAGGAACACATATGACAAATTTCAACCATTTAACTTCGTGGGAAGTGTGAGAATTAGTTATGAGTGAGTGAGTGAGTGAGTGAATGAGGGATTCAGTCAGTCAGAGCTTTTTCGCTTTATATATATATATATATATATATATATATATATATATATATATATATATAAAAAATGTTATCAATTTTGGTCGCAAAGAAATATGTTTACTGTTATTCCCAAACAAAAATCAGGGTTTGGTAGCTTTCAAATGATTAAGATGTGTCAAGTAATCTAACACATTCTAAAACTTTCACTAGATAAATAATTACTATAGCTCTACGTCTACAACACGATGGGTACAGAGTAGAAAGGGTAATATTCCAATTTTAACTCATACTAAGCGCATGCTGCTACCTATTAGACAATAATGATACCTTTCTAATACGCTTTAAATTATGTTTAAAAAGCACTCTGACATATTTAAATTAAGTAAAATAAGAATTTACTGGGGTTCTTATGGGGTTTGAGAAATTAAAGTTCTTGTCCTGAAAAATGTGAGTAATTTGACTTTTCACCTAATTCCCTTATACCCTTTATATATCAGTGAATATATAAACATTTTCCGTGGCGTTTTTAATAAATTGTTAGAATGAAATCTCGTAGAATTCGGTAGGTAGGACATGCGGCGAGAATGTAAGAATCTAGAACCTTTTTCAGAGTACTGATTGTAAAAAACTAATGTGAATAGACCATTGGGAAGATCTAGACGTAGATGAGAGGATAACATTAGAATGGACCTGAAAGAGATAGGATGTAATGAGGTGGACTGGATAGAATTAGTTCAAGATACGGATATAGTGTAATGAGGTGGACTGGATAGAACTAGTTCAAGATAGGGATAAGGTATAATGAGGTGAACTGGATAGAACTAGCTCAAGATAGAGATAAGGTATAATGAGGTGGACTGGATAGAACTAGCTCAAGATAGGGATAAGGTATAATAAGGTGGACTGGATAGAACTAGCTCAAGATAGAGATAAGGTATAATGAGGTGGACTGGATAGAACTAGCTCAAGATAGGGATAAGGTATAATGAGGTGGACTGGATATAACTAGCTCAAGATAGGGATAAGGTATAATGAGGTGGACTGGATATAACTAGCTCAAGATAGGGATAAGGTATAATGAGGTGGACTGGATAGAACTAGCTCAAGATAGGGATAAGGTATAATGAGGTGGACTGGATAGAACTAGCTCAAGATAGAGATAAGGTATAATGGACTGGATAGAACTAGCTCGAGATAGGGATAAGGTATAATGAGGTGGACTGGATAGAACTAGCTCAAGATAGAGATAAGGTATAATGAGGTGAACTGGATAGAACTAGCTCAAGATAGAGATAAGGTATAATGAGGTGGACTGGATAGAACTAGCTCAAGATAGAGATAAGGTATAATGAGGTGGACTGGATAGAACTAGCTCAAGATAGAGATAAGGTATAATGAGGTGGACTGGATAGAACTAGCTCAAGATAGGGATAAGGTATAATGAGGTGGACTGGATATAACTAGCTCAAGATAGGGATAAGGTATAATGAGGTGGACTGGATAGAACTAGCTCAAGATAGGGATAAGGTATAATGAGGTGGACTGGATAGAACTAGCTCAAGATAGAGATAAGGTATAATGGACTGGATAGAACTAGCTCGAGATAGGGATAAGGTATAATGAGGTGGACTGGATAGAACTAGCTCAAGATAGAGATAAGGTATAATGAGGTGAACTGGATAGAACTAGCTCGAGATAGAGATAGGGTATAATGGACTGGATAGAACTAGCTCAAGATAGGGGTAAGGTATAATGAGGTGGACTGGATAGAACTAGCTCGAGATAGAGATAGGGTATAATGGACTGGATAGAACTAGCTCAAGATAGGGGTAAGGTATAGTGCCATAAAGAATTAGTATTCTTGTTGTATTTTAACAAAATGTTGCATCTCTCACTTTTGCATACACTTGATGTATAGTCGTAGCAGCCCTATCCTTGCTAACAACCCTTAGAGTAGAAGCAACAGCATTCATAGTGAGTATCACTACCCCCTCACCATGTGAACTAACTTCTTTTCAGTGGTTGAGAAGAGGTTTCACTTGAATCCCGGAAGATGATGCAGGGGAGTCAGTGGGAATGGAGAGGTGGTTCCAATCAGAGGTATATAATGGTAGCTACATTCTTTGTGTCAACATTGTCGAGTATACTCAGTGATGTGTAAACTATCCATGGATTTACACTCAACTTGTACCACGATGAGGGTTGGTCATTATTTGAATTAGGGGTGGAATATAAAATATGTTGAAGGGGGAGAATATTACACTATTTATTAAACTCGGAAGATTTTCTTGACAACTTACAGTTTGAATATTTTGTAAAATCCCGCCTCGGTGGCGTAGTTAGCTAACGCGCTAGTCGTGTTGAGCTCGACTGCCGAGGACGGGGAGATCGAGGTTCGAATCTCAAGTCGGGTAAACTAGGGGTGGTTATCCTAAATGGTTCTCCACTCTCCCTCCACGCAAATGTGGGTTAACTTCCTCTAAATTCAACCTTCCCAATTCCTAATCAATTAACGTAATTAGTACTTAAGCGTATAACCCGAACGGGTAGTAAGACACAGTGCTAAAAATAAATTAAAAAAAAAATTTAAAATAAATTACCGATTTAGTCTATATGCATACATTTACTAGTATAATGAAAAGGAATAAATACGGCTCAATTTTAGAGGAAATACACCAGCATTTGCACAATGGAAGATTGGTAAATCATTTATGAAAACCTCCCTCAGTACACCCTACCAATATTCGAACCACTATATCCTAGAATAACCTAGATATAATGAGTACTCGCAGTATGCCATTGTGGGGGTATAACGTCAGAATCTACAATGTATTCTTATGGAGAAAATGGAATTTAAAAAATTAATAAAGTCCATTCGTACTATTAAATAAATTATAAATAAACCATTTATGAAATCAGAATAGCTTTAACTTCACAAAAAATTAGAGGAAAGTTTTGTAAAATTGTACAACTCTTAGTAATCTCTGATAAAAAATCGCAAGCTTTGGCGGGAATTCAAATTAAAGAAACCTTAAAAACTAACGTTTAGGCAATATAAAGTGACAATTTATATTACCTAAACATTAGCTATTATTAGATATATTATTTATTAATATAATATTAGTTTTATATACTGTATATAATATATTTAAATATATAGCTATATGTTAAATATATATATACCTATATTTTATATATACCAATATTATATATATATAGGATAGATATACCTATATTTTATACATACCAATATTATATAAATATATATAGGATAGATATACCTATATTTTATATATACCAATATTATATATATATATATATATAGGATAGATATACCTATATTTTATATATACCAATATTATATATATATATATATATATATAGGATAGATATACCTATATTTTATATATACCAATATTATATATATATATATATATATATAGGATAGATATACCTATATTTTATATATACCAATATTATATATATATATATATATATATATATATATATATATATATATATATATAGGATAGATATAACTATATTATGCGTATAACATATATTTACTTATATCATGTATATATAATATATATATCATATAATAAATATTTTATGATATGATTGTATTTATATTAAATATTTTTTTATGATAAAATTATATATTATATAATTTTTAATAATATTGATAGCTTTTATTTTTTATTAAAAAAATTATTAAAAATAAGCACACTTGAAACATTATGAAAAAATATCTGCTTCGGTGGCCGCATGGTCTCAGGCATCACTCTCGCTATAAACTAGAATGTCGATGACAGGAAGATTTGGGTTGAGTTGGGTGTACAGAGGGTGGTTTTCCACTCTCTCCACGCAAATGCGGGTACACTTACTCTAAATTCATTTTTTTCATCCCTAACTCATTACACTAATTAGTACATGTGTGTATAACCTTAACAGGTGGTAGGATGTGGTGCTAAATATATTTTTGCTTATTAATTAAATCTAAAGATCTATTATATCATTTTGATCCACTCATTATTCACAGAGTAGCTTAATTTGTTACGAAATATTTAGAAAATCATTTAGAATTTGATTAAGAATCAAAGAAAAATAGCTCATAAAAAATTAAAAGATAAATATAAAATAACACATCAAATAAATAAATAAAATTAAGTTGCAGACCAATATTATCATAAAGTTAAGCTTTGAAGTAAACAAAGCAAAAGCCAGTACACCTTCAAAATGGCGGCCAAACTTCTTTTTTCTTTCTTGTTTGTTTGGATATTAGCACCACCATAAGACGGAACGGCTAGCGAGTACTCTTCTAGGAACGCATCGAGGTTATTCTACTATATCCCAAACACTGGCAATCCAGTCTTAACATTAAAACTATGCTTTATATCAGGGGTCTTCAATTTGTGGCCCTCAGGTTCATGAAAAATATAGTATTATTTCAAGAGAAATAATGACGAATACATATTGATATGTTACATAATTAAATAATTAAATAATTAAATAGATATCTATTTGAAGTATCTATGAATTTTTTTGCTTTATGCGTGAAGAAAAATATAAGGTTTTCTATACGAATTTACCTTGATCTGGCAAATGACTACCCTAATAGAAAAGGGATAGTATTATTCCAGGTGCATTAAAACATGTTCGGGTGAGTTCACGCTCGCTCATTACCGCAGAGACACTCGGAACACCAAAATAAATATTAAGTGTTCAATCCTAATGTTATTGGTACAGTATTGGGGCCCACGACCAAAAAGATACAAAAACTTTAGCCCTTGGACCTTTTAAGGCTGAAGACTCCTGCTTTAGATCATGCTATCATAAAATAAGTATTAAAATAAAAATTAATATTTTTAAAATTCGTATAGAAATACAAATTAATATAGGGATAGTCAAATTTCAAATAAACCTTTATTGGTATTGCACAAATTCACATTTGATCTACACATTGTAATTACATTAAAAAAAATATGTGTTGGACAAATATATTTTGAAAATAGTTTAGAGGAGCAACCTCAATTTATTTTACCATATCATTAATACAATATTACTTAATATAAGTAAGGCATAAACATACAGTATGGTAATATTGCGATGGTCAGTAGTTGTGTTTATAAAATTACAATAAGTCGCATTAGTTAAACATAAACTCTATACTAACTCTCTAGTTTGAAATAACAGTTTCATACCCTACCATTAGAAACTATTCGTACACAACACAAAGAATTGAATTTTTTTTACCCTGCTTTCATTTCACCTGTTTGCAAGCTAGAAATATAATTACCAGGAAGAAAAACTCAACTAATTCTGGTGTAGAACATTTTTCTATACAATATAAACCATTAGTTGTACTCAATAGTTTAGCATATCCCGGCAATTATATATATTCAACATTATATTATGAAACTAGTTTAAGGATAACATTTTTAAAACTTTGAGCCATTGTAATAATATTAAAATAAAAGGACTAGTCATTATTGCAGTGAGCATCTTGACTTTCAATCTTCAATTTTATCAACATCCACCAAATTACAATTACAGTTCACCTTACAAACCATTTTCTGATCCATCTTCAACCTCCGGACTCTCACCTCATCAACATCTACCAAATACCAGTTTCAGCGTCATCAAGCTACAAACCATTTTCTGAGCCATCTTCAACCTCCGGACTCTCACCTCATCAACATCTACCAAATACCAGTTTCAGACGATCATCCAAGCTACAAACCATTTTCTGATCCATCTTCAACCTCCGGACTCTCACCTCATCAACATCTACCAAATACCAGTTTCAGACGATCATCCAAGCTACAAACCATTTTCTGAGCCATATTCAACCTCCGGACTCTCACCTCATCAACATCTACCAAATACCAGTTTCAGACGATCATCCAAGCTACAAACCATTTTCTGATCCATCTTCAACCTCCGGACTCTCACCTCATCAACATCTACCAAATACCAGTTTCAGACGATCATCCAAGCTACAAACCATTTTCTGATCCATCTTCAACCTCCGGACTCTCACCTCATCAACATCTACCAAATACCAGTTTCAGACGATCATCCAAGCTACAAACCATTTTCTGATCCATCTTCAACCTCCGGACTCTCACCTCATCAACATCTACCAAATACCAGTTTCAGACGATCATCCAAGCTACAAACCATTTTCTGAGCCATATTCAACCTCCGGACTCTCACCTCATCAACATCTACCAAATACCAGTTTCAGACGATCATCCAAGCTACAAACCATTTCTGATCCATCTTCAACCTCCGGACTCTCACCTCATCAACATATACCAAATACCAGTTCCATATAAATATTCTTTTTTGTAAAAAACCTTTTATAAAATATCAATACATTTTTTGGTCCGCACCGATAACATTTTACTATATTATTAATATTAATCTATAGGGATTGATAATATCTATTAAAAGTGACAGTTGTGAACTATATGACTTGACGTATGAATACTTTAAATCAAATAAGGTTCTTCCTTTAAAATTTGAAAATCGGATTTTAAATCCTTTACTGTGGTACAACTCTTTAAATTTTTTTTATTAAATTATTGCTTTAATATGAATTGTTATTTAAGCCATAAAACAACGATTACAGATTTAAATTATTTTTTTTACTAACTAGACAATCAAAAATAAATAAACACAAGAATGTAATACCGGCTGAAAAGGTGTAACTGTTCAGTAGGCTACTGACTTAATATCAGAGACCGGAAATACATTGTTGTATAATTATAAAAATAAATCATCACGCCCACTGTGGTTTGACCCTTGACATCACGTAAGTGCAATCATAAGGAGTGAGACGCGTGCTTAGGCACATTGCTCGAGTTAAAACCACCACACATACCTTATCTAATGACGTATTCACTCACACCTCCGACAAAAGAGCTCGTGGCAGGAACACACAAAAGCAACCTTCTCGACTAATAAATCACATTCATTCGACCTTCTCTTCCTTCATCTTCTTCGTTTTCATCCCCTCACCGTTCCATCTGTCTCTCTACCACTCTCCCACCCTCTCCCTCTACAACCCTTTCTCGCCATCCTTCCCTTCGACATGATGACTCTCTTAAGTGCGAATGCAAATAAAAGCTCAATTAAAGTTAAACCTACAGTCAAATACATTGGAATAATTTCTCTTTCGGAGACTAACTATAAAGCTCCCTTGAAAGCCCGGGTTGACATTTGCGAGGTTCACATTCTCTTTCCTCCCTCCCAAGAGAAAAGCAAAAGTGTTTTGACAAATTTTCGTCTCCTTTCAAGGTGCTGATTGAAGTCCTTTCACCCAGTAATTCCATCGGCGCGTGGTTCTCGTCCTCTAGCCCTTCAACGGAACAAAACCGATTTAGAAATTCTCTGGTTATGCTAGACAAATGAGACTCGTAAGAGGGGGGGAGTGAAATCGTCGATTTCTCTACGAGGTAATGGGACCATGTAAATTGAGTGAAAACTACCTCTCAGGTTGTAAAGTTCCCTCTATTCGGTCCACAATATTGTTGGAAGCAAGATGGTTGTTTTATTTTATATTGTGTTCTCTTATTCACAAAATGATTTCATTTAATCATCATTTAGTTGTTATGTATAAATAACATATTTTAATTCAACCTCTGTGGTCTTGCTTGGGGAACATTACCTAATGCCCGTGGGTTCAAACCTGATAAGGTTTGACATATTTTTATTGTTTGATAACAATCCGTAGCACAACTTTCTTCGGAGGGAAAGTAAAGCCGTCGGTGTGAAACACTAAGGATTTTTTCCAGATATAACAATGCTGTGATGATATTTAGGTTGTCTATAGCTCCGTGGGCGAGCACCTATCATCACTGTACGGAATAGATACCATTTAAACAGCTGTCAATTGCTCCGTGGTCGAGCACTAATTAAATCGGCATAATTAATAAATACAAGAGAGAGAACTATTGATGGTTGTTGATTCACACACGGTTTATTCAAATAATATCTGTTAATTACTTATACATACTCCAATTAAATGCTTTATATCAATGCACACTTGTGATATTATTGTAAATTATTGTATTCTGTGTTAGACTGTGACTGCGAGAGCCAGTGCTAGTGCATTTGTGAGCCCCTGACTGCTTTGCTTGTGTGAGCGTGGGTGTCCTTCACCATACGCACAAACGGCTTATATATAACATACCCCTTGCCTCTTGCGCCCTTCGTCAACAGTGTAAAAACTAACTATTAGAAAGAGTCCTGGTGACAGGTGTTGTGAAAACTAGCTTCTTATTGGTATAGGGAATTGGCGTCTTTTGCCAAATACTGCGGAGTTGTTCCTTTAATAGGAAAGATAGTAAGTTCTAAAAAATATATTTTAATGGTGAAATCCTTTTCATATTATTTTTGAAAAGCGCGTGTTTCTTCGTGAATGAATCATAAAAGGATACTCTATATACGTTACTTTAAAGAAAAATTACCTACATCCATGACTTTTTATATATTTTAGAGTGATCTAAACCAATATCATTACAGATGCCATGTCGTTTGTTGGATGTAAATTAACCCTGTAACGTATGTGTAAATACCTTTCCCATAAAAATTTGTAGGCTCTTTCGCTCTCTGCACATAGACATTCCTAAGTGCTTAAATAATTAGTCAGTTCAGAAAGTACACACCAAAATTTAATACATCAAATAAAATATATATTTAAATCCATCCAATTACAAAATAAACATACAATTTAAGAGCCTGTCTCTACCCCATGGATATACCTAACGTAGATAGATCATACATCTCAAACGAGAAGTTGCATTGTCGTGTGGTTTTTATGTATCCTATTTTTTTAAAAAAAAACAGTTGAATTTAAACACTGAAGAAGTTTTAACATTAAAAAAATACAATAAAATTAAACAAATAAGTATTTTAAAGAAAAAACCTTTTAGTTGATCGTAATTTCTCTGCCGTCAAATAAAAAATGCAGTATACCTAACTTATTTAAGGTTCAAGAGTAAACTTGTATTTTATTTCCTCATTATTTTGACGTCAAATGGACTCTTAAGGACCATAGTAGACATTTGGAACACACGTGAGAAAACGATTATTTCTCATGAGACAGGAATAATATCGCTACATAGCGAAAATTTGAGAATATTAGCATGCCAAATTCAATTTAACAACGAATCATACGATTAGAGGGGTTGCATGGTATAAGGCGTCACCCTTGCAATTTAATAGACTACCGATGACGGGGACATGGGGTTTCGAATCCCTGTAGGGTGTACTGAGGGTGGTTTTACCAAAATTGTTTTCCACTCTCATTCTACGTAAATTCGGATACACTTCCTTTGAAATTAACCTAACTCATCCTTAGCCCATTAGAGTTATTATATGTAACCGTATAATCCGTATGGGTAATAGAACGCAGTGATTAAAAATATTATCATGTTTCTTTGAGAATCGGTCCCGGCAGAGAGTTATCGTTTTACCAAACCCTTCCTTCACCTCTGACAAGACGTGTATTAGTCACAACTTGTGAATGTGGGAATGCCAGGCCTCCACCGTGGTTCGGATTCCACGTTAAACTGTAAGTCCTCCATTTCATCTCACAATCACCCTAAAATTACACATTAGCCTAAGTGCGTATAACCCTAACGGGTAGTAAGACGAGGTGATAATAATATAATAATAATAATAATAATTTCTTTGAGAGGAGATATGTATGAGTTTAAAAAATTGCCAAGATGCTGGATAATATATAATGGTAACCTAGGGGTATAAAAATTCCCAAAATAAAATCTACTAACGACATCAAACCAGAAGGTATTGAATTACAAATAACTTTTAGATTTTTATTTTATTTTAAATTTCCTTATACATATGCTCAGAGCAGAAAAAATCCTGGTTTATAGTAAAATAAGATGTCAGGACAAATGTATAAGGAAATTGAAAAAAAAAAAAGCTTGTAGAAAGCTTATATTGAAACATAATTCTATATAATATACAGAGTGTACCGTAACATGTGGGACCCACTTCAATGGTGTACAGGTGATCCAAAAACAAGGAAAAATAGTTAATATAAACATGTGTCCCATTTGACCTTGTTTTTCCGAGCTACAGTCATGTTTGTACTCCAGTAATGAATTATAATGAGTTCTCAAAATGACTACCTTCTTCCTGAATGCGATTCTGCAGTCGTCGTATCGTAGAGTGCCGCACTCTTTCTAAAATTCATTGCGCTGCATTGCTTGTATTCTGGCTGAAGGTAGGCCGTTTTGACCACTTCCTATAATGTTAAACAGATCTACATTACTGTGATACAAACATGGTTATAACTTGGCAACAAGGTCAAATGGGACAAATGATTAAGTGAACTTTTTAATCGTTTTTGTGTTTCCTGTCCACATGTTAAGGTTATTTTACTACCATTATTGTTTCCAGCCTCTAACCTAGGTCAGTTTTTTTTTTATCCAAGCCATATATTTTCCACTAACTGCTTGCTTGACATGTCGTAGCACATGTTATGCTACATCCTGTATATTTTATACACCGCGTCTTACCACCCGCCGGTCTATCCACATATCTCCACTAATTAGCCAAATTGTAAGACACTGAATGTTTTTTCTTAATTTATGGCAGACAAGATTGTTGCTTGGTCTACCCGGCTCCTATTTAATCAAATGTTAGGTTGGCCTGCTGGATTTATAAGGATCTCTGACTTGATGCCATTATTTTATTATTACAGTAGGACCCCGATTATCCGTCACTCAAGAAATTGGGACATGGCCGGAAAACAAAAAAGGCTGACTAATAAGAGGAGAAAAAAAAAACCTTTTGAAAAGTGAAAATACAAAAAAATAAGTAAAAATACGAAATATTATGGTTTTCTAAAACAAATTAAACTGATTATCTTTTACATGGCCTATAGTTTACAATTTAACTAAGTCAACTTTGCTTGTGAAACACCAGTAGCTCACATAAAAGTGAGTGCAAACAAGTATCGTAGCGGGATGGTTGGATATACCAAGGAGACGGATACCCAGAGTCCGGATGTGAGAGCGTCTACTGTTATTTATTATTATTATTATTATTATTATTATTATTATTAATTGAATAAATGTGAACGTGTTATTATTCTCTTCCCACACCATGATTACAGATACACGAGGTCGAATTATTTCAAGAATTTATGATTAATTTTTTTTAAGCACCGCGTCTTATAACCCGTTCGGATTATACACTCATATACTAATAACGCTAATAGTTTTTAAGGATTATGAAGTTTATATTTAGAGAAGTGTACCCGAATTTGCGTGGAGAGAGAGTGGAGAGCAATTTTGGGAAATCCACCCACAGTACACCCGACCGAGATTTGAACCTCTATCTTCCCGTCATTAGCAGTCTAGTCTACTTCTAGAGTAGTGAGACCATACGGCCATCGAAGCAGGTATTCTGATTAATAAATTGTCTTTTTTTTATTAATTGTATTATAAATAACAAACTATGTCAATAAATAATACAAAAGTCACGTTAGTCTGAAACTATCCTTTAAGTCTCTCTTCCTTTTTAAAAGTTATCCCAATAGATGTGCTTAATTCCGAGGAATTCAGCTTTTCTACTAAACAAAACAAATATATTTGAACTTAGCCTTTCATCTTTTAAAGAAAGAAAAAGCTTGTGAAAAAAAATAACCAGGATAGGAAGCGCTCATGATTGACTTTGGGTTAGTAAACCAATTAGACTTTTTCTTCCCGGCGTTGGCGGAAAGGGAAAAGAGGAATAAAGGATAAAAAAAGAGAGAGTGTGGGTTTAGTTGCGGGGGTTGTAGTAAAGCTGAAAGGGTGAGGAACAGACTCGAACTGTGATCCCCCTTCCCCTCAAACTACAAAGAGTTAGTCAAGGTCACGTATCCTGTTAGCCTTCACAAAAAAAAAAAAAAAAAAGGGAAAGAAACGTGTATATTTTGTGATATACTAGGATTAAGTCACAAGGTTTATCATTAAAATGAAAAAAAAAAAGGTACAAGTTCTTTAAAAGGATAAAAAGTGACTTAACTTTTAGAAAAAGGTTGTAATATAATAATTACATTTTACATTAAAAAAAAAGTTGTAAGTTATATTATAAATACTCGTTAATCTGCCTTGGGCCGAGAATACTAAAGGCAATTCTCTAGTAATATTTTTGCAAGAATAAACCTTTTTAAAATTACAACATTTTTTCTTGTGGTCAACATTGTTTTACTATATTTTCAGGGTTATTTTATAGGTACTGAAAATATATATATATTAAGTTAAATTTTCAAGATTACATGACTTTACATATGAATCCCATTATTATTAACGTGTTATGGTACGGCACATAAATGTAACACCACATCTTCCTGGACATCGTGGCCTGGGCAGTTTCTAGGTCGGTACCTAAAAAGCTCCAACCCCCGCACCCAGAAGGTGGGGATGATCCGGTTCATGTCGGATACCCAGGGAGGCGAGAATTAACTCACTGGTCGGATCGGCACCAAGGGACTACTACGTGCCTCCCACCTATCCAGGGTGGTAACCGGAGCTATTTACTTCCGCTCACAGAAATTAACTTGCGATCTCAACTCTTTCCCGTGTGTAGGGGAATGGAATTACACCAATTGCGCGTGGGAAAGTAATCCCCCTCTCCTGGTGGGTAAGAATGGAGGCACCCATGTTCTAGTCCATGCACTACTAACTGTCCAGTTAGCGCCGGAGCTCTAAAACGGATCACCGGCGAATGGTGAGGCCGGCCCGCAGGCCCAGAACCTCAGGAACCCGCCCAGGCCAGAACCCCAGGAACCCGGCCGCAGGCCCGAACCCAGGAAACCGGCCGAGGCAAACCCCACCACGCTGCCAACGCCATCATTCGTTGGGGCAATTAAACACACACCCTACAGAGTCCAACCCATTTCTGGGCCGCCGCCGCCTCGAGACAAACTCGTGACGTGGGCTTGGGAGCCCAGCCCTGTGTACAAATTGTAACGAAAGTAGTCCAACGGAGACATATCAATCCCAGGGCCACCACAAGCACCTGTAGGTAACCGATGCAAGCATCAGTCTCTCCGGCACGATAAATATGAATATATGAAAATATATCTAGTAATTTTTCTAGCTACCCATATGGGTGGTCCCATGGTCTAAGGTGCTACTCACTAATAGTCTAGACTGCCGATGACAGGGGGATCATAGTTCGATCCTGTTCGGGTGTATGAGGTGGTTTATCTAAATAGTTCCCCCCCTCCCTCTCTCTTTCTGCGCGCAAATACGAGTACATTGCCTCAAATGACCTTCCGTATCCCTAACTCATTAGATTAGCGCAATTAACACATACGCGCGTAATTCAAATAGGTAATAAGACGCAGTGCTATATAAACCGTAATAAATAAACTCTGTCAGGTAGTGTTCTTTTTATGAAAACTAGGCTGTACACATTACTTGTCCTTTTGATCGTGAGTCCTAACTCCGTGGGTAGAAGCTCGACCCTTGGGTAGTATTATTTTTTTACTGTTATCACCGCGTCTTATTACCTGTTCAGGTTGTACGTAACTTTGGTTTTAGATCGATGGGTGTACAGTCCGATTTTAAAATAAAGAGCCTTATGTGACAGCTAAAAAACGTTACTAGATCTAGTTTCACTTATACATACGTCAATTGTAATATGCAGCTATCACGTATGCTAGATATTATCAATGCCTATTAAATCACTTTAGTAATTATAGTAAAATTATGTAAATTGTTGAAAAATTATATTTATTTTATAAAATTTATGATAAATCGACTGACACCACAATTTATAATTGTGTGTTATTACATTACATCAGGTTTTCTTCAAAGTTTTCTCAAATAATATGTTTATATTATTATTATTAGCACCGCGTCTTACTACCCGTTCGGGTTATACGCACTTACGCTAATATGTTATGGTAGGCTGATTGTGAGATAAATGAAGGACCTACAGTTTAACGTGGAATCCGAACCACGGTGGAACCTGGCATTCCCCACATTCACAAGATGTCTGTCAGAGGTGAAGGAAGGGTTTGGAAATCAGATAAATCTGTGCCGGGATCGAGGATTGAACCCCGGCCCCAGTACAGAAGCATTTATAATTGATTTGATAACTATAGGAAAAACTTTATCTTACAAATTAAAAGTTATTAAATCCACAATCTCTATCTCTGCATCAGCTCATGAATTCTAAAACTGTCACTTTTGACGGCTTTAAGATAAATATGGAAACCTTATCCAATAAATGCTTCTCCACATTCACATTTAGTCTAAGTGGCTCCTCCTAAGGTGATCCAACTATACATAATATTTTTATTTATTTTTTATAATAATAATATTTAGCACTGCGTCTTACTACCCGTTCGGGTTATACTCTTTAAGTACTAATTACGCTAATGGCTTAGGAATTGGGAGGATTGAATTAGAGGAAGTGAGCCCGCATTTGCGTGGAGGGAGAGTGGAATACCATTTAGGAAACACCCCCAGTTCACCTGACCGAGATTCGAACATCGATCTCCCCGTCCTCAGCAGTCGAGCTCAACACGACAAGCGCCTTAGACAACTACGCCACCGAGGCGGGTTATACATACTATTAAACTAAACCTCAGATAAATAGGAAAATGGGAGATATATATAAGGATGTAGATGGTTGTTTCTATCAGAAAATAAAACGCGTTAGGTTGTCGTCCTTGTTGGGTGTTGGGAAGGAAGAGGGGGTGCGAGGCTAACTTTATTGTGCGACTTAATGAACGGAGCAGAAAAGTTACCGGCTGCTTCAGGAAATTGTCACGCCATGCAAGCCAACGCGGAGTCAAAAAGACATTGAGGGTGAAGAAGAGGGGGGAGGTGGTAGAGCCAGCTTCGTACCGGATCGAGAAAGATGAAAGGAAAGGTAGCACAAGAAAAGATAGAAGTAGACAAGGAACAAAGCCAAAGAAAGACTACCAGAGAAATGCTTAGGAAAAAAAAAGAATCACAATTGAAGGGGAAAAAAACTGTAAAATAAGTCTGCAATCTGTAAATTGAGGTAGAAACAGAAGACATGGATGGCATCAGAATTATAAAGAAGGCTTTAAAGTAGATATAAAGAGAAGGATATGATGAGTATTGAATTGTTAATTGAAAACTAATTACGTGCAACTTAGTAGTTATACCGTAAGGTTTTTTTTTTCCTGTTTACTGGAAACACAAAACATATAAAGTGTGGACTGTAACATGTAGGACCCAACTCAGCGGGGGACAAAAGAAACAAAAGCCACGAAAAAGGTTAATTTGTACACGTGTCCCATTTGACCTTGTTTCCGAGCTATAGTCATGTTTCTACTACAGTATTGTGGAGAATTCAGGCTGAAAGTAGCCATTTTTAGCACTCCCTATTATGTAAAGCAGCTCAACGTTATTATATGTTATTACATATTATATTTATATTGTTTTGTGTTTCCTGTCCACCGCTAAAGTGGGTTCTACATGTTAAGTTATACCTTGTATGTCGGGAGTTTTATATCGATTAAGTTAACTATTAAAATAGTTGAAATAATTGGCACAGGTGATTACGCAGCCTAAGGCGATAAACTCATAACAGACTGGATTGCTGTTGATGAGTAGATTAAAGTTCAACTCTTGGCCAAGGTATACTGGATAAAATGCTTGCTAGAGGGGGTGAGGATGGGGTTTAGAATAGGCAATGACTTACATACATAGATAGGGGTTTCTCACTGTCTTTTTACTTTTTTCTTTTGTCTCTGTCTGTCTATTCATGCTAATCTGTATGCACTTCCTCACAATCTTTTTCAGTTAATTCGTTAATCGCCGTGATATTAAACGAAACTAACTAATTAAAAAAATCCTTAAATATATACCTTTGAGAAATCATGTTGGCCTATATCCAGACTGATAATCTTCTTGCAATACACCGTGTCTTACTATCTGTCCAGGCTTTCCGCATATCAATATTAATTAATTAACTAATATTTAGTACTGCGTCTTACTACCCGTTCGGGTTATACGCTTTAAGTACTAATTACGTTAATGGATTTAGGAATTGGGAAGGTTGAATTAGAGGAAGTGAACCCGCCCTTGCGTGGAGGGAGAGTGGAAAACCATTTAGTAAAAACCACCCCCAGTTCACCCGACCGAGATTCGAACCTCGATCTCCCCCTCCTCAGCAGTCGAGCTCAACACGACAAGCGCGTTAGACAACTACGCCACCGAGCGGGTCCAACTATGATGGGCCAGGATGGCCTTAAATTCATGCCTAATTTATAACTACTAACTAGCAATCCCGCACGCCGTTACCCGTGACCCACTGTGGTATAAGAATTATATAAGGCCCCCCTACACACACAAACAAACACACACACACACACCACACACACACAGACAAACACTTCCTTTTATTATTATAGATAACGAATAGTGATATCACATGGTGCACAAGGAGTTTAAACACACTATTTTAAATGATTGCATTTTAAGTTGACCTAACTATATTCTTTTCATACCGGATAGCACCTAACTATGAAGGTAATACAGCTCTAACCAGATGTCGCATCATGGCCCGGTTTTCTGAAATCTATTAAACAAACAGGAAGTCTTAGATTATTGAACTGTTCTACTATGTTTAGAAAAAATACAAACATAAAAAATGACTATTTTAAAAGGAATACCCTACTGACAGAGTTCAACCAGCCCGGGAATACAGGTATAACGAACCCTTAGCATACATTAATAACTACAGTAGCTCCATGACTTCTTTGGTGCTGACTGACAGATGACAGCTTTGAAAAGTTACCAGGCCAAATTATGTATCCTTACGCCGAACCATATGATCTAAAAACATGTGTTTAGCAGCTGTCAGAAGTCAGCTGTCAGCTGTAAGTCAGCACCAAAGAAGCCATGGGGCTACTGTACCACGTGATGCACGCTGTATTTCAGTGTAAGGGAAGTAATTTATATTTTGATTAGTAATAAATTTAACCCCGAGGCCATTTCAGATACAATATCGACGATTACGTTGCTATTCAGTTCACTTAAAACACCAGCTTATACTTTCTAAATACAGGAGCAAATTAAAATTATTATTATTATTATTATTAATATTATTATTATTATTATTATTATTATTATTATTATTATTATTAGCACCGCGTCTTACTACCCATTCGGGTTATACGCACTTACGCTAATGTGTAATGGAAGGGTGATTGTGAGACGAAATGAAGGACCTACAGTTTAACGTGGAATCCGAACCACGGTGGAGGCCTGGCATTCCCCACATTCACAAGATGTCTTGTCAGACGTGAAGGAAAGGTTTGGTAATCAGATAAATCTGTGCCGGGACCGAGGATTGAACCCGGCCGCCAGCAAAGAAGTCTGACATTTTACCTCTAGACCACCAGGTCACCAGCAAATTAAAAAAAAAATGTAATCAGGGTGGTAGAATGGGGATTGGAACACAAGGGGCATTGATAGAAGCATTGGGGGGGGGGTGAATCATAGCTCCCCCCTTTCCTTAACATGTGGTAGAAGATCCCAGTGTGGCCAACATAAATTGTGGAAAATCGAAAATATATTTTATATTTCAATTGTGTTTATACCAAAGATAAGACAATTTGAATGAAGCCATAACCGAAACATTGTTGTTTAAACTACGCGCTGACTCCTAGTTGACGCGCTCACCGTGCACAACGCTATAGTGGAACTTTATCGCGCCAAAATCATAGTGATTGAGCATGCAGTTGGTTACAGACTTCGTAGAGCGTGGTACCATTTTACTATATGTGATTGTTTGTTCGGCTAACTTGGTTTTTTAACATAGAGCGAACGGCAAACTACAAAGTATACGTGTGAGAAGAGCTTTTTCTTGAGGTGAGTTTTATAATTATTACCATACAGATTTATTATGCTTGATTGAATTTACATTTACCTGTAAAGTCTTATCAGATTTTATTCGTGCATATGTTTGATCGTTCATGTCCACCTACCATATTCTGTCACTTGCTAGATAGGTTAATGTTCTTGAGAATGATTCAACTTGGATTATTATTATTATTATTATTAGCACCGCGTCTTACTACCCGTTCGGGTTATACGCACTTACGCTAATGTGTAATGGTAGGGTGATTGTGAGATGAAATGAAGGACCTACAGTTTAACGTGGAATCCGAACTACGGTGGAGGCCTGGCATTCCCCACATTCACAAGATGTCTTGTCAGAGGTGAAGGAAGGGTTTGGTAATCAGATAAATCTGTGCCGGGACCGAGGATTGAACCCCAGCCACCAGCACAGAAGTCTGACACCTTAGCCCTAGACCACCAGGTCACCGATTCAACTTGGACAATTTACCTGATGTTCGTTTAGACACATATCAACAAAATTATTTAACGGCCACAGTGGCTTGGTCGATCGTTTCAAATAATGTGTTGTATATTCAACTACAGAACTTTCTGTCCGACCTAGTTTTTAAAAATTGTTTCATTTACTATCACATCTGTTATTAACGGCTTAATATAATGGGGTAGGGATGAGGAAGAAAGTTAGGGGAAAGTGAACCCGAATTTGCCTAGAGGTGGGGGAGTGAAGAAGGAAGCACTACTTGACATTGACAGACACACTGTGTGATCAGTTATCAATGTGTAACACTTACCGTGTGAGCGTATTTGGGCCCAACAACAAGTAAATAATGTAATATTGGAGACTGGAGTAAAAATTATCAGTCTGTGAGAACTTTAAAAAATAATTACTATATTTCAATAAATGTAGGCCTCTGTACTTTCCTTCATTATATTCAGGCTATTAATTTATTAAATGTGTGTAATGTGAAATAATATAATTTGTAATAAAAACCTAGTTTAACTTTTAGTGGACAAGTGCTTAGTTTAACTAAGAATGGTTCTATATTTTTGAAAAATAAATTTATCTTATTTAAAGTACTAATTTTTGTAAATATGTCTTAGTACTATAAATATGCTACATCTATGTTTAGAGTGTTTTTTGTGGGGGCTGGTTTCTAGAAAATATATTGAATCTTAATTTGGAAATTTTTGGCCTCTATCCCCCCCCCCCAACCCCAGGCTCTAAAATGTTCTTCCACCACTGATGTGTTATACAATAGCTTAGAATCTATTTTTTAAGTTTGTAAAATGATCCTCTACCCTTTACTTGTGTAGATCACAAAGCTAAGAACAAACAGTATTCATTAAACAAATAATTATTTTATGTTAGTCTTAAGACACGTTTTATAAACAGCACCCAGAAAACAACAAATGGGACGGTTTTACATTTAATGCCACCATCTTCACAAATTATGTATTCTGGGAACACTCAGAATTACTCACTGAAACTTCTCATTGAAATATAATAAAACAATTAATTTAGAATTGAATGGGTAGCTTTATTTTATTTTAAATTAGCTGTGGCAGCTGAAATCAAACCGGCCCAGATCCCCCCTGCTTACTAAACTGATTCCAATTTCACTTTTGTCAAATGAAAGATAAAAAAACACTTATAAGTTTTATGGCTAGAATGTATCCTTGTAACCGATTTCCTGGTTAATCATAGTTGAGATTGTCTCTAAAGGCGGTAATGTAGGAAGACGAGCTATGGTCAGTATTTTTGCAGTTTTTATAGCAACATTTTTTTTTCAAAATAAATAGAATATAATTTCAGTAGAAACATAGTTTAGTTTTCTTCGCATGGTGATATCAACAGTTGTTGAATCTGTCGTGAGCATAGTTACATTAGACGAGAAACTTTTTAAATGAAGGGAAAGAGTCGACATTAATTTACAAGACATTCTTAAAAAATATTCAAAAACTGTTAAGGTTACTATGTAAAGTAAATTAGAGTTTATGTTTCTATTGGATAATTATTTGATTTATTTTGACCAAAATAATGTTTTTCTCTATAACTGTGAAAGCATTGCCCTTAGCCAGTTTTCCCTACACTCTCACCTTAAGAGAGAGCCACGTACCGAATCATTGGTACTCATTGAAGATGTTCAGAACTCACGCGTTATTTAAGATGATATTTATTTCAAAATAGTAAAAACCTTACATCTTCTATTTTTAACTTAAATACAAAAAAAAAAAAAAATCATGAAAATTTGAAGCCATTCCACTTTTAGCGACTTCACGTTTTCATCGTCATGATGTTGAAATCAAAGTTTACGGTATTTGAAGCTTCAGAACTGCCATTCCCATAAGAAGAACTGCAGTGCAAAGATATTCCACTTCAAGTAGGAAACAGCCTTAAAGAGGGGTGGGAGGGAAATTGAGATAAGTTCTACGTTTTACAGTTTTTATAATAAACATTTTTGTGAACAAAACTAATAAAACATCACTGCAGTTGATATATTTAGTTCAATTTTCTTTACATAGTAATTGCAACATTTCTTGAATATTTGTCAATGCCATCACGGAATACGAACATGTCTTTTTTTTCTTTTAATTAAACTTATTGTTTTCAAATATCATTAAGTTTATAAAAAATATATAACTATCGATATTACAATGCGTGTGCGATTAAACCAAAAGTATTCATACTGAACTAGTATTCTATATATTAGACCAAAATAATATTTTTGTTTTTAAAGCTGCTTATATTATTTATTATTATAAGGTGTTCTGTCTTTCGAGAAGTCCATTATTTTTGTCAGTGGACCTAAACTGCCAATACGCCCTGTCCTTTGACTTCTACTTCAGCTCCAAGAAATTTCTTCTTTCCTTCAGGTCAGCTAATATTTGAATCCTCCTTCCCAATATTCCCCCTCCCTTATATGACGTCGTGCAGGTCCGATTCAGCTTGCTATCTACCGAAGAATTACATACAAAATTATTCTCTTCTCACCCATTCTTCTTATTTTTTCTTCATTTGTACATTCGAGCTTCTCAAGTCTTCTTAGCACCTTATTTTGAAGCTCTCCGAGGATTTCTCTTCCTTCTTTGTAGGAGTCCAAATTTCTACTTCTACTTCATACAGTGTGTTGTTCCAAATGTAGCATTTCATCAGTTTATTCCTCGGTTCCACTTATCACCCACTCTCTATTAAAGTTGAACAGACTGGGTGACAAACATCATTCCTGGCTCACTCATCTTCCTATCTCTACGCTGTTGGTCTCTCCATCATTCAGCCTCACCTTTATTTGCTGTCCCAGATACAAGTTTGCAATCAGGCATCAAATGGAGGGCCAGAAGCCTATCTTCTTGAGTATTCCCATCAGACTCTTCCCCTTCACCCTATCGAACACATTCAGCCAGTCGATGAAACCAATGTAGACCACTTCATTTACTTTCAGCACACTATGAAATCATTCTCAGCACCCTGATGGCATCGCTGGTTCCTTTTTTTTTGAAACCAGATTAGTCTTCTTAAATCACACTTTCTATGTTCTGATCCAGTCTCCTGTTGAGTATTCTTGCCACATTATTCTTCCCATGAGAGATGACGTTGATGGTACTGTGGTTAATGGGTTTCTTAGCTTGTTTATTCATATTTAGAGCAACCATAGTTCTTGGGGCGTTCTCATGTTTTGTAGATCCTATATATAAGTTTTCTCATAGCCATTAATCCATTGTTTTTTAGTTGGTAAGTCGTAATCTCCAGAAGATTATATACTGACCTTAAATTTTCTTTCCTTAATCCCTCTATTAAGGTTGTTCAAACGAGCCACGAATTATTTATCTAATTTATATAACACCACGTCTTTTTACCCATTCGGGTTATACATTTATAGAATAATTACGCCATTGGTTTTAGGGATGAGGAAGGTTGTATGTATATAGGAGGTGTACCCGCATTTGCATGGAGGGAGGAATAATTTTTTTAAACTACCCTCAGTACACCTAGCCGAGATTTGAACCTCAATTTCCCCAACATCGGTATTCTAGTCCACTGCGAGTGTGACGCCTTAGACCATGCGGCCAAAGAAGTGGGCTAACCATTAACTACTTTAAGTTTATCTGGTTTATCATGTAAAACATTTGTTTAACCTGGTTGCCAGTGAGAGGAGATAAGGGTTTGAAACCCTGTTGGTTGTTTTGAGAGGATACTTTTAGATAAATAATTTACCAATCCCCCTAAACGCAAATACGGACACATTAGCATGATAAATGCATGTGTACAACCCAAACGGTTACTAAGCCACTATGAAAATTAACTATAGTAAACCTAGTAGAAATTTATAACCTATGTATCAATGAAAATATTAAAAAATTTAGCCAACAATAATATTATTTAAGAACAAAAGCTTTTGATTCAGAAGACCACCTATTATATAAATAAATTGTATGGTCAACCGCACAGTATTTCTCTTTCTCTTTAATCTTAAAATATTATTATTATTATTATTATTAGCACCGCGTCTTACTACCCGTTCGGGTTATACGCACTTACGCTAATGTGTAATGGTAGGGTGATTGTGAGATGAAATGGAGGACCTACAGTTTAACGTGGAATCCGAACCACGGTGGCGACCTGGCATTCCACACATTCACAAGATGTAATCTTAAAATAGAGACATTGATCAAAACGCGTTTTTTAAACAAAATACACCTCTGACAAGACATCTTGTGAATGTGGGGAATGCCAGGCCTCCACCGTGGTTTGGATTCCACGTTAAACTGTAGGTTCTTCATTTCATCTCACAATCACCCTACCATTACACATTAGCGTAAGTGCGTATAACCCGAACGGGTAGTAAGACGCGGTGCTAATAATAATAATAATAATTTAAACAAAATAATACACACTGTTGTCGAAACATTAAAAAAATGTAATCATAAATGTAATAATATACACTGTTGCAGAAACATAGAGAATAGAGGTAAATTTATATCCACCAAAGAGCATAACAGTCAATTACATATTTCTAAGTAGGCCTAATCCATAAAAATATATATTTGCTCATATCTTAGAAATTATTGATTTTATAAAAAATATACTCCAGATTAAAATATAGTTAATTTTAACGGTACTACAACTTTACAATGATAAGTTATTTCGTAACTTTAAATATTTACTGATATGTGATCAAAATTGGAAATTTCTTCTTATGTATAGTATTCTCAAGATAATTGTCATGGGGAAAATGAGAGCTGCCATTTTGTTTGTAATGTTAAATAATCCCTAAATACAAAATTTAATCAAAATCATTATAGCGGATTTTGAGAAAATATATATTTTTCTTTTTAGCCTTGACTACCCCCCTTCCGCGTAAAAAATATTGTAAAGAATCCTGTAAAACAAAGCTTCAAATCATCCATCATGTCAATATAAAAACAAAACTTTTTTTTTTAAAATACAGTCCTACCATCACTGTATAGTCCCCTTCCTCTTTTTATCCTCCCTCCTAATTTCATCTCATTCCTCTTTACTCACCCCTATCCCCCCGCCCCCTTCACCAACACCACTTTCCCATCAACAACTATTTTTTTTTCCAACAACTATATAATATAGTATAAACATTTTTATGGGGAATAAATTAAATTTTCAAAATAAAATATAGCCTATGTTACTCGCTGATAATGTAGCTTTATATTGGTGAAAGAATTATTAAAATCGGTCCAGTAGTTTTTGAGTTTATCCATTACAAACAAAAAAACAAATCTTTCCTCTTTATAATATTAGTATAGATATATTAAACTACCCTTAGATTTAGGATTTGATATCTAATTTCAAATAAAACTCTGGGATGTGTGGGACTTTTGAAAACCCTAATACCAAGTTTCACCTTGATTAGTAAAATGATTTCTGGCTATACACAGAAAGATGGATGGCACCGCAAAAACAAATTTGTCCGTTTCAATGGGTCGTGAAACGTCTACATTGATCAAAATATTGAGTTAGATTTTCCTGACAATCACAATACTTTCTCTCTCGAGTTTTCGAGAGAAAGAAAAATAATATTAAAATGCTAAAGTGCGGTAGGACAATGTTGAACCTTAAAAATCTCCTACAGTTCAATTTTCATAGGAAGGGCCTTATCTAATGTTATTGGATCTACTTTCACTTATTCATAAGTCAAGTAATGTGATCCACAACTGTCACTTTTGATAGATATTATGAATACCTATAAAATCGCAAGAGAAGCATTCTATCCGAAATAAATATGTTTGTACCATCTAAAAAACCCTTCGTATGAAAATTTGAGTCCAACCTTCATTGTTCCCATTGACAAAAATCTGCCACGAAAGTAAACTTGTCGAAAAACACACCCTTTCCTTCAAAATTTCACGGTTCTCCCCAACGGCGACTTAACTTCGCCTTTCGCCAACTGTTTGCTTACGGCCACCCTTTCTTTTCTTCATTTCTTTCAATCCTAGCCTCCTACCCACCTCCTTATCCCTCTCTAATCCATTCACCTCACCCGCTCGAGAAACCTTACTCTCACCTCTTTTTCGTCACCACAAACTTCTTTCTCATGGCTTTCCCCCCTTTCTTTCTTTCTTTCTTTCTTCACCTGTTCTCCTTATCTTACTGCTCCCTCTTGTCTTTTAATACAGTTTTCTTTGCTAACAAACTTCTCGTTCAATTTTCAGGTTAATCTCGCTGGCTCGTTTACTTGGCCGAGGTGTGGGGGTGTGGGAGGGAGTGCAAAGATTGTCACATAATTGGAGACTTGATAGAAAAATTAAGAAACGTTGATTTAATTTGTTTATATGTCTAGAAATTCCAGTCTCTAAAAGAAATAAATGTAAATAGGTATCAAAGCTTTTGAATGTGAATGAGACAAATGTGAGATAACAGTATTTAAAGTTGAGAATGTAGGGAACACGAGAAAAGACCAGTGTTTTTGCAATCTTTATAACAAAACTTTTTTTTTTGGGCGGGGGGAGGGGGCAAAATAAATCAAATATTGCTCCAGCAGAATCATAGTTTAAATTTTCTTTACATCACATCAACAGTTGTTGAATATCTGTCATGAGCATAGTAGAAATAAATAATAAACTTTCTAAAATAAGAGTAAAAGTTGTCATTAAGTTTCAGGGTACTCGCCTCGGTGGCGTAGTTGGCTAACGCACTTGTCGTGTTGAGCTCGACTGCTGAGGACGGGGAGATCGAGGTTCGAATCTCGGTCGGGTGAACTGGGGGTGATTTGTCCTAAAAATGGTTTTCCACTCTCCCTCCACGCAAATGTGGGTTCACTTCCTCTAATTTAACCTTCCCAATTCCTAATCCATTAGTACTTAAAGCGTATAACCCGAACGGATAGTAAGACGTGGTGCTAAATAATAATAATAATAATAATAATAATAAACATTCCTTGGTTGCTACCCTAGCCTGAGCTAGAATGCGATTCACACGAAACGTCTTATAAAGAGACCCCTCTACATGAGAAGTGTCGTTAATATCCTCCAGCTATTTCGATCCTGTTCTCACGCAATCCTTTTCTATAATATCTAAACTAATTAGTATACCTTTTCGACCAATGAAAAAGAAAAAAGTTTTAAGTCCGGGAAAATTCTTCAAAAGCTAAAACAAAATTTAAAATGTAGTTTGTTTATTTAAATTAAACAACAGAACCACATTTACTTAATAAAAATTCTAACTATTGCCATTAAAGAAAAATAAATTATTATAGGCCTAATACGTCTAGAAAATGGTGAAAGAGCCTTTTACTTTCTGACATTTGTTTATCATTTCGATGCATACCTCGATTTATAATTATTTATAGTGCCTGCCTCTTTGAATGGATGTCTGTAGCGGTGTTGTCATGTAAATTTGGTACACGCCAGTGCGATCTCTACGGACCACAGACTGACGGAGTTGAGGCGGTTACTGTCAAGGGTCAGTCTCTTGTAGAGAAAACACAAGGGCCAGTCTCTTGTAGAGAAAACACAAGGGACAGTCTCTTGTAGAGAAGACACAAGGGCCAGTCTCTTGTAGAGAAAACACAAGGGCCAGTCTCTTGTAGAGAAGACACAAGGGTCAGTCTCTTGTAGAGAAAACACAAGGGCCAGTCTCTTGTAGAGAAGACACAAGAGTCAGTCTCTTGTAGAGAAATCATAACAGATTGAAACTTTGTTATTGTAGGGTCAATATCTTGTAGAGAAGACACAAGGGTCAGTCTCTTGTAGAGAAGACACAAGGGTCAATATCTTGTAGAGAAGACACAAGGGCCAGTCTCTTGTAGAGAAAACACAAGGGCCAGTCTCTTGTAGAGAAAACACAAGGGCCAGTCTCTTGTAGAGAAGACACAAGGGCCAGTCTCTTGTAGAGAAAACACAAGGGCCAGTCTCTTGTAGAGAAGACACAAGGGTCAGTCTCTTGTAGAGAAGACACAAGAGTCAGTCTCTTGTAGAGAAAACACAAGGGCAGTCTCTTGTAGAGAAGACACAAGGGTCAGTCTCTTGTAGAGAAAAACACAAGGGCCAGTCTCTTGTAGAGAAGAACAAGGGTCAGTCTCTTGTAGAGAAGACACAAGGGCCAGTCTCTTGTAGAGAAGACACAAGGGCCAGTCTCTTGTAGAGAAAACACAAGGGCCAGTCTCTTGTAGAGAAGACACAAGGGTCAGTCTCTTGTAGAGAAAACACAAGGGCCAGTCTCTTGTAGAGAAGACACAAGGGTCAGTCTCTTGTAGAGAAGACACAAGGGCCAGTCTCTTGTAGAGAAGACACAAGAGTCAGTCTCTTGTAGAGAAATCATAACAGATTGAAACTTTGTTATTGTAGGGTCAATATCTTGTAGAGAAGACACAAGGGTCAGTCTCTTGTAGAGAAGACACAAGGGTCAATATCTTGTAGAGAAGACACAAGGGCAGTCTCTGTAGAGAAACACAAGGGCCAGTCTCTTGTAGAGAAAACACAAGGGCCAGTCTCTTGTAGAGAAGACACAAGGGCCAGTCTCTTGTAGAGAAAACACAAGGGCCAGTCTCTTGTAGAGAAGACACAAGGGTCAGTCTCTTGTAGAGAAGACACAAGAGTCAGTCTCTTGTAGAGAAAACACAAGGGCCAGTCTCTTGTAGAGAAGACACAAGGGTCAGTCTCTTGTAGAGAAAACACAAGGGCCAGTCTCTTGTAGAGAAGACACAAGGGTCAGTCTCTTGTAGAGAAGACACAAGGGCCAGTCTCTTGTAGAGAAGACACAAGGGCCAGTCTCTTGTAGAGAAAACACAAGGGCCAGTCTCTTGTAGAGAAGACACAAGGGTCAGTCTCTTGTAGAGAAAACACAAGGGCAGTCTCTTGTAGAGAAGACACAAGGGTCAGTCTCTTGTAGAGAAGACACAAGGGTCAGTCTCTTGTAGAGAAGACACAAGAGTCAGTCTCTTGTAGAGAAATCATAACAGATTGAAACTTTGTTATTGTAGGGTCAATATCTTGTAGAGAAGACACAAGGGTCAGTCTCTTGTAGAGAAGACACAAGGGTCAATATCTTGTAGAGAAGACACAAGGGTCAATATCTTGTAGAGAAGACACAAGGGTCAGTCTCTTGTAGAGAAGACACAAGGGTCAATTCTTGTAGAGAAGACACAAGGGCCAATCTCTTGTAGAGAAGACACAACAGATTTATACTCTGTTACTGTAGGTTCAATATCTTCTAAAGAAGACTTAACGGATTGAAACTCTGTTACTATAGGCTCAGTATCATTTAGAGAGCGAGAGAACATAATGAAATTTAAGCTATGTTAATGTAGTGTTATTCTCTTGTAGCGAGGACATAACTGATTGAAACTTTGTTACTGTGGGGTCAGTCTCTTTTAGAGATAACATAACGGATTAATACTCTGTTACTGAAGGTTTAATCTCTTTTAGAGAGCAATTAATGGATTGATACTATGTTACTGTAGGGTCAATATTTTCTAGAGAAGACATAACAGATTGAAACTTTGTTATTGTAGGGTAAATATCTTTTAGAGAAGACATAACGGATCGATGCTCTGTTACTGTAAGGTCAATCTCTTGTAGAGAGGAGGACATAAAGTTTTGAAAATTCTCTTACTGTCGAGTCGTTCTTTTTTTAGAGCGAGCACTAATGGATTGAAACTCTGTTACTGTAGGGTCAATCTCTTGTAGAGATGATTTAATGGATTGAAACTTTGTTACTGTAGGGTCAATCTCTTGTAGAGATTATTTAAAGGATTGAAATGTGTTACTGTAGGGTCAATCTCTTGTAGAGATGATTTAAAAGGATTGAAACTTTGTTACTGTAGGGTCAATCTCTTGTAGAGATGATTTAACGGAATGAAACTTTGTTACGTAGGGTCATTCTCTTGTAGAGTAAGAACTAAACGAACCGAATTTATGTTTGTTTAGAGCAAATTCTAATGGATTGAATATCTTTGCAGGGTCAATCTATTTTTATAGTTAAAGAATTAACTTATTGAACCTCTATTACATAAGGATCAATCGCATCTCTTAATGGGTAAATTCTTATTGGTTATAGAATCTGTTAGTGAAGGGCCGATTTTTTTATTTTATTTGAAGCAATTTCTATTGACAATAAACTTAATGAACAAAGTGAGTGTAGACTAAGCTTAGTCCGAATTAAGAAAAGGGATTAATAATATGACAAAAATAACAAAACTTTTGATTAAAACCTCAAAGGGGTAAAGTAGAGGAGAATCAGTAGGCTAGGAAAAAACAACAGAATGTAACATAATTTTATCATGCAAAATTTTAAAATAACCTGTTTCGTTTAGTTTAGTAATTTTTTTTTTTCGCTTTGCATTACAAAGCGATTAAATTTAATTTTCCACTTGTTACCACTTAGCAGGAGGAACACTTTCCTCTCCTTTATTCCTACCGACTTAAAAACTTTGACTTGTCTTCACGTTTTACAGCTTTACTGAGACCCACCCCCTTTCCATCTTCTATTTTTTTCTCAACCCCCTCTCTTATTTCTCCTCTAGATTCCATGCCATCCGTCTCAGCAGTTATCCCATGCAGTTCCTTTTTGCTTTCCATTTTACCAGTTCGTCCATTTTATTGATTATCTCTCTCTTTAATGCGCACTTGAAATCATACAAAGTTTTAACTCGATTTTAGTAAGACCTCGCTTGGAAACTTTTCAATATGATTAAGAATGGCGAAATTTAACACTGATTTCTATTAGAAAAAGGTAAAAATCCCCCCTTTTTTTTTCTCTTTCAAAACCGACTCTTGAATGTTAATCTAATATATAGACTAGGCCTATACTTATTCGAATCTCGACTATAGATTTTCATTCTCAGATTTTTGAAATTGAAATATTTTTTGTAAAAATAAATTTGAAATGTCTAAAATCAAATAAAAAAAATACTTAATTTAGATTATTACATTTTTGGGTATATTTGGTATTATTACAAGAATATAAGAATGGTATATAATATTAATTTTCAAAATGGATATAAAACAGAGTATAAAAATTAGAGAGATATCTCAATGATACCAACATACTATAAAATTGTATCCAACATAATATGCATATGCAGAGAAAATAATTGGGTATCACCAACGGATCAGATTTTTACTACTTGGCAAATATTAGGAAAAAAAAAGTGGGAATACAACATGACGGTTCATCAATAAAACATGGATTTTTAAAAGATCAAAGATTTAGTTAAAATTAACAAATTAGGTGAAATTTTAGTTAAATTTGGGATAGTACACACACAAAATAAAAATTGTCAGGCTAAATATGGTCTGTTTGACTGACACGCGTGGCAGGGTACGGGTTGGATGTCACTTATCAGATACTTTCGAAATATATGTTGAGTTGATACAAGGAGATGCCCTTTCCGCGTTACTTTTAAATCCACCCTTAGAGTATGCTATTAGGATAATGCAAGGGAGTAGGAAAGGACCGACATTAAAAGGTACAATGCAGCTATTAGGATATGTGGATGGTTTGTCTTTGTTGAGAATTAGTAAGGAAGCTGCTTCAAGAAATGCAGAAATTTTATTAGAGGCAATAGGTTTAAAAGTGAAAGTGAAAAGACTAAATAGATGATCACATACACACACACAACACACACACACACACACACACACACACACACACAAACAGATAATAAGATAATTTATATCTTATTGCTAGCAACATATAATTTGACATGGTTGACGAGTTTAAATATTTAATGAACAATTTTAACTAGCAACAACGATATTAGATAGGAAATTAGGAAAATAACACAGTCGGGAAATGAATGCTCTTTATCGACAAGTAAGTTGTCGACATCTCACCTGCTTTCAAGGAATGTAAAACCCAGAATATATAAAACAATAAAGGTACCGGCTACTTTCCGTGAGTATGAAACATGGTCTCTTAACTAACATGACGAAAACCAATTTGGTTTTTAGAAAACTCAGTGCTTAGGAAGATATTTGGTCTGAAAAGGGATAAGGCTAATTGAGAGTGGGGGAGGTTACATACTTATGAGTTACATACCCTTTACTCATCACAAGATATTGTTAGGATAGTCAAGTCTCGTAGATTACGGTGGACAGGACATGCAGCGCGAATGAGAGAGCTAGAACCTGGTTAAGGGTTTGAAATGGGAAGAGACTATTGGGAAAGATATAGATGCAGATGAAAGGATAACATTAGAATGGACCTGAAATACATAGAGGTTAATGAAGTGGACTGGATAGAACTAGCTCAAGATAGGAACAGGGTGTAATGAGGTGGACTGGATAGAACTAGCTCAAGATAGGGACAGGGTGTAATGAGGTGGACTGGATAAAACCAGCTCAATATAGGAATAGGGTGTAATGAGGGGAACTGTATAGAACTAGCTCAAGATAGGGACAGGGTGTAATGAGGTGGACTGGATAGAACTAGCTCAAAATAGGAATAGGATGTAATGAGGGGGACTGAATATATATAGCTCAAGATAGAGATAAGGTGTAATGAGGTGGACTGGCTAGAACTAGCTCAAGATAGAGATAAGGTGTAATGAGGTGGACTGGATAGAACCAGCTCAATATAGGAATAGGGTGTAATGAGGGGAACTGTATAGAACTAGCTCAAGATAGGAACAGGATGTAAAGAGGTGGACTGGATAGAACCTGTTAAAGATAGGGATAGTGTGTAATGAGGTTGACTGGATAGAACTATCTTAAGATAGTGATAGGTGACGTACTTTTGAAAATGTGGCAATGGACTTTCGAGTTCCTAATTGCCGTAGAGTATGGAACTAAGTTTGTTAAATTAAATACAAATTGTTTTATCATGAGCAGGGGATAAGATAGCTATAACTATAAATCATATGTTAAACCCCTATGCCACAAAGAAACCAGCTGGGATTCAAACCTCAATTTAAGTCTTATCAACTATAACCAAGGTAAATATTATTTCAAAGCACTTGGCACTACTTAGGGTAAGGGGTAGGTTTTTGGTAAATATATTTTTTCATGATTTTATTCTCCCAATATCTTACTACCCATGTGGGTTACAAGTATTTAATAAAAATAATACGGTAGCTATATACAAGTTTAAAGAAATTTACCTGAATTTGTTTGGAGAGGAATGGGGGAAAATTTTTATGGCAAAACCACCCTCAGCAAATCTGGTTGGAATTCAAACCCTGAACACCCCCACCCCCCCTCTATGGGATAAATGACTAAACGAGTTTTAAGATTAGACCACGTGTCCATTGTCCAGCGAATAATATGTTTGTGAATTAAGGGAGCAAAAACACGATAACCCTAATAGATTTAGACGAAATGTAATCAATATTTAAACTACTATGAAATCCTGAAATTTAGCTATAAAAATTAATTAACTAATTTTTGATATTAGCTATCCTCAAGGTCTATATTAAAAACAAGTAGTTCAATCGGTAAGCTACCAACATTCACTGCAAACACGTTTTTTTTCCCCTCCATAAAATGAGGACTATCATTTTTTTCACCCAACCCACTCAATTAAGGAACTAGCTTTGTCGATATAATTTTAAGGATATTCTTAAAATCCTTCCAGTCTTATGATTTGTCGTTTAATAAAGATAATTAAATTTTAATTATATTAAAATAATATTGTTCTTGGATGTTTCCAAAAAATGTTAAAATAATACAAGGAATATAAAAAGAATTTTCCTGGTAGGCTGTACAATTTTTTTTTATCAACCCTCCCTCCGTTCCTCCCTCCCTCCGTTCCTTCCTCCCTCCCTCCCTCCCTTCCTCCCTCCCTCCCTCCCTTCCTCCCTCCCTCCCTCCCTTCCTCCCTCCCTCCTCAGTTGTAAGAACCCAATTAAAAGTTGGGTTCGCATATCTGTGGTGTATATAATGAGCCCCATAACGACTGCTTTGAGCTGTGGTGTCTTCGAAAGATTTTTACCAAACAAATCTCTCCAATAATATTCCGACGTTCCCTCTCTTCTATTATACCACTCCTTAGGGGCTCGTTAAGGTAACAATCACAACTTGCTCTAGTTCCAGAAAATCTCCAGAGATGGAGCTATTTAATACAGGGACATCTCTAACATTTCCACATCATAATAAAATGTCTTGGTGGAGGCAGATCTACATCTGGTGGAGTTTCAGTGCAGCACGTCTTATTAACCATTTGGCCTATCAACATCTTGATATTAACCTTCGGGGACTGACGCTAAAAAATAACACGAGAACTGGCGCCGTTGCATTCTTACAACATCCTATAACCATCTTAATAATAATCAAAAACACATATTTTAATACATAATATTATTATTGAAGCAATATTATTAAATAAATATTTGAATAATATTGTATTTTTGCAAATTTTATGTATAAAAAAAGAAATTAAAAATAATGTTAAATTGTTAGAAAAACATTGCTTCTAAAAGAATTTATTTCCTTGATTTCCTTCCTTCAATTCGTATTTTTATTTATAATAGCGTCCGCACGTGAATAACAACTACAAACTAAAGCTACGTGATAAAACTTTTAGACACGTGATATAGTTTGCAACGTAAATATATATGGCGGCAACAAGCCAGACGTGTGACATCTCGACTGGCACCGTTGCGTATTCATAACATTCCTGCATGGCTCAGTTATTATTATTATTATTATTATTAGCACCGCGTCTTACTACCCGTGCGGGTTGTACGCACTTACGCTAATGTGTAATGGTAGGGTGACTGTGAGATGAAATGGAGGACCTATAGCTTAACGTAGGATCCGAACCACGGTAGAGGCCTGGCATTCCCCACATTCACAAGTTGTGATTAATACACTTCTTGTCAGAGGTGAAGGAAGGGTTTGGCAATCAGATCTGTTTCGGGACCGAGGATTGAACCCCGGACCCCAGCACAGAAGTCCGACACCTTACCCCTAGACCGCCAGGTCACCTACATGGCTCCAGTTAAAACTTCCGTATCTAAAAATAATAATTTTTGTTAATGTATGATAACATCATACTACTACTACTACTACTTCTACTACTACGCAGGAACTAATCAAGTGTTACTAGTAGGGATTCCGAACTAAATTACCTTTAATTTTAATAATAATAATAATAATAATAATTTATAATAATAGTAATAATCGTAATAATATCTGATGCGAATGTGAAACAGCACCAGTCCCTGATTTTAAATGGATAGAGTTGAGTAAAGTAGAATTTAGAAAAAAATTACCCTAATGTACTTTAAGGAAAAGTGGAAAAATATTAAAAAAAAAAAAAAAAAAAAAATCCTCCCCATGCCCAGCCAAGATTCTATCCTTAGTCCCCCCGCCCCCCTCGTAAACTGAATAACCATACGAGAAAACTGACGTCTTAGTTCTCATGCCCACCGATGCGTGACATGGGCACATTGATATTGGAACTTATTACCAAGGCAATCCATATGGTACAAAATATTGTCGAGACTAATCCCGAATACATCCCAAAACCACTTCAACTTCGACTTTATCAAGGCCCATCTTTATGTACAGCTGTGGAGAACCAATCACAGACAGATAAATAAATTAAAATTTATATGCGAATATAAATTAATGTATCATTGATAGTAAAGGAAACAATCGTACGTTTCTAAATATATAGTATTTTAATTTATCTTCCTTTAATAATAATTCATATAAAATTTGATTATATTAGGACCTGATTCGATGAATGCATTATCTAAGGCGTCACTCTCTCAATAAACTGGATTGACATTGATGAGGAGACCAGGGTTCTGATCCCGTTCGGGTGTACTGAGGGTTTTTCTTAAATGATTTTTCACTTTTCATAACTTTCTCTAAATATAAACCTTTTTTTCATCCTTATGTCATATGCCCGAACGATAATAAGATGTGTTGCTAAAACAAAAAGTATTATGGTAATATTTATTTAATTAATTAAAAACTCTGATTTCCAAACCCTTCCTTCAACTCTGACAAGACTTCTTGTGAAGTGGGGGATGCCAGGGCCTTCCACCGTGGTTCGGATTCCACGTTAAATGTAGGTCCTTCATTTCATCTCACAATCACCCTACCTTACACATTAGCGTAAATGCGTTTAACCAGAAGGGTAGTAGACGCGGTTGCTATATATGTATAAATTATATATAATATAATATAATATTCTGCTTAACCACCAAATATTAAGTCATTTAAATCTTGACTGTGTTTATAGAGTTTTATGTTTTATTTTATAAGTTTATTGGTAGAGAGCGGGTGCAGGGGGTGTATTGTACACGGGCCGGGGTCTAAAAGGGTCAGGAATTTACTATATCTCAGAAAATGTTTCCAACATTGAAACTAGCAGTCCCATTTCCTACTAGTATGCTACTAAATTTTATTAGAAGTATAATATTAATATCTTTGTTTTATTTTTTTCCTTTCTTAAATGTAAAAGTATAAATTAAATCTCTTTTTTGGTTTATTTTTATCTGTTTTAAAATAATAGCTTTATTAGTTAATTTTTTTTTAAACAGGGTTAATGGAATTCCTCTCAGAGGCTCTGGATTGGAGATATTTCCCAATTAGGTGATACGTATAGAACCTTATCAAGGACACGGAATGTGTACACTAAATTAAAATTTGTATTGGATTCAAGGATACGAAACTTACATAATTTGTAAACGAGAGTTTATACTCATGAGCTAATTTACTTGGATCTCATCTTGATCATTATGTCCAATTTCTTAATATTATACCTCCTTTATGATCTTCTTCTCAGTCTGTTTTTTCATCATGTTCTATTGTTAAAACGATTACACGTCCTTAAACCCATTTCTTAAGACTCATGTTTCATGTTGAAGTTATTCGTGATTAGTCTATTCATGGCTTATTTTGCTCATTTGGATATTCTTCATTGTACATTTTATATTGTTATCCATACCAGTGTATTCATGTATGTATTCATCTTCCTCACAAAGAAACATTTTGTTTACTCTTTTTGTTCAATTTTTACAATATTATTATCATGGCTTGGATACGCCTCGACACAAAAGCGGCCATTATTGTCACATGCACAGACAAAAACTGACTGATGAAATAAAATAGGTAGAGGCAGCGAAACTGAGGTAAGTTAGAGTTTATGGATACGTGAGAGGGATGAAGAACCAACAATTATCAATAGGATGGAGGGGTGTAGTGACGATGCACGATTAAAGCCAAAAATCCTCTCAAATTTAGTCAACTTTTTCATAATTACGTCTCTTCAACGAAGATATATTTAACGGCTCTGCACCAAAGTAGAGGTTATTAAGTACATTAGAAAGAAAATGGGGGGAGGGGGGTCATACTTATACCGCCTTTTTTTCTACAGCAAAATATTTATCATGTTAGCTATACGCATCTTGTAAATAAAGTTTTTCTTATAAAGTATTTTCTCATTCAATTAGTATTTCTTTTGTTATGCTGAGTTAGTATATATGAGAAATCATTTTATACTATTTTATTTGGAGCACAATAAAATACAATGTATTCATATAATGCTAGTTATGGTTTTAAACACTCCCCATATATAGTTTTGGAAAAAAATCGTAATTGTAATTTTCGAAAATTAAAAGATTTTCAAAAACCAGCCATCAATGAACTACTCTTATATACAAATAATTCGCTTTGCTCGTTGTGGGCTCCGCTGCCAAACCCCCAGTAAGTGTAAACTAATGTAATTCCAACGTTATTTTGAACGTTGATTTATTTTTATAATTTTACGATTCTAGCAGTCCCATAAGTGTGTCAGAAAATTAAAAAATGTGTGGAAAATGTGCAAAATCTAACTAAAATAAAAAAACCTAGCTGTGGTGCAGCCCGTTTTTTGATAGGTCTTACCGTTTAGGCACAAGAGGCCTCCAAAGAAAGGTCCGCACCGACTTTAAAGTTGCTTCGCCATTTTGAATTTTTTTGGGGGGTTAAAAATTAAATTTTTTCATTTTTGGAATTTTACCGTCGGTTACAGGCTAGAAGCTTTAAGTTCGCCAAATTTCAAGTTTCTAGATCATCTGAAAGTGGGTAAACATTAATGTCAGTAAGTGAGTGAGTTAGCCATGTGGCTTTATAGTATAGTTATTCTTAGCAAAACAAGCAATTAGCCTTTTTATTATTTAAAACATTCCAAAGCTAATCATGTTTAACAAAATTTTTAGATCAATTTTTGAAAAATTTAAAATTCAATAAACTCATTTATCAGTAAGATATCATTAATTTTAAAGTTAAAATAAAAATATTAGATTCTAACAAAGGTATGACCATATAAATATCAAGATTGGACCAAAATCCGCAAGGATATTTAAGATATAGCCCACGTACATGGGTTCGGGGGCACGTAAACCATAATATCTGAAAAAATCCACGATTGCAATACTTTCTCTATATATTCTAATGTGCAATATTGACACGTTTCAAATATTTATAGTAAACAATTTGAGTAAATATAATTTGTATATGCACCACGTTTTGCCACCAGTCCAAGAAATGCGAATATTAACATTGATAGGTTATGGATAAGGAAGATAATTTTTATAATAAATGTACACAATTTCTTAGATTTTTTTTTTTTACAAAAAACACTTTCCGTACATTTTATCAGAATTAGAGCCGAGACCTCCCCATTCACGGAACATCTAGATAGATAAGTAAACTTTCTCTTACATGCCCACCAATGTGGGTAAAATAAATATAAATCTTTATCTTTTGTCTTTATATTGCTCTTAACATATGCACACAAAGTAAACAGATATTTACTAAAATCTAGTAAAATAAATAACAATTAGTTTGGTTTTTTTTGTAGATGGTAAAATTAGTATAGCTAGTAACATATATATACATATATATATACATTTTCTTTAAGCTCTTACTATATATTTTGGCACCTAGATTTTTTATAATTCAAATTTGATACATGCATTACCATATGAAATTTAAATTCCTCAAATGTTCTTGAAATGGTTTAACCACATATTTTGACACCACTAGCAAAGTCATCTGCAAGAGGACACAAAATTCTGAAAAGAAGCCTTAATTGCTATACACATTTTATGAACTATGCATTTTTAACGCTCTTTTAAGGAGTAGCAAACTTTCTAATTTTATAATATTAGCTTTATTTAAAAATTTCTTTGTTAAATTTAAATAAATCTTTGGTTTGTTTTAAAACAATAAATACATATATAAATAAAATTAAATTTGTCCAAAAACTTTTTTTTTTTTTACAAAACGAAACTTTATTTTAAAAGGGCAAACATTTTACATTGTCCTAGCATTTTTATCTTCGTCATGAATGGTTATTTACTACATTTAGTTCTACTGTTTTTTTTTTTCTTTTTATCTTTTGAACACTTTTGAAAACTTTACTTTTAAAGCCTCATTTTGTGTCTTTTGTGTTGGTAAGTAATAAAAAGTGTATAGTCAAAGTTCTGAGTCTTTTTTACATCAAGCAAATAAAAAAACCTGAGTTTTTGATGCCCTTATTTATTCAAGCAGTCAATTTTATTATCAACAAGAAGTGGGTTTTTTCCTATATTATTCTACTTGGTGAATAAACGCGTTAATATACAACCATGCATTCTACTATGTTTTATTAATGTATGCAATTGTTTTATTATTTTATTTTGGGTTTAATTACATATGTATTTATTTACAATATAATTTATTACAAATATATTGACTTCAATTTCACTAGATAATAAGTGAAGATAGCATAAAGTTTAAATTATGCAATAGAGTTCATTCAGAAATATACTAACTAAAGAAAATAAATAATTTCTTACCTACTAAATTGTTTATGATGGCATTACGAGCTCCAAAGTTAATTAACTCACTAAGATAAGTATGCCACCTATCCCTATCTTGAGATAGTTCTATCAATTCCACCTTATTACACCCTATCTAGTTATATCCAGTCCACCTCACTATTTCAAATGTTATGCTCCTATCTGCGTCTAGGTCTTTCCGACGGTCTCTTCCCATTGGGTTTACCACTCAGTATAATAAACAAAGTTCTAGAATCTCCCATTCGCACTGCATTTCCTGACCATTGCGATTCGTGAGAGTTGATTACCATAACAATGTCTGGTTATGAGTATAGGCTATATAACTAATCATTTTGTAATATCCTCCTATCTCCATTAAATTCATACTTCTTTTTTTTTGGGGGGGAGGGTAGGGTGGGGGGACAAATATGTTCCCTAGTAATTTGTTTTCTAACATCGTGAATTTCTTCTCGATTTTAACGTAAGATACCACGTTTCATACCCATGGAAAATAACCGGTGAACCTTTTGTTTGGTATATTTTGAGTTTCACCTTTCTTAATAGAAGGCGATAGGTTAAAAACTTACTGACCGAATAGTAGCATTCATTACCCGACTGTCTTATTTTCCTAATTTCCAAAATAATATCGCTATTGCTATTTAAAATGTTTCCTAAATATTTTAACTCGTTAACCCTACCAAATTATATACTGAAGAGAAAAATGTGATCTGATAGTGATTCAAAGCCTGGACCATTAGTTTTACAAGTTCATTGTTCCAATTTATATCAAAACACACATTTCTTCACGCTCATTAGCTACCATATTATTTATTCACTTTTGTACAACGTAATTAGGTTTTAAAGCTATATATTTATAATTGATTACTGTAATAAAAGAAGGAGCCCATGTTTGATGTTTTGTATTTGAAAAAAATAAAAATTTAAGAAAGATATTTTTACATATTTGCTAATTGGTTACTACATATTTTTAGTATTTTGGAGACTTAATTAAAAAACCAAACACACAATTTTCATGTATGGAATTTAAAACTATTTAAAACACGAGAAAATAGTTTTCACTATCTAAGGTAAAATAAAATGTAGCTATGTACAGCTATATTACCATTTTCTGACGATGCCAAGATCACAATATAAGAAGGTCCTATCCATAATGTAAAAAGGGTGTTAAAAAAGCTCATAGCTTTTTCATCTACAATTTATTCAAAATATATTTATTGTTACAGTAGTATGATAATTGGATTCAAATTTCAAAAGACTTTCCTTCGATCTCAATAGTTTTATAGAGTTCATGTAAAATTTTAACATATTACTAAGATAACACACTTTTCAAAACACATTGTTTCTCTAAGGTCAATTTAGTTTGTAAGCTGTAAAGCCTATTATGCATTAGGCGAGCTGATCCTGTAACGTAACATATAATGTAACAAACAGATTGGTCTAATTGAGACGGTCCTGTGAGCACGTACGAGCACGCTACGAGCAAGCTACGAGCAAGCTACGAGCACGCTACAAGCAAGCTACGAGCAAGCTACCAGCACGCCACGAACCATTCGCAGTGGTCTGCTGGCTGTCGGTTTTTCCAACGAACACAAAGGGATTTGTTAGTCTAGTTGGGACGTGTTTGTAGCGTGCTCGCAAGCATGGAGAACTGGTCTAAGGACTCTGTATTTCAGTTGATAAAATCTTGTAAAAAACATAGTGTTTTAGGGGACCCCAAGTAGGCAAGGATAAAAAACTATTGTAAAAAGAATCTGAAGGAAAATGCCGTGAAATATATCACCAAATTAGCAGGACAAGCAGAATATATTTGCAAACGAAAAATTATTAATTTTTCGCCCTTATTTTATTCGGCAAAGTCTCAGTCTGTGGGAGACATCCTGGTAAATTTTTTGTATTGTCCACTAATGTGTCGGAACCTTAAATCTCGCAATAGTTCCAAACTAGCCCATTTTTTATACATTTATACGCCACAATCGCCGAGTTAAAAAAAATAATAGGCTATATAGTTAGAATATCCCCATTCGCATAATTAAAGCTAAGGCTTCTTCGTTATCAGACATTTAGTAGAGTTAAGATGGCTAATTAAATAGAAATATTAGTACACACTCGTAAATACCTAATTGAACTAAGATCATAATTACGTCGCTTGCTTGTGGTGAGCTCGTTCCACCAATGTTTAGAGTATGCTCGTGGCGTCCTTGTTCCACCAATGTTCAGAGGATGCTCGTGGCGTCCTTGTTCCACCAATGTTCAGAGGATGCTCGTGGCGTCCTTTGTTCCACCAATGTTCAGAGGATGCTCGTGGCGTCCTTGTTCAACCAATGTTCAGAGGATGCTCGTGGCGAGCTCGTTCCACCAATGTTCAGAAGATGCTCGTGGTGCCCTTATTCCACCAATGGTTCAGAGGAAAAGTTGTTGAATATCTGTCGAGGGTGTCCTATAATTTAATTATAACTTTTCCTCATTTAAAAAGATTCTCATCTAATGCCGTTATGGTCATGACCGATATTCAACAAATGTTGATATCACCATGGGAAGAAAATTAAACTAAACGTTACTACAGTAGCGATATTTGATGTATCTTTGCCAACAATATTTTTTTGTTATAAAACTACAAAAACCTTTTCTTGAGTTACCTTAATCCCCACCTTAATCAGCTAGTCCACAGATGCACGTAACTTTGTGTTGAATGTATGTATTCATTTAATTATTTACTGTAGTACTTAAGAGAGTTAAAACTTATTTTATTAAAGACAAATATAAAAAAAAAGTATCAACCAAATTGTTGAGAATCACCTCTTCTTTAACTTTTCATTTATTTTGTACGGTTTAGTGAAAATGGTACACGCATAAGATTAGGTGTTTTTTTGGTTTTTTTTTGCGAACAGCCAGCGGTGCAGGTTTTGCATTTTAAAACAAAACAGGAGGGGGACTCTACTACATACACCGTACCCCCACATGACCCGTTCCCTCAAAATGCTCTCACTATTCGTGGTCCAAAGATCTTATCCGGCCGCGAGATCGTGCGATTTGCCCTTGACGTCATCTGGTTAAAAAGTACGGTGGTCAGCAAACTCGCCTTCACCTCGTGTGATGTGATTAGAGTTTCAAACATTCCAATATGATACTGTCCTCTTATCAACGTACTGTAAGATAACAGACATGTGGTAGGTAAATATTTTCAGATTGGAATTTATAATATTATTTGGGAAGGAGAAACGGTGGGTTAGTTCATAAATACATTAATTTTTGATAACTAGCTTTATGCTAGTCTAGTTGAGTATCGTTAAAACTTTGTACTAAAATGTTTATTATTATTAGCACCACATCTTACTAACCGTTCGGATTATACGCACTTACGCTAATGTGTAATGTTAGGGAGATTGTGGGATGGAATGGAGGACCTACAGTTTAACGTGGGATCCGAACCACGGCCGAGGCCTGGCATTCCATACATTCACTAGTTATTAATATACGTCTTGTCAGTGGTGAAGGGTTTGGCAATCAGATAAATCTATGCCAGTACCGAGGATTGAACCCTGGACCCCCAGCACAGAAGTCAGACACCTTACCCTGGACCACCAGGTCACCCTGTACTATAATGTATCTCAATTAATTGATTACTCTAATTTTTTTTATCACCTAGTCTTACTGTCTATTTATGCTATACGTTTATTTGATAATTACTCAAATGGGGGTAGAAATGAGGAAGGAAGCATTTTACAGGTAGCTTACCCGCATTTGCGTGGAAGGATAGTGGAAAACCATTTAGGGAAAAACACTCTAAGTAGAATTGACCAGGATTCGAACCTGATACCCACTACGTCTACAGGCCTGTCTAACACGAGAGTGACACCTTATTCCATTCGGCCACTGTATCGGGTATTACTTTAAATTTTACCTGTATCAATACGTACTCAGTCTAGAGCATCCCTTTTATTTCATCCGATGTGTTGATGGGCAGGTCAGAGATGGAATCCCGGATTGGGGACCTGAGGGCTAATTCCTACACACAAACACACACACTCACTCTCTTTTTCTCTCCCCACACACATTTTAGGTGAATTCAATCTAAATTCATCGCTTCCTCTTACATACCCCACTAGTGTAGTTGTGAGGATATCTCGAACAGTTAACATTACGTGGTGTTGAAAAAAAAAAATACTGTGCCTGAAACATTACTCTCACGGCATTTATACTCAAATTTTCCTTAAATTACTATTTGATAATTTATTGGCATGACCTCCCGCCTCTGTGATCTTGAGGCCAGAGTTCTGGCTACATATACGTAAGTCCCAGGTTTGATCCCCGGTGCTTCCAGAATTTTCTGAAAAGCAATGTATCTGGAACGTGGTTCACACAGACTCATAAAAATAAATAAGGAACTACTTGAATAAATAGGTAGGGGCTCTGGTATAGAAAACAGAGATAATGACTGGAGGGTTTGTTTAATGCATACACTCATACAACCCATTTGAACCCAGAATTTCCCCTCAGCAACGGACCAAACCATGTGAGACTGATGACTTATTCCCTATACCCACCAATGTGGGATATGTGACCTTATTTAGAAAGGAAAGGACCCATTGTAAATATAAGTATTTTTAAAGTTTTCTTTTCATACAAATTGTTTTTGGACAAAGTAAATAAAATATTGCTTCAGTGCATACATTTAGTCTAATTTGCCAAACATGGTAATTTTAAAAGCTTTTGAATATTTGCTATAAGCATAGGGGCATTTGTCCAGCAACTTAAAAAAAAAATCCTTGTAAAATTAAGCAAAGCTTAAGGGTGTATAAACCAATTTTTCTAGGGGGGATTTATGCTAAAAATTTTGATCATACCTTTACTTAAAAATAGTCTCTATACGTTTACATGAACCCCTCGATTGGAAGGTTGATCAAATTATAGGGGGAGCCTGGCCCCCAAACACACCCTTTTCTATAACCTTTCTCATGACCAGGGACAGGATTTTGTTCACCTAAAAATGATAAAATAACCTCCTATAAATTAACCTAAATTTTCTAAGAAATAGATCCAAATTTTTAAAAAAAACCTCTAAAATATTAACAAAAACTTGTAATAAATGCACATGGTTAAATCAAACACGAGTTTTACAAAATTGTTAACTCAAAACTACATATTCAATAAAAATCCTTGAACAACTAAATTATTGTATTTTGTTATATATACGAGTAACAGTGATTTACAAATGTCTGATTCAGAATAATAACTACCTCTTCCCAACGCAACCTTCTTCATCCTTGTTGTGGTGTCTCACCAGGAACTTGTATATTACAACCATACAATAAAAGAGGATATAAAGTTCATGGCTTATATTATCTTCTCACACCGACAACTGTTTGTTTAAAGAATGTACACATCTATAAAACATTGAAAGTATTTTTTTTAAAGGTTTACCTCGGTTGTCTTGGGGTAAAGTACTCACTTCAGGACAAGAGGTTCGTGGGTTATAACCCAGGATTTTTATTGATCGATAAGATTCCACAGCACAACTTCATTCGGAGGAGAAGTAAAGCCGTCGGTCCCATGTTGAACGTGGTATATAAAATAACCCTGGAAGGTATGCAAAGATACCTTTCCTGTCAAAATCGTTTGTTCCTTACACTCTGACTTATAGAAATTTTCGTTCTCTGATATACAGTAATCAATCTGTTCAAAAGGTGCACGTTAAATACTCCGAATAATTAAATATTAAAATTACTCAAAACTTACTCAAAATTGCCTAAAAATGCCAAAATAAATTACACGAACCACAAAAATATACATTTCTACATGCAGGGGGTCATGGACAAAGTTTATGTGTGCTTATTAATGAGAATTGTCTTTGAGGAATATATATATATATATACACTCATGAGAGAGATTCATTTTAGAATATTAGTAGTAGAAAATCAAACAAAAAGTAAGTACCGAAGTAATATTTTATTTTATTTAAAAAAAAAAAATGGGCGGGAAAACTGCAAAAATACGGACCTTATATCTTGTTCCCATCCATCTCACCTTAAGCTGTCAGTACATGATTTTAATTTATCCTTATGCCTCTCTAGCAGGCAACATCAGGGCATATATCCGGGGGGTAGCAGTAACATGAGCAGGAATCCCAGATGGACCACATCTCTTGGACGATGAAGGGTTCTGCTAATGATGTGGTCACATCACGACCGCGGCCTCGGTACAATCATTCCTGTTGTATCCCATTGTACGTTGGAGGAGGACCGTTCCCCTCAACATATACCTCGCGATTACATTAAAGTAATCCCGGGCTCTTGGTTTTACCCTTCGTCAACGTCCTTTAATAATGAAGCCCGTCCCGTTACGCGTCAACGTCGTCGACGTTTGCTTGACGTTTCAGGTAGTCACAGCCGAGGACGTTTGGACGTCTACATTCTGTATAGGAAGCGTCCCATTAGCTGTTCTCTATAATATATTTAATATTCGCAGAGAAGTAAAAACTGTAATGCTCTCACAGGAAATACTGAAAGAATACTCGGTAAATAATATGAAGATTTATGATAAAATAAGCAAATTAGAATATCGATCATTCAAGTTTCAAAATTTCCAAATGTTTTCTTTGAATGTATGTTGAGCTCCAAAAGTAAAAATGTCAATTTACTGAATTGGGAAAATTTTTGCCAATTTCGTGAACTGGCTTTTTAGCGTGACCATTTCACGAATTGGGCAAAAAAATGCATTAACTTTCGTCCATTTTACTAACTGGAACTTATTGTACTATCTACTACAATTTTAACTGAAGTTCTTTTTAAGATATTATATCAAACTAACCCAACCTAACTTACCTTAACCTGTTCTTCGTTTGTCTATTTCCTGGATTTGGTAAAAGTTCGTCCAGTTCATTAATTGGGTAAATGATCGAAACTGCCCAGCTCATGAAGTATCAAGTCCATGAACTGGGCAGCACAATTCATGAGTGGAACGAGCTTTTGCCCAGTCCGTGAAATGTACAAGCGAAAACAACCAGTTCGTGGAATTAGCACAGATTTGCCCAATTCATTAAATGGCCAACTTTACTTTTAGGGTGTATCATATATATAAAAAGTTACCATATATTGAGACACTGGTGTTTTGTTTTGTTTATGAGGTGTACTTGAAGATAGAACAGGTAGAATTTCTGAGCTTTTTATCCCATCGTTTCTGTGACCGAGATTGACTGAAGAGTCACGATTGTATAGTGTCAAATCAACTCGTATTTTACTTTGGACTTATTCACTTCGAGAAATTGAACTAATTCCACTAGTCCAGTTGGAGGAATCGTTCCTTTCGAATGATTCGTTCTAGAGCCATACACCTCTGTTTGAAAGGGAATAACTAATTTAAGCATAGTTAATCAGTTATTTATGAGTTTTATTAGAGCTTGGTGAACTCGAAACTGAAATAACCATGGAAATTTGACTGAAAAGTAAAGTAAGTAAAGTTTTTAAAAACAGAATAGCCAATTTGAAGACTACAGTAAAAATAATTTTAACACCACCACCACCACTCAAATACAAAATATGCTTCATTACGCAGTTTGATGGCAATTATAAGAAACCGCCTCGGTGGCGTAGTTGGTTAACGCGTTAGTTTCGTGTTGATCTAGACTGCTGAGTACGGGCCGATCAAGGTTCGAATCTCTATCGGGTGAACTGGGGGTGGTTTTTCCTAAATGCTTTTCCAACCTCCTCCACGCAAATGTGGGTTCAATTCCTTTACATTTAACCCTCGCAATTCCTAATCCATTAGCGTAATTAGTACTTAAGTGCGTATAACTCGAACGAGTAGTAAGACGTGGTGTTAAATAAAAAAATATATAATTAATAAGCCTTTTTTTTGAAGCACACAAACTGAGTAATTAGTGGGTTTCAATATTGTTGACTAAAAATCTATATACCACGCTCGAATGAAAATAAAAAGAGCAAACAAAATATTCCACGGAAGAAAAAGATAACTGGAATATTTATTGTGTAGTTGAGAGAGGAAACCTTTCGATTTTTTTTTTTTTTTTTTTTTTGCGGGAATCATCAGCGAATTTGTTCAGGGCAATGGGGGGAAGTACGCTTTGTTTGGGAAGTGATTATATCAGTAGGCGGAGTCGAACCATGGATGAGCAGTGATAAGAAAGATCATTTGATGGTCTTGGTATTTATTTTGCTTTTATTTTGTTATAGTGCTTAACTGTTCGACAACTTTGATGGATAATACTTCAAAGTTGATATTGGTGAATCTAGCATTTATTTCTGGAGGTAGTATCGGGAAAGGATAATCAAATGCAAATTAAAAAATTCATACATAGAATAAAACTAAACAAAGTAATAATATTATGCTAAATTCAGATAAGTGACTGTTTAGAATCTACCTTAGACCTTTTGAAATAAAACCTTTTTCATATAGTATTAAGGTTATTTGACAATTCAAAATTATTGCAAAATTTTAACATGTGTATAGTTAAGCTATAAATAATGATTCAATGATTTCAAATCATTACCGCTTACGTGTTATAAGGGGATAAACTTGATATTACATGATTTTCCCGTACCATTGTTAAGGTAAAATAATTAATCTAGGAGCTAAAATTTAGTATAACTAGACGGTCATTTGAAATGTACACAATGAAATATCCATAATAGGTTAAAGAAAATAAATTTTTAATTTGTAGGCAGTTTAATAGTGGTAAAATTACATAATTTTATTAATGAACCTTTTTTCTATAACCTGATTTATCTCATTTTGTAATAGTCATTGTCTTTTTTTTTTTAACCCTATCTCTACTCGTTGATTTTATTAATGTGTCTGAATTGATCACTGCAAATATAAATTTGAAATATCTTTAATGAAATTTCTGGTTTTGACTGTACCTATGGTAGAGACAACACTGCCTAGCAGAACATAATATGCCCTGCGTAGGCAAATGCAGGCTTTCTTATCTGGTCGGTATTGGTGGAATGGGCTGAGACATTGATACTTGCTATCTTTTACAAGATAGCCTCCCTACCCCCCACTATGTTAAATTCCTTGCCAACATTTTATGGACTCAAAAAATCTTAAAATTTCTAACTGTCGAATGACCTTAAATATAAAGGTTGCTTATTACTTAATCTAAGAGATAAGGATGAAGAAGGGGCAAATAGAGAAAAACCCCAAATGTTAGTAGATTTTTTTTTTTCTAGCTGTACGTTTTCCACCAAGGCAAGTATGTATGGGAAGGGTGGTTTTGGAGGAAATATACCCACATTAACTTGGAAAAGGGAAAATCAAAGTGATAAAATAGGCCTTCATGTGGTAAAACTAAACCTTAATGCACCCAATGGAGATTAAACTTAGATCTTCTCGTCACCAGCAATCCAATATATTTCGATCGTGACGCTCTATACCATGTGACTATCGTCGCGAGTATTAGAGTGGAGTGAGTATAGAAAAACACAACGAAAATCAAGTGTGCAAACCCGACCTAGACCTGCCCATTAACGTAGACCAAGTGCAAAGTGAGTCTAGTACATTATTTAGACCACCCGGCCAATAGTACGAGTTATAAAAAATGTTATTAGTAGCTTTTGTATACAGGTTAGAAAAAAAAGGTGAAATACCTTTTGGAGTAAGATTTTTACTACTACTACTACTACTACTACTACTACTACTATTAATAATATAATAATAATATAATAATAATAATAATAATAATAGCGTTCAACCGGAATCGGTAGTAAGACGTGGTGCTAAGCAAAAATTAAGAATAATAAACATGCACTTGATACTTGATGTTCTAAATAGGTGACACATTTAATATCCCCTTCAGTGGTTGCATGGTCTAAGGTGCCACTCTCTCAATAGGCCAGACTGCCGATGGTGGCAAGATCGTGGTTCGATCCCTGTTGGGTGTACTAGGGGTGGTTTATTCCTAAATGGTTTCCCAGTCTCCCTTTCCACGCAAATGCAAGTACACTTCCTCTAAATTCAACCTTCCTCACCCATAAACTATTATTGTACTTAGCACATAAGCGTATAGCCCGAATGGGTAGTAGGGCGCAATTCTAAAAAAATAAATAAAAATCAAACACAACATTGCTTCAAGGAAAAGTAATTCAAGACAAAACACGACCAATAAAAATAGTGATACTTTTCTTCTTACAATTTAGCGCCATTCATGCGTAGAGTAGGTATTCAAAACGGTTACCATGCGCTTAGAGACATAAGATGGTGCGACCTGCCTCGGTGGCGTAGTTAGCTAACGCACTTGTCGTGTTGAGCTCGACTGTTGAGGACGGGGAGATCGAGGTTCGAATCTCGGTCGGGTGAACTGGGGTGGTTTTTTCCTAAATGGTTTTCCACTCTCCCTCCACGCAAATTCGGGTTCACTTCCTCTAATTCAACCTTCCCAATTCCTAATACATTAGCGTAACTAGTACTTAAGCGTATAACCCGAATGGGTAGTAAGACGCGGTGCTAAAAAAAAATGGTGCGTTGCATTATGCTGTAATGCAATATTCCGGCATAGACGGCTGTACAAGCAGCGTGTATTTTGTTATTGCATGATCTTTAATATCCTGATAGAAGATCTTTGTTAAAGTGAACTCTAAGCATGGATGGCATTTTATTGGAAGAAGAAAAATAATAAATGCTTTTGCTGTGCAAGCTTTTATTACCATTCCTGGACACAGTGGTACAGCCCGATTTTCATAAGATCTGACAGCTGGCATATTTGCTAGATCTACTTTCACGTATTTATAGTTACAGTAGCCCCATGGCTTCTTTGGTGCTGACTGACAGCTCACAGCTGACTTCTGACAGACAACATTTAGGTATATACCTAAATTTTGACTGTCAGAAGTGACAGCTGCTAAACACCTGTTTTCGCAGATCATATGGTTGCGTAGGGATACATAATTTGGTATGGTAACTTTTCAAAGCCGTCAGCTGTCAGCTGTTAACTGTCAGTCAGCACCAAAGAAGCCACGGGGCTACTGTAGTCATGTTATCTGCAGTTGTTAGTTTTAATAAATATTATTAATACCTATAAAATAACACTAATAATGTAGTGAGTGTAATGCCCTAGACTTAATATCTTTTAAAATTCATTTATTTATTTGAGTTATTTAAAGTGTACTTTCTGAACCAAGTGATTATATCAGCACATGAGAATTTCTATGAGCGAGATCGAAATGACCTAAGAATTTTTATGGTAAAGGCATTTTCACATATCTTCCAGGGTTCTTTTACATGCTACAATCGACATGAAACCGACGACTTTACTTCCCCTCCGAAGGAAGTTGTGCTACGGATGTTATTATTACTATTATTATTATTAGCACCACGTCTTACTACCAGTTCGGGTTGTACGCACTTACGCTAATATGTAATGGTAGGGTGATTGTGAGATGAAATGGAGGACCTACAATTTAACGTGGGATCCAAACCACGGTGGAGGTCTGGCATTCCGCACATTCACAAGTTGTGATTAATACACGTCTTGTCGGAGGTGAAGGAAGGGTTTGGTAATCAGATAAATCTGTGCCGGGATCGAGGATTGAACCCCGTACCCCCCAGGACACCGTTATGGATGTTAATCACTTAATAAAAATTCATCAACCCCGACTGGGTTTGAGCTCACGAACACCGATTCATGAGGGGAGCACTTAACCCTAGTGCCAACGAGGTTGACCTAATTTTATTAAGAAAATAAGCGAACACTTGTCTTATCTAATCTCCATTGCCAGGGAAGCTGACAAGATGGGAAGGAGTCATTAGTTACGGATATAAGCAGTATCATATTAGAAAATTTAAAAAATAATAGCTTGACACGGAAATTGAACTCAAGAACCTTAGATTAGTGCACCAATGCGCTATCACTGAGCTATCTCCACGCCCATCACAGAATCTGCCTTGAACTAACTAATAGTGAAGAAATAAATATCCTAAGCACGGGACAAATTCTAGATAGCTCAACTAATGGTAAATTCCGTCTCGCCCACTATAAACCCTTATGGATGTAAATTTCATTCTGTCATTATAAGGGTCCTATGTAAAGTTCGTCCCTTCATTATAAGGGTCCTATGTAATTGCATCTCTCAGAAAAAATAATTAAAATAATAAATGAAATAACAGAACAATAATATTGACAATTTCGCTACATTTCAAACATTTGTTTCAACATGACCACACGTTTCGATTTGAGTATAAAGATTACCTAAAAAAAAAAAAAAGATATTAATAGCGTTGTGTAGAAACGATTCCTTGTCTAGTTTATATACTTCTTTGATGACTGTTTTATACTTTGTCATGATTTTTTATAATTATGAACTTAGATTTCTTGAATTACCGAATAACTACTAAACATGTACGTATTTCCTTAAATAATTTAATTTTTTTTTTCATAATATTAGAATGTATTGTCCTTTTAGAACATCTTTATTACACAGATAAAAAATTTACACGACACTTGTTTGACCAAATCAAACACAGCTACAGTATTTTTGTACAGCTATACTCATTCATTTTATCAGCCAAGAGCTTTACTTTTTCCACTGTTACCTCTAATTTCTTTGGCTAGGCGCTTCGTAGCCGAGTATCTTTCAACACGTTCACAAATGTGTAAACATTGAAGTGGTATGTCTCTAAAAGCCTATTCAATTTTGAGTTAAAGGATTCACAAGAATTTATTGTGTGGTTGCGTATAGACGATGAAAATTCATCCCAAATTTCTGGAGGAAATATCGCATCTGGAGACATATATTATCTAGTAAACGTAATCACATAATTCTGATGTTGAATACTCATGATGTCACATTGAAAAATAGTCACTAACTTCGTTTGGAGGAAGAAACTGGAGTCCAAAGAATATATTAAAAACATGTTTTTTTTCTCAGAGTACTGCCTAGTATACTCTTTATTCAATCCCAGTGAATGGATTTTACGATATCAGCTTTGTTCAAGGTGAAAACAGCAACCTTTGATTTGAGCTACCGGCCACACTGACTATGCTGTAATGTGTATTGGTTTTTCATAATCAATATATATTTTTTCTGAACCTACAGCATATATGAAGTACTTTCATATTGTATCGGGTATTTGGTTTCACATTTTTACATTTAGTAAAAATAACGAGACGGAATTTACAGTACCTAATGCAAATGGCAGGACGGAATTTACAAAGAACGGAATTCACGTAAACTCGATAGCTCAGTGGCAGAACATTAGAGCGCTAATCCAAGGGTTCTGGGTTCAATTCCCTTGTACAAGTATCATTTATCAAAATTTGCGAATGTTTGTATTATTATTTTCAACTTGTGTTGTATCCACTTTGGTGGTATTTTTAAGCTCCAAGTCTGATAATCTTGGAGCGTGGTTAGTGGAGGCGTGCACAGTAACTGTACAATTAATTAATTAATTAATTTATTATTTAGCACCGCGTCTTACTACCCGTTTGGGTTATACGCTTAAGTACTAATTACGCTAATGGATTAGGAATTTGGAAGGTTGAATTAAAGGAAATGAACCCACATTTGCGTGGAAGAAGAGTGGAAAACCCTTTAGGAAAAACCACCCCCCCAGTTCACCCGACCGAGATTCGATCCACGATCTCCCCATCCTCAGCAGTCTAGCTCAACACGACTAGCGTGTTAGCCAACTACGCCACCGAGGAGGGTTACAATTAATTAATGATTTTTAATTAATCATTTAGCTGAGGACAATATCAGGCCCTAGACACCTTCATACTCTTGACGATCACACCTACCTTAGCGCTCAATCAAAACCTATTACTCCATATACTCTTTAGTCTAATATTAACATTATTATTATTATTATTATTATTATTATTATTACTATTATTATTATCACCGTGTCTTACTAACCGTTCGGGTTATACGCACTTACGCTAATGTGTAATGATAGGGTGATTGTGAGATGAAATGGAGGACCTACAGTTTAACGTGGAATCCGAACCACGGTGGAGGTCTGGCATTACACACATTCACAAGCTGTGATTTAATATTAACAATAAACCAGTTATATTAAACTCTGTGATCTAATGATCAAAGTTTCTGGCTATAGTTCCAAAGGTCCCCAGGTTCGATATTCGGCAGTTCCAGATTTTATATGAAGCAGTGCGTCTGGAACGGGGTCAACTCAGCCCCGTGAGGACAAATGAGAAGTGGCCTAAGTCTAGAAAACTGGGATTAACGGCCGTAGGGTTCATTGTGCTGACCACATGACACCCTCTATCCGAGAATGTTGCCACTATCTTCGCCAACAAACGGTGGACTCTCGGTCGGTATGGCTTGATTGTGGGCTGACGTCTTTGGTGTTTACAAATAAAATAAAACTTTAACCAGACATATACAATTTTAATGTAACGGGAAACTAACTCTCCAATTCTCGTACTATTCTGACAGACAACTACTAGGGATGGTTGGTAACCGGTGGTAACCACGGAAGTAAAATGTTATCATCGTTGACCGTAACCGGCCACGTAGTCAGTACACTTGGCTACGAGCCTGAAGGTTCCAGGTTCGAGTCCTGGCTTGATATCTTCGGTATAATTTCCTAAAGTCGAATTACCCTAACAGTCAACAGGGTTTGGTTGGTTAGACTTAATTTAGGTTTAGGTATTTCCACTGGATCCACACACTCACACTTCACTGTCACCATCCCTTCATCTCATCGGGACATGGAAAAAACCTCCACGGAAAGAAGGTACAATTAGTACATTCGGGCGACCCCTAGACAACGGTATATTGGTATTGGCTAATTTTTACAATTATGAGCTAAGATTGATTTAGCCCAGATACGCAATATTACTATCGCTAGTCGTAAAAGAAAGTATTTTATAAAAGTTTATTCTTACTAAAATCCTACCGTATGTATTATCTTGGTTGATATAAATAGTTTCAGTTGTTGAAAACTAAACAGCAAAAGGTGTATACTGTTTTATATTTTAGGCTCGTTTTGCTAAAATAATCGGAATTGTGTGAATCTCTATACACATGTAATTTCAAATATCAAACATACACTTTAACGCAGTATATACTATTCTATTAGATAAAATGACGCAATATTTCTATAGTTAATCCTATACTCAAACCTTATAAAGGAGCTCCAATACTCATAATGACTTACACCCTGGGCTTTATATTTTAAAAGGTGACCTGGTGGTCCAAGGGTAAGGTATTAGACTTATATGCTGGGGTACGGGGTTCAATCCTCGATCTAGACACAGATTTATCTGATTGCCAAACCCTTCCTTCACCTCTGACCAGACACGTATTAATCACAAATTGTGAACGTGGAGAATGCCCGGGCCTCCACCATGGTTCGGATCCCACGTTAAACTGTAGGTCCACCATTTCATCTCCCAATCACCCTACCATCACACATTAGCGCAAGTCCGTGCAACCTGAATGGGTAGTAAGACGCGATGCTAATAATAATAATAATAATAATAATAATAATATACTTTAAAAGGCATTAGAATAATTTTGTATAGTCTAAAATTATGTTTATATTATTATTAAGATGTGGAGCAGTGTTTACACTCAATTGGTTATAGCTTTGCCATCTAACCCATAAACTGTGATTCTTGTGAAGGGGATATCGGGGTTCAGACCCTGTTGGATGTACAGAGCGTAGTTTTCCCTAAAAGGTTTACCACTCTCGTTTAATCATATTTACAATGAATTTCAAGCTTTCTCATCTTTATATCATTAGATATTTTTTCGGTTGTTTATCAGCATTTGCGTGGAGTGATTGGTAAACGATTTCGGAAAAAACACGATACACCTGACATATATTCGGACCTCTATATCCCTGTCATTGGCACTCTATTATATTGAGAGAGTGACGCCTTAAACCATGTGGCCAGTGAAGTGGGTAATAACGCAATTAATGCGTATAACCCGAATGGATACCAAGACGAGGTGAAAAAATGTGTAATTATCTCACGATGGTCAATAAATCTTGGTGGAGCGTTCAATGAACATCTACACCCACTTATCCATTGGTTTTTTTTTTATATAGGGGCCTATTAAATCAAATATATAAGGTTCTTATACAGTTTTAGGTTAAAATACTCTCCCAAAGACCCGATTTTCACGGGTTCAAACCTGACCGGTTTGGACGAATTTTTACTGATAGTTGCAAATTCTTAACACGAAGAGGAAGTAGAGCCATCTGTCTTATGTCTATTGTGGCATGTAAAATAATCCTTGGAAGGTATGTAAAAATACCTTTCCTGGCAAAATGTATAGGTTATTTTTTTTTTCTCATTCGTAGAAATCTAGTGCGGAAAGCAACGAGAAGCAAGCACTTTCCGTACTTCTCAAAGATATGTGCTTTCTTCCAGATAGTGCGGGAAGTGATAATGAGCCGAGTGCTTGAACTGCTCCGGATAGATAGGATGACCGCATTGAAGATTATTATAATACAAGCGAGGCTTCCTAACAAGTCCCTAAAGGCTTAGCCTCTATGTAAAACATGAGTGCTGTGTGGGATTGCCTATTTCACACATGGTGTAACTAGTACAACCTTCAATAAGTTTATATCTTGGATTAACTAAATACTAAGGCTGGGGTTTGTGTCTTGACCGAGAGCGTCAGGATTTAATCCTTTCTTTGGTAAGGAGCTGGTTAACTTGCTTAAAGTCCTTGGCCCTGTCAGTACAAGTCTAAAACCTATTTTGTGGGATGGTGGGTGTGAGGGTAAAAGGTGTGGAGTGGCTTCACAACCGACCAAAGTATTCTTCAGCGCCAACAAGAACAGACGGATCACGGAACCGTAGATGGCGCTAGTTACCGGAAAGGTCTTGTGGATAAATCATAAGTTTGGAAATATCAGTTTTCTCGAGAAACGGTGAATTTTTTTAGTATTATTTTCAACACCTCTTCTAAGATAATGTATCGATGTTTATTAGTTGCTACATTTTCTTAATTTTTTGTTATGGAGCCTGCAGTTTTCTATTGAAAAATTTCAAAATTATTGATATTTGATCACTGTTAGAATTATAGAGGAGGTGTGTATATAAAAGGTATAACATAATCAATATGCTTCTATTCTTGAACAAACCGTTTCCGAAAAGAAAATTGTAAAACAATAAAAAAAATATTGAAGATAACCGTTTGTTCCCATAGTTCTGCATTTCCACGCCAAATGAAAAAGGCCAATTGCCTCAACATTCCCTCTCCTCATTCTGTGACCTTGGACCTTAGTGAGTACTTGCAACTATGGGTATGTGGACCAAAATATCACTTTGGTCTAGTTTTGTTTGGCGGTGACAGAATTCGGGGTTTAAGTTCCAACTGGTTGTACTTACTGGTTTAATTTTATAACGATAGTTTCTTCGAATTCTTAAGGTCATTTGAGATTCGAGAATTCTAGAAAATATCTAAATCAAGATGAGAAAAAAATAGTTTTCCAAATTTTGAAATTGAATTTATTCTAGAGCTCTAATTGCTTAGCTATTGGTGATTCAGCCGCAATATAATTATGGGCCAACAGCAAGACCTCAGGCCATTAATTTAATATCTACCTGAAAAACGCTTTGGTGGCCACATGGTCTAAGGTGCTACTCTCACATTAGTCTAGACTACCGAGGATGGGGAGGTTGGTGTTTGATCCCGGGACAGTTTAACTGTGGGTGGTTTTTCCTAAATGACCCATTCTTTCTCCATTAAAATGCTGATACACTACTTCTAAATTTAACCTTCCTAATCCCGAACACATCAGTGTAGTTATTACATAGTCGTATAAACCGAGTGGGTAGTAAGACGCCGTTCTAAAGAAACTACTGAGACTAAACCGTAGTTTTGATCCTTTCTTAAAATTAAGGATAATTTACGAATATCTTTTAAAAACTGGTATTTTTAAAAATGGTTCTTAAGATTTGGTTTGAAATGGATATTTGAGAATTTTTTACACGATGGGCTTTAATAACACTGGTTTTAACAGACACATTAACATAAGGGTGGTACACTGTTAGTCAATTTTTGAACATTTTGTTCCAATCAATAATAGACGATGTGTAAAAGTGTATATGATTGTGTTGTACCGTTTATTTGAATAAATATCACAATATGTTCATTCTAATTGATATTCATGAGAGGACCGCGTCTTATAGAACTGCTCTGTTAGGCAGTTATTCGAACTTGCACCTGTGAATTGTTCTTATCAGCCAGTGAAGGCTCATTGCCAGGTATCAATGGCAATATATTTCCATGGGAGGTATATAAAGTATTTGATATGCATTATTGGTTAAATGGGGGACAAGGAAGTGAAAGTATATCACATATACAGTTATAACAACAAGCTGTGCCTATCCTGGCATCAATCCACGACACGCCACTAGAGATAATAAGAGCAGTGATTCAAACATTATGTTGCATTAGCGTGTCATGTTGTGTTTATAGGATAAGCATAGCTTGTTCTAACGTTTTTTTTTTAAAGGATAGAGATGATTTTAGCGATTATAAAGTTATAATAGGAAGTGTATCCGTATTTTGCATGAAGAGTGTGGAAAACCATTTTAGAAATCCACCTTCAGTATATCTGACCGAGATTCAAACCCCTATTTCCCCGTCATCGGCAATCTACAGTAGCCCCATGGCTTCTCTGGTGCTGACTGACAGCTCACAGCTGACAGATTTGAAAAATTACCAGATCAAATTATGTATTCCTACGCCGAACCATATGATCTGCAAAAAAATGTGTTTAGCAGCTGTCACTTCTGACGGTTAAAATTTAGGTACATACCTAAATGTTGACTGTCAGCTGTCAGCTGTGAGCTGTCAGTCAGCACCAAAGAAGCCATGGGGCTACTGTAGTCTACTGCGAGAGTAGCGCGTTAGATCATGTGGACACCGAAGTGGGGTTGTTATAACTTTACCTGTAACTACTTCTTTCCCACTTGTTCCCCATTTGACTAATGATATATAATTTTCTGCTGTACACACCTCACGTGGGAATAATATGCTATTGTTGGTACCTGATATCTTGAGCGTTCTACTGAGCGATAAAAACATTTCAAAATTACAGTTTCAGCTAAGTATGACAAAAGCTATTGTATCTGTTTTTAGTGAGGATTTACTCGCATATAGGGATATCATATTCTGACAATTGAACCCGGGACCTTTGGCTTAGTACGCCAATGCTCTAACCACTGAGCTATCCAGGAATCGTCCCGTATCCAGGGTATTTTTCTCTCATATTTTAAGTCATGGGAGCATTGGCGTACTAAGCCAAAGGTCCTGGGTTTGATTCCCCTGTCCAGGTGTTGTTTTTTCAATTTTCATAATAAGTATGACACGCTTTGGAGGTCGAAGGCGTCACTATCGCAACAAGCTAGATTTCTGAAGACGAGGAGATCAGAGTTCAATCCTTGTCGGGTGTACTGAGGATGATTTTTGCTAAATGGTTTTCCACTCTCTCACCATGAAAATGCGAGTACGCCTCATTTGAATTCAATCTTATTTATTATTATTATTATTATTATTATTATTATTATTATTTATTATTAGCACCGCGTCTTACTGACCATCAAGTTATACGCACTTACGCTAATGTGTAATGGTAGGGTGATTGTGAGATGAAATGGAGGACCTACAGTTTAACGTGGAATCCGAACCACGGTGGAGGCCTGGCATTCCTCACATTCACAAGATGTCTTGTCAGAGGTGTAGGAAGGGTTTGGTAATCAGATAAATCTTTGCCGGGACCGAGGATTGAACCCCGGCTGCTAGTATAGAAGTCTGACACCTTACCCCTAGACCACCAGGTCACCTTATGTGAAAGAACCCTGTAAAATATGTGAGAATATCTTTCCCGGACAAATTGGTGGGCCCTTTTGCACTTGCTCATAGAAATTCTCGTGCATTTATATAATCAGTCGGTTGAGCAAGTGCACGTTAAATACCTCAAATAAACGAGTAAAAAACTTATTTATTCTTAACAAATTAGCGTAATTAATACATATAAGTATAACCCGAATGGGTTGTAAGACCTGGTGCTGAAAAAAAAAAAACCACAAAAACCACACCAAATAAGTCTACCTACTTTAGAGCTTCATTCCACGCGACTGATATATTCTCTGAATGAAGTCATTCTTTTCTTGTTAATCCGTGGCCGGGTGTGTGGGTGTGTGTGAGGGGGTTGAAGGAGTAAATCACTGTATAGGACACACCCATCAATCTGTGGGCGGAGGGGAAAGGGAAGGAACCGTTTGGAAGGGGGAGAGGATGAAATATCATTCGTCGGTGGAAAAGAGGAGACAGTCAATCCTGTTCAGCAAATAGCACACACTATACCGGATCTTGTTTGGGTTGTTTATTTTTTGTTTTGTTTTGGGTTAAAGAGTCCAAGATAAATTAAGGCTTGAAAGTGTGTTAGAGAAGGGTTAATTTAAAACGTTATAGATTGCGGATGGATGCAAAAAATACAAGTAAGCAAACATATTAAAAACAAATGTTATCTAAAATAAAAATTATATTTATAAAAATCAGCATACTGTTTGTTACAAAAGTATGTAAACCTTCCCAATCAAATTTTCACTTTTGAATCGAATCCGCCTCCTTCATAACTAAGTTGAATCTATTCCCAATCAAAAATCATTATTAAAAACCTCCATGGTGTAAACTTGCAAGAGATATATATTGACAGAGCCGTCGCCACCGTAAGCAATGATAGTACTAACAATTGCGGCTAGATGGTGTCATGTGGTCAGCACAACAAGCCCTCCAGCCGTTAATCTCATTTTTCTAAACTGGAGCTGCTACTACTTTACTATTAGTAGCTCCTCATTTGTCCTCACGAGGCTGAGTCTGGTCCTTTTCCAAACCCAATGCTTAAATTTAAATTTCGGAAGTACTGAGGTTCGAACCCGGCACATCTAACAAGAAACTCTGACGACTAGACAATGGAGGCTCGGAGAAATTTTAAAATTGAATCCAATTCAAATTTATTATGATGAAAAAGTTTTAAATTTAATCCACATCGGGTGTTTTATAATGAAATGTTTCAAATTAGATTGAGTTTAAATATTTAGGAATAATTTTAACTAGCAATAACGAATCGATTTTTAGATTGGAGATTAGTAAAAGAATATATTCGGGAAATGCGTGCTATTACTCGGTCATTAAATTGTTGACATAACGCTTGCTTTTAAGGAATGTTAAACTCGGAATATACAAAACAGTTTTTCCAGCTGTTCTCTATAGTTGAGAAACACGGTTTCTTACTTTAAAGGACGAAAACAAATTTAGGATGTCCGAAAACAAGATGCCTAAGAAGATAGTTTGGTCCGAAAAGGGATGAGGCTACTAGGGAGGGGGGAAGGTTACACAATGGTAGGTTACATACCCTGTACTCATCACAAGACATTGTTAGGGTAATCCCGTGTCAGAGATTACGATAGGCATGACATTCAGCTCGAATAGAGAACCGTGCTCGGGGTACTGACTGGCAAACCCAATCGAAAGAGACCATAGGGAAGAGCTAGATGCAGATAGGAAGATAACATTAGAATGGACCTGAAAGAGAGAGGCAATAATGAGGTGGATTGGTTATAACTATCTCAAATTAAGGATATGGTGGCTGGATAAAACTAGCCCAAGATAGGCATAGTTATCGTACTTTTGTGAGGCAATTAACCTTCAAGTTCCAAATGCCATGGAGTAAGTAATTATCTGATAAGAACATTCTATGAATAAAAGGTTTTAAATTGAATCAGAATTGTATATGAAGATAGGTGACCTGGCGGTCTAGGGGTAAGGTGTCAGACTTCTATGCTGGCGGCCGGTGTTCAATCCTCGGTCCCGGCACAGATTTATCTGATTTCCAAACCCTTCCTTCACCTCTGACAAGTTATCTTGTGAATGTGGGGAATGCCAGGCCTCCACCGTGGTTTGGATTCCACGTTAAACTGTAGGTCCTTCATTTCATCTCATAATCACCCTACCATTACACATTAGCGTAAGAGCGTATAACCCGAACGGGTAGTAAGACGCGGTGCTAATAATAATAATAATAATAATAATAATAATAATAACTTTTGTAAAAATCCAATACCTACTGTGACATGGCGATCCTGGTGTATTGAATTTAGTGATGCCCAAACTGAACTAAAAAATTAATAGTGATTTTAATGTTCAGTCCTAGCTCAATGTCTGCTTGTTACTTAAACCAATTGAAAACACACTCTTAACGTATCCACCAGTGTGGTCGATTACAGTACCATTATAATTTTCCACTTCCTTAATAACTTTTTTTATTCACTGGGTTAACTTAAATAAAGACCCTTCTGCTTAATTGGTTGAATCGCCATCGTTCTAGAAGGTACACACCGGATTTCTAATTTGCATTCTATACAGAATGTAAAGGAGTGAAATATCTTGCTAAGGATTCCATTAAAGAGTGCGTGATTAAAGCGATGAAACGTTCCCCTTATGCTGTTTGAACCATGAGGCAAATTGCTCAGCTCTTGATTGCGTCAGCAGAATTTCACCTTAATTTGCCACAGTAGCCCCTTGCTATAACCAACATTTATATCCCCGCCTCCCCTCCTCAGACAGCCTTACCACCCTCTCTTTCCCGACACCTCGGTAATTACCGACTCTTCCCTATTCCTCCCTTTCAAACCAAAGGGTACCAACCCGTCAACGGAAAACATGACGTTTAGTTTACATATCACCGATTATGGTTGGTTCGTAATTCATATGGTAATATATTCGTTTGATATATAAAGAGCTCTTCAATAATCTATTGTAATAATAATCGACTGAGTGTAGCGAGGCTCTATTTTAACTTTCACATTTCGTATTTCTGTCTGTTTGTCTGCCTCCTCGGATCTTTGCTCGGCAATAACTGTCTAATGATCCACTTTGGTGGCTGTGTTGTCTAACGCGCTAATCTCATGTTGAATTTGATTGCCAAAGATGAGGAGATCGGGGTTCGATTCCAGTCGGGTGTACTAATGGCGTTTTCCCCCTCACGCTCCTTCCACGCGAATTTGGGTGCATTTCATTTCAATTAAACCTTAATAATCCATAACCCATCAGCGTAATTAGTACATAGCTGTACAAACCGAACGGGTAGTGAAACGCGTTGCTAAAAAACAACAAAAACGGTCAAATTTTGAACTAATTTTACGAAATTTAGCAGGTACATTTTATGAAACTAGATCGTACCATGTAGACCTATGTACAATAGAACGCATAGTTCTTTAATCTAATTCTATTTTTCAATATGGTGGCCGCTCAGAAGATTTTTAGTTTATTAACTCAAGTCAAATAATTACAATATAAAAATAAGCATTTGAGTTAGTACCTATAGAGCAATCTTTTAATATGTTGACATCTAATTAGGTGACAGACTTCTTAAAACGCGTAAAGAACGGCTATTCTCTATAAGGTACAATATTTTTTATTAGCACCACGTCATACTACCCGTTCGGGCTATATACGCTAATGTTTCAATTACGTTAGTCATTTTAGGAACTATGAAGGTTATATTTAAAGTGTATCCGCACTTGCATGGAGAGAAAGTGTAAAACAGTTTTGAAAAAAACAGCCTTCAATACACCCGACCGATATTTGAACCTGGATCTCTCTATCATCGTTGTCTAGTCTACTGCGGAGTAGCGCATTAGACTATACGGTCATTGAAGACTATAAGATACTATTGTTTGCTGTCTAAATTGACCACAAAGGTAAATTATCACCTTCAAATACACAGATAAATCTTAGAACTGTAGCAGGCCTACTTATAAGAACATGATTTATCATTTTTAGAATGGGGGAAGTGAGGTCTACTATTCACATAGCTACTTGAACTAATAAATAGACTACTAACAAAACAACTAGACCTGTTTCTCCAATCCAAAATAGGATCGTCTTATTTCCACCGGTTTTCCTTGGACATCATAAAGACCACAGACGTAAGGCGTTAGTCCATTGTTTCATCAACGTGCGGCACTATCAAATTCTTCTTTAGTGGCGCGTCAGAGGGAAGGAGTAAAATACTTCACATATGTTTAAAGCTCTATGGCCTTTGTAGAATGATGAAGCTCGTGGAGAAAGAATTGGGGTAGGGACCAACTTTCTGGCTACTTCTTCTTTTTTTTTCTTTTTTTACTTTCCGGCTCCCCCTACAAACTACCTTATATCAAGTCTTCTTTTATAAGGAAATCAATATACTTGGCTCTACTCCATCCATGAAAAGAATTCACATGGGGTGGGCGGCGTTGGAAAAGGGTCGTCACGTAAGACAAAAGAGAGGAAGGAATTGACTCTTTTTCTCTTTTTTTTTTTTAGAGAGAGCTCAACACAGAAGGAGTGAGAATGAGTGATGGACGTGATGAGTGGTAGGGGAAGAAAATATCCTGCCAATAATATGTAACAATGTGCTTCAATAGAGGAAGGAAGCTATATCTGTTTGCCTCAAAGTGTTTGAAAGGTGAGAATGAATTTTTTACACTACTAATAAAATGAAAAAAAAGGAAGGTCAACGACTAAACTTTCTATGTAGAAACATAAAAAACAAATATATTTATTTTACTTTTGATCAGGGGCGGGAAATGATATTGAACTGAAAAACATCATTACTAATTATGTAAGATTAATTAGCTACAAACAATTGTTAACGTAAATTCTTATTTATTTAATAACTAGCAAAGAACCTGGCTTTTCCCAGGGGGGCCGCGTAATGTATTGGGTGACTACCCCCATGAAACGCTTTCCTTTCTTTAAATAGATAAAAAAAAATCATTTTAGTTCTTCAGACCTGACCCAGTTTTTAATAAATAAAAAAATTTATAAAAAAATAAAAATTCTGGTTTCAAGATGCACACGTTTGTATGACGGGACAACTAATTTTAAATTTTCAGTCCTCTGCGTGAGGCAAATATAACCCAATGCTCACGTCAGACAAACAAACTCTTCATTTAATTGATATAAATTTCTCAAAAGTAATGTTATTACTTATTAGAACTATTTTAATTATTATAGGATACAGATAAGAAAGAAATTCAATTTTTATATTTTTCAAATTTAATAGCTTGTTCTGTCAATTCTCAAAATAGTAAAGAAATACTAAATATGTATTATCACATCATCCTTTGTTTTTTAAAAACATAGTTTCAAAATATAATTTTGACTCAAATGTCTACAATTTTAATATGTAGTGAATTTTTAGATTTTTTGTTAAATTTCAAGATATTCCTAATTATAAGGTATCATAACTAGTAATTAATATTACCATTCTCTTTCAAATATCAATCGAATACTGTGTATATATATTATATTACATATTTGTGTCTTTCACGTTAATTTAATACAACTCGTACAACCTAATTGCACTAAAAATTGAATTTTATTTATAAATATTCTTAAACGTTCCTTATTAAACAATTCAAATTCTTTCAAAAATTCAATTGCATCTGACAAGTTATTAATACATACACCAATTTACACATAATTGAGGCTAGAATTTTCATTTTATGGAAAGAAAGAAAAGCGTCTTTGTGCGTCAACCAAACTGTATAAAGTTTTGTCGTCTCCATAGTTACTATATCGATTACTGCACCGAAATGGTCATACCTCGTAATACATCGCAGAATGTGCTTATATTATAATGTCGACTTACATAACGGTGACCTGGTGGTCTAGGGGTAAGGTGTCAGACTTCTGTGCTGGCGGCCGGGGTTCAATCCTCGGTCCGGCACAGATTTTTCTGATTACCAAACCTTCCTTCACCTCTGACAAGACATCTTGTGAATGTGGGGAATGCCAGGCCTCCACCGTGGTTCAGATTCCACGTTAAACTGTAGGTCCTTCATTTCATCTCACAATCACCCTAACATTACACATTAGCGTAAGTGCGTATAACCCGAACGGGTAGTAAGACGCGGTGCTAATAATAATAATAATAGACTTACATAATACAAACAATATTTGAAAGTGGGGATATTTATTATGTGTGCAAATTTTCTAATTATCCTAATCATCATAATCATCATCGTTTACTATAATTATTTTAAACATCACCCTGACAATTTTTTTTATCATAATTACCTTCATTATTCTGATCATCACCCTCATTAACATCTTCACTATCGTCATTATAGTAATAAATATTAATATCATTGCCACTATAATAATAATTAATATAATAATAAAAATAATTACAATCTTCATTATAGTCCTTATCACGTTCATCGATACGATCATAAATATCGTTGCCTTCAACATAGGCCTAATTATCTCAATTAGCTTAATCACTACATCTTATCTACTTTGGTGGCCACACACTCTATGTCATGACTCTCATTTTATACTAGACTGCCGATGAAAAGTAAGTCAGGGTTCAAATCCCGGTTGGGTATAATGAGGGTGGTTTTCTAAAATGGTTTTCCCCACTACGCAAATACTGTAGACTTCCTTTAAATTCAACATTCCATATTCTTAACTAATTAGTGTAATTAGTACATAGGCGTATAACCTAGACGGGTAGTATGACACGGAGATAAAATATAAACTATAAATGATAAAGGATATATATGATAATTAAATTTAAAACATTTTTATATATGTAGTTTATAAAAATAAATAAATTTATAAAAACAATTAAATTTCTATCTACAATGACTTTTTTTTTCTAGTCTGCGTCTTACTACATGTTCAGGTCATAGGAATATGTAAGCCTACTAATTACGGTAGTAAGGCAGGGTTGAGGAAAGGGTAAATTTAACAAAATGTACCAACATTTTCATGGCGGTAGAATGGGAAACCATTTTAGCGAATGAATGGTACAACATAATCTCACAAACTCAATCATATTGTGTATTTTAGTTGTAACAAAATTTTCAAAAAGATTTTTTTGTTTAGGTATTCTTATTTAAGTTTTCGTCAGAAAAACAAACAAATCATCTTGTTAACCGCTAAACACTCTTACTTTATATACTTTTAACAACATTTAAAAAAAAATTCCAAGTTTTAAAAATCAGTTGCTCGTAAGCCCGCCACCCCTAATCTTATTTTTTATTAGTAAAAACAAGAACATATATTTATTTAAAATGAAACTAGATTCCTAGATATCCATCTTGAACTAAATCTTCACAATCATTTTCAAAAGATTGCAAATTTTCTAAAATTTGTCATTTAAAAACTATCTTTAAATTAGTTTATTTTATAAAAATAAACATACATTATTATTTATAATATAATAGAGAAATTTACTAAAAAAACTTCTAAGGTTTGTGAAAAGAAATAATATACATTGATGCAGAAACGTTACACAAAAGAGCACAAATGAAATAATATATACCGTTACCGAAACGTTGAGAAAAGACTCTGTCCACCAAAGATATAACACTCAATTACATATTTCAAAGTGTTTAATACAAATTTATGTTTGCTTATAACTCAGATTATTTTGATTTTAAAAATATGCCTTAATTTAAAATACCTTTATTTTCTATAGCACTAGAAATTTACTACGGTACGTTATTTTTATCTAAAATAGTTGTGAATATATGATCAACATTGGAAATTATTACTTCTCTAAAGTGCTGCCATTTTCATGGAAAAACGAGAATGAATCATTATTTTGGTTTGTAAAACAATGTCTAGATACCGAATTTAATCAAAATAGATGAAGCAAATTTTGAGACAATTGATTCGTTCTCTTTTGGCCCTTTAGTAAACTACCCTTAATTGAAGGATTGGCTATCTAAATCCTAAACCTTCCCAGATGAATCTTATACATACCAGTTCTAGTCTAATCAATATAATGGTTCCAGCTCTAGACCGAAATATAGACAGGCAAAGAGACAAACGACAACATCGCAAAAAGCACTTTTTCCGTTTCAGGGGGTTATGAAACTTCGAAATTAATTTTTGGGCGTAGTTATGGAAAAGGAAACCAACTGCCATTTTTTTTTAAACTTGGATCTCTGTTGAAAAATGTAGTTGAATACGTTTCGTTTGTTATACAAAATTGAACCAACTCCATTCTGCATTCTGCTGCCATCTGTAGGGATTAAAACCAATTACCAAACGTAATATCTATAAGGCTGAGACTTTCAAGAAGGAATCAACTCCAACTTTTTGTGATTTGTAGCTTAATACGTAATATTAAGAATTTTTTACTGGATGAGAAAGACTTCGAAGATACAAAATATGCCCCCAAATTACAACACAGTCATCTTGTGAATTGGGGAATGCCAGGCCTCCACCGTGGTTCGGATTCCACGTTAAACTGTAGGTCCTCCATTTCATCTCACAATCACCCTACCATTACACATTAGCTTAAGTGCGTATAACCCGAATGGTTAGTAAGACGAGGTGCTAATAATAATAATAATATAATAATAATAATACAACACAGTCTCTACACTACTGATGACTACATATCGGTCATGCAGAAAGCTAGGAAATCATATCCACTCCAAGTTCACACCATGGTGAAGGACTTCTTAGGAACTTAACAGATTGAGAAAGAAATAGTAAACAGAAAACAGGCCACAAATAACACTAAAGTCAAATGGTTGAAACTCCTCCAAATCAAAGTTTTGAAGTACAAGCCTTATTCCATTTACATGAACGCGGAATGTGGTGATGAATTTGTAGAAGAAAAGTCGAGGACGTTAAAAGTCTGCTCTTGTTACCTCTTAAGCCTAATGAAAAGGCCATATCTCAGCCAAAGTTGGAATATATTAAATCTAATTTAATTTAATTTAAATTAATTTAGCAACGTTCTTACTAACCATTTGGTTATATGCTTAAGTACTGATTACGCTAATGGGTTAGAAATTGAGTAAGTTGAAATTAGAGGAAGTGAACCCTTATTTGCATGGAGGGAGAGTGGAAAACCATCTAGGAAAACCACCCCCAGTTCACTCGAGTGAGATTCTAAACTCGATCTCCCAGTCTTCGGTAGTCTAGCTCAACACAAATAGAGCGCGTTAGCTAACTACGCCACCGAAGCGGGTTAGTAAATTAAATCGACAATGTATCTAATTACCAGTGATGCAAAACATTTATACAGGAAACGTTTGACCAATCCCAACATTGAGGATGATATAGATGGATTTAATGGTGAAATATATTTTACATTGGAGTAAAAATAAGAATTACATGGAAAAACTGTTACTTTAATATAATCAAACATGTTCGTTTCATAAGTAATATTTAAAAAATTTTATATGTGATGACTTTGTGTAGTTCATATGAAAATTTATTGAAATTCTCTTTATAATGTTTTAAGATAAGTGTTTGAATAAACATAAATTCAAGCAAATCTGAATTAATTATTTAATGTGACAAGTCATATAAGAACCAACCACTATTTCAATTTCTTATTTGAGATAATCCAAAGGTAACCAAATCAATTTTTGCCTTTGTGGGGTTAAGATGAATGTAACAGGGCAACGATTTATTATGGTCCTAAAATAGAATATAAAATGGCATATAACACTCTTGATTATTTTTGAAAAAACACTATTGTAGAATTTTATTTCTAATGTTCTTCTAAAATAGCTATAGCCGAAAATCAGCATTCTGTAGTGGGTTCCTTCTTGCATAACTACGCTTATATATAAATCATCACTAGTTTTTTTTATGACGATAGTAATACTTCAATCTCCGTTGGTTCGAGAGAAAGTAAAAATATCTTATAACGTTTAAAAATCAAGTTTGAACAAAATCCATCAAACTGTTTCAGATCCGTGGCCAGGGACAGACAGACAGAATTGTAAAATTAATTTTTTGGGTTTGGGGCACAAAAAAATGTAAAAACTCATTATAATTTTGAGGCCAATAGTTTCGCGATCACAATATTTTATATTTAGAGGAATAAGTAAAAACACGTTCAGTACATATACCCATAATTCAAACACAGCCTTCTCTGTATTCATTGATTCAGTATATTACGAGAATAATGCTTTAGACGTTGTGATCACCGATATGCGTTGTTACATTATATATAAAAAAAAAAACAGCTCATTATCGCACAAACCCTCATAGGTGGGCACGTGGACACTGCGTCTTGGTAAATGTTCAGACCAAATGCATAATATGTACTAATTATGACTGTGTTAGGGATGGGGATGATTGAATTTAGAGAAAATAATCCCGTATAGTGGTAGAGGGAGGAATCACCCTCAGTGCACCAGACCCGAATCGAACTCTTGACTTCCTTGTCATCGGCAGTCTAGTCTATTGTGAGAGTGACGCTTTAGATCATGTGGACACCGAATCGGGTGTTTGTTTAATTTAGTTTGGTTTGAGCGTAACTGGGAAGCTGGGATTCGAATCCTAGCTGTGTGTACTTATAGTGTTTTTGCCTAGATTTCATACCTCACGCAACGCAAATGATTTTGTATTTCTTCTGTATTCTACCTAGTCTAATCTATTAGCCTAAATATGCGGATAACCTGGGAAGATAGCAATACTAGAAGCATGGAGTGGAAACAAAAACTTTTAATAAATATAAACATTCAAATTCTTATAATTTGTTTCCCCTGTGAAAGCATGAAAATTAAAACAATTATAATTATTTTAAAGTAGGTGACCTGGTGGTCTAGGGGTAAGGTGTCAGACTTCTATGCTGGCGGCCGGGGTTCTATCCTCGGTCCCGGCTAAGATTTATCTGATTACCAAACCCTTCCTTCACCTCTGACAAGACATCTTGTGAATGTGGGGAATGCCAGGCCTCCACCGTGGTTCGGATTCCACGTTAAACTGTAGGTCCTTCATTTCATCTCACAATCACCCTACCATTACACATTAGCGTAAGTGCGTATAACCCGAATGGGTAGTAGGACCGGTGCTAATAATAATAATAATAATAATAATTATTATTATTATTATTTTAAATAATTCTTCAGTAAGAAATTATAACTTGGACGGCTATTTCAGCCTAATAATTTTCAGACCAAAGAAAACGAGAGAAGATTTTATAAAATGTCAGAACGAAGACCTCTCTCTCTCCCACTGCTCTGGGATAGAACGGTAAGAAACAGGGTTGCCAACTCATTTTAAAAAAACCCACCAGATATCAAAATGATATAATTTTCCGCTAATTTAAACTAACCAAAATTATTTTTTTTAAGTTTTAATAATTTTTATCTTTAGGGTAGTCAGTACAACATAATCAGAAATGTATTTATTAACCTCTCAAATACTTGATGTAAGATTTATATTGATAAAGAATATAATTAGAGCTCTTAGATATTTAAATAAATATAATGTATTATTCTTCAAATAATATTTTTAGTTCCAGCTTGAAACGAGAAGCAGCACTGCTACTAATACTTGGCAACAACAAAATACAGGATTTTGTCGATTTTTTTGTGGGTGTGGAGTAGGCAGGGGGGGGGGGGGGGGAAGACAAAGGGGAGGGGGAATGACTAGAACTAGGGCTAGGGTCATTCTTCAATCACATTTTAAAGCCAAGTCTGTGACGGATAAGATAGCGCAGCCACCTTCGACTCGGAAGTTTTTAATGCTGCCACTGGTACAATGACAAGTATACAACTGCGCATGACATGGTAGATGAAATATCCATGCTATTATAGTTGTTAATTACGATCATAGCCACATATAGATATAATATTCTTTAAATTTAAAATTACACCTGGATATGGTCATTGAACCCGGGATCTCTGGCTAAGTACGCCAATGATCTTACCACTGAGCTATCCAGGAGTCGTCCAGTGCATAAGGCCATTGAAAATAACATATAAAAATACTCTTAACAAATGTATTTTAAAGTTAGACTAGGCCTAAAAGCTAAAACATATTTCAAAATAGGCTAGAAACTCAGAAAACCTCAATTTCATTGTTTTAGATAACAGGCATACCTAGAAAAAAAATCCATGTCTAATAGGGATAGAGGTAAGTTGGCAGCCCTGGTAGGAAGACTGGGAGATCCCACTTTTCAAATTGCACCGTTATCAGGTTCTTGCCAGGAGCGTCGTCTGAGAAACGGTCGAGTCAGCAGCCTTCTTCACTCTCGATATAGAGAGGAAGCGACAGCACCCGGGAGGCCTTAACCATGGTCTTCTAGGGCCCTTCCATCATAATAAACTGATGGCTGGGGTGGGGGAACGGAGGAAGACGTCTCACTTGAGGGTGAAGACGCCCGCTCGCCTGACTAACTGTACACCCTGTTTCAATACGTTCTAGACATAGGCGTATAAAAGGTTGTATTGGGGCGGAGGGGGGGGGGGGTCATCCCTCCATGGAAAAGGGGGCTTCATATTATACGTATAAAAACTTATTTAAGGTATGTTTTATAAAAAAAAACTATATAATTTAACACCATGTCATTATAACCATTCTGGATATACGCTAATGTGTTGCGGATAAGAAAGATTGAACATAGTGGAAGTGTACCCACATTTACGTAAATAGAGAGATAGAGATAGAGAGAGAGAGAGAGTGGAAGAACTACCTTCAGTACATACAACCGAGACTCGTACCCCGATATTCCTGTCATCAGCTCACTCGAGTGACGCTTTAGTTCATTTGAGGTGACCTGGTGGTCTAGGGGTAAGGTGTCAGACTTCTATGCTGGCGGCCGGGGTTCAATCCTCGGTCCCGGCACAGATTTATCTGATTTCCAAACCCTTCCATCACCTCTGACAAGATATCTTGTGAATGTGGGGAATGCCAGGCCTCCACCGTGGTTCGGATTCCACGTTAAACTGTAGGTCCTTCATTTCATCTCACAATCACCCTACCATTACACATTAGCGTAAGTGCGTATAACCCGAACGGGTAGTAAGACGCGGTGCTAATAATAATAATAATAATAGTTCATTTGATCCTTGAATCGGGTCACTAATTAAATATTATTTTAATATTCACTTAGGGTTGAAGGTGGTATTAAGGAATTCCATTTTCATTATAGTGAACTGTAAACAAGGTATCATAACTACGCCCACATTTTTTGTGCTAAAAGTACTGATAACTATCAAACTAAATGTTCCTAATAGAATTTTTCGCTATCTTAATATAAGTAGGTTTTTTGAAGGCTTTTGTAAAAAAAAAGTCAACGTAGTTTTTGGGAAGCCGGTTGGTAAAATGTATGTTTTTTTAAAAATTTAATGTATCAAAAACCAAATAAAAAAGTAAAATAAGTTAATCAATTACAAAATCATATACTAAAATGTATTTTATCGAAAAAATGCATTAGTGATAATAAAAAAGAAAAATGTATAACGAAGATAACTATTTACAAAAATCACAAATGTTATACTCCTTTTCAACATCAGAACAATCTTTGTGTGCCCACATAGAGCACATTAGGTATTGCACCCACATCTCCCCATGAGCATAATCTGCAAACAACCCACCCCAAAACAGACAAGCAGTGTCATCTTTAGAAGGGGGTGTCTCCTCGTCAGGCAAGTCAAAAGGAGAGTCAACAGACGAGGGGGTGTCTCCTCATCAGGAAAGTCGAAAGGAGAGTCAACAAACGAGGGGGTGTCTCCTCATCAGGAAAGTCGAAAGGAGAGTCAACAAACGAGGGGGTGTCTCCTCATCAGGAAAGTCGAAAGGAGAGTCAACAAACGAGGGGGTGTCTCCTCGTCAGGCAAGTCGAAAGGAGAGTCAACAAACGAGGGGATGTCTCCTCGTCAGGCAAGTCGAAAGGAGAGTCAACAGACGAGTGGGTGTCTCCTCATCAGGAAAGTCGAAAGGAGAGTCAACAAACGAGGGGGTGTCTCCTCATCAGGAAAGTCGAAAGGAGAGTCAACAAACGAGGGGGTGTCTCCTCGTCAGGCAAGTCGAAAGGAGAGTCATTAAACGAGGGGGTATCTCCTCGTCAGGCATGTCGAAAGGAGAGTCAACAAACGAGGGGATGTCTCCTCGTCAGGCAAGTCGACAGGAGAGTCAACAGACGAGGGGATGTCTCCTCGTCAGGCAAGTAGAAAGGAGAGTCAACAAACGAGGGGGTGTCTCCTCGTCAGGCAAGTCGAAAGGAGAGTCAACAGACGAGGGGGTGTCTCCTCGTCAGGCAAGTCGAAAGGAGAGTCAACAGACGAGGGGGTATCTCCTCGTCAGGCATGTCTAAAGGAGAGTCAACAGGCGAGGGGATGTCTCCTCGTCAGGCAAGTCGACAGGAGAGTCAACAGACGAGGGGATGTCTCATCGTCAGGCAAGTCGACAGGAGAGTCAAAATATGAGGGGGTGTCTCCTCGTCAGGCAAGTCGACAGGAGAGTCAAAATATGAGGGGTGTCTCCTCATCAGGCAAGTCGAAAGGAGAGTCAACAGACGAGGGGGTGTCTCCTCGTCAGTCATGTCGAAAGGAGAGTCAACAGACGAGGGGGTGTCTCCTCGTCAGGCAAGTCGAAAGGAGAGTCAACAGACGAGGGGGTGTCTCCTCGTCAGGCAAGTCGACAGGAGAGTCAACAGATGAGGGGATGTCTCATCGTCGGGCAAGTCGAAAGGAGAGTCAACAGACGAGGGGATGTCTCATCGTCAGGCAAGTCAAAAGGAGAGTCAACAGACGAGGGGGTGTCTCCTCGTCAGGCAAGTCGACAGGAGAGTCAACAGATGAGGGGGTATCTCCTCGTCAGGCAAGTCGAAAGGAGAGTCAACAGACGAGGGGGTGTCTCCTCATCAGGAAAGTCGAAAGGAGAGTCAACAGACGAGGGGGTGTCTCCTCATCAGGAAAGTCGAAAGGAGAGTCAACAAACGAGGGGGTGTCTCCTCATCAGGAAAGTCGAAAGGAGAGTCAACAAACGAGGGGGTGTCTCCTCATCAGGAAAGTCGAAAGGAGAGTCAACAGACGAGGGGATGTCTCATCGTCAGGCAAGTCGAAAGGAGAGTCAACAGACGAGGGGGTGTCTCCTCGTCAGGCAAGTCGAAAGGAGAGTCAACAGACGAGGGGATGTCTCATCGTCAGGCAAGTCGAAAGGAGAGTCAACAGATGAGGGGGTGTCTCCTCGTCAGGAAAGTCGAAAGGAGAATCAACAGACGAGGGGGTATCTCCTCGTCAGGCAAGTCGAAAGGAGAGTCAACAAACGAGGGGGTATCTCCTCGTCAGGCAAGTCGAAAGGAGAGTCAACAGATGAGGAGGTGTCTCCTCGTCAGGCATGTCGAAAGGAGAGTCAACAGATGAGGGGGTGTCTCCTCGTCAGGCAAGTCGAAAGGAGAGTCAACAGACGAGGGGATGTCTCATCGTCAGGCAAGTCGAAAGGAGAGTCAACAGACGAGGGGGTGTCTCATCGTCAGGCAAGTCGAAAGGAGAGTCAACAGATGAGGGGGTGTCTCCTCGTCAGGCAAGTCGAAAGGAGAGTCAACAGATGAGGGGGTGTCTCCTCGTCAGGCAAGTCGAAAGGAGAGTCAACAAACGAGGGGGTATCTCCTCGTCAGTCATGTCGAAAGGAGAGTCAACAGATGAGGGGGTGTCTCCTCGTCAGGCAAGTCGAAAGGAGAGTTAACAGACGAGGGGATGTCTCATCGTCAGGCAAGTCGAAAGGAGAGTCAACAGACGAGGGGATGTCTCATCGTCAGGCAAGTCGAAAGGAGAGTCAACAGACGAGGGGGTGTCTCCTCGTCAGGCAAGTCGAAAGGAGATTCAACAGATGAGGGGGTGTCTCCTCGTCAGGCAAGTCGAAAGGAGAGTCAACAAACGAGGGGGTATCTCCTAGTCAGGCAAGTCGACATGAGAGGCAAAATATGAGGGGGTGTCTCCTCATCAGGAAAGTCGAAAGGAGAGTCAACAGACGAGGGGGTGTCTCCTCATCAGGAAAGTCGAAAGGAGAGTCAACAGACGAGGGGGTGTCTCCTCATCAGGAAAGTCGAAAGGAGAATCAACAGACGATGGGGTATCTCCTCGTCAGGCAAGTCGAAAGGAGAGTCAACAAACGAGGGGGTATCTCCTCGTCAGGCAAGTCAAAAGGAGAGTCAACAGATGAGGAGGTGTCTCCTCGTCAGGCATGTCGAAAGGAGAGTCAACAGATGAGGGGGTGTCTCCTCGTCAGGCAAGTCGAAAGGAGAGTCAACAGACGAGGGGATGTCTCATCGTCAGGCAAGTCAAAAGGAGATTCAACAGACGAGGGGGTGTCTCCTCGTCAGGCAAGTCGAAAGGAGAGTCAACAGACGAGGGGATGTCTCATCGTCAGGCAAGTCGAAAGGATAGTCAACAGACGAGGGGGTGTCTCCTCATCAGGCAAGTCGAGAGGAGAGTCAACAGACGAGGGGATGTCTCCTTATCAGGCAAGTCGACAGAAGAGTCAACAGACGAGGGGGTGTCTCCTAGAATAAGCAAAATGGGTTAGTCTGCGGTATGTTTCGTCTTATCTAGGAAATGTTTGAACCACTGTGTGAACAAATTAGCCTGAATTCATCTTCAGGGATTTGCTCTACCAATAGCCTCTGAGGGGCACCTCTCATCAATTAGTTGGAAATATTTTTCCGAGGAAATATCATTAGAGGCAGGAAAGATCCCACAACTCTTATAGCACAAATCATTACTACTAGTGATCCACGTTCTTCCGCAGTCAAGCACTAATTTGTCGCTTCCCTTTCAACCTAATAACTTGTGGCACTTTGGACTGCATTGCATGACACTGAGCCCCGTTTTGTCAACATTCCAGATCCTGTCAGTCTTGTATCTGTGCTTCTCATACTCTTATTCTAGGAGGTCAATAAATGGCAGAACAATCTCCCTGGTGAAGCCTTCTGCGCGGGCGAATGATGTTCCTGTGGGTCTTCTTAAAGACATCTGTTGTTTATTGCGGCTCAAAAAATGATCTAGCCAAGACCTTCCTACAACCCCCTCTTTAAACGGGTTTGCAATGTTGTTATGCACAGTAAGCTGGAATGCCATTCTCCTCAAATCCAGTCTTGCGAGTCCATAAAATATGGCCTCCATCAGCAATATATATTCCAACTTCTCCTCTACCAGAAGGACTCCTTAAAACCTCCTATTGTAATATTAGCTGTGTGAAAATTTTAAATAAAATAATGTTTTTATAACATACAAATAATATCGAAGAACAAATTATATTTATTGGAATGAAAATTATAATTAGTGGAGATGAGAAAAGGAATCAAATATTTTTACTATAAACTGTAAGATTATTTTCAATAAATACACAAACTATTTCCCTCACCCCTCATCATCATATGTTTTTCATCACGTCTTACTACCTGTTCAGGCTGTAGGCATACATTATAATTACAATAATAGGGTAGGGGTGAGCAAGGAAGCATTTTACAGGTAATATACCTGCGTTTGCATGGGAGGAGAGAGGGAAACCATTTAGAAAAAAAACACCCGCAGTAAACCTGAACTGGATTCTAACCCCGATCTCCCCGTCATCAGTGATGTGACGCCTTAGACCAGTGGTTCTTAACCTGGGGGTAATTAACCCCTTTTGGGTAAAGTGGATATCCAATAGGGGTAATACAAGGCAAACAGGCTTTTTATGGATACCTATATTAAACCATCAGTTATGCTTCAAGACTAGAACTAGCAATGCAATATTTACAAATGATTGTACATAAACAAAATTACCAACCTTCTCACTAATACTTTATCTGTAAGATTTACAGACATTATTTTTGTTTTGAATTTTTTTCTCAATACATATTGTTAGATCGCAACAAGTTTTTTTAAGAAGGGGTAAAGAGAGGTCATAGGGGTGATATGACTGAAAAGGTTAAGAACCACTGCCTTAGACCATTCGGACTATGAAGCTGCTTACATATATTTGGTTATATCCAAACGATATTGACATATTTTGTAAATTTTCTAGTGTAGATACCTTCAAGAAAAAATAAATTTCTAAACACATGGCGCTAGATTTATCTTTTAAATATCCCGCATCGCTAGTGATGGGGTCTAAGGCATCAGGCTCGAAAAGGACAAAATACTGTGTTTTCGTTGCCATATAGAATAATCAGTTTTTTCCGTTGAAAAATGTTGTCACAAAAATATTTCTTAAAATTAAACTGTGGACGATGTTTTATAAAAAAGAATACATATTTAAAGTAGGCCTACACGTAAAAAGAGGATATGACAGTCAAGTCAATTAAGGTAATAGCTTAGGGGACGCAAGTTAAGGGCAGTATTCTCGCAGTTCTTATATAAAAACATTTTTTTTATCAAAATAAATCAAATAATTCTCCAGTAGAAGCATATGAGTTTAATTTAGTTCACAAATTGTGATATCACCAGTTGTTGAATAACTTTCAAGGGTGTCCTGGAAATTAATAAAATATTTTTATCCTCCTTTTTAAAGGTTTCTAAACTAATGCCGCTCTGCTCATTACAGATATTCAATATCTGTTGATATCAACATATGAAATTAAACTCTATGTTTCTTCTGGAGTAATATTTTTCTTTGGCCATACAAACTGCAAAAACACTGCCCTTAACCCGTTCTGTCTACACTACCACCTTAAGAGGCCATGGATGCGGTAGGTCTAAAAAGTAATAGCCAATAAACAATGGAATGGAGAGAGATACGAGTAGTGATGAAATACCTCTCGCCACTTAGTGTACAAAAGTTCAATTTTCAATATTTCTTGACTTATTTTGTAATCCTACTAAAAAAAAAAAGTGAATTTGTGTCGGTCTGTTTTTCTTTCATGTAAAAACCACTAAACTGATTGTGCTATAATCTAAGCACGGATTTAACTCAGACGTCCGGTTAATATAATATAATATAAAGAAATTTATATTTAATTCCACAATTTTTTTCAAGGTGGCCGCTACTAAACTTTCCTTTTTGGCTTTTATCTCAACTTCTCCGGATTGAACCAACTTTGAAAGACTCCTAAATATATATACGTATTAAAAAACACATCCCATGAAAATAACGGATAATCATCTAGTTTTTAATAGAATTCAAAAATTACTTCTCATAAAATGTGAGTAAAATAATAATATATTAATAATAATAATAATAATAATAATACTTAGCTCCACATCTTACTACCCGTTCGGTTTATACGCTTAAGTACTAATTACGTTAATGGTTTAGGAATTGGGAAGGTTGAATATAGAGGAGGTGAACCCACACTTTAATGGAGGGAGACTGAAAAACCATTTAGGAAAAACAGCCCCCAGTTCACCCGACCAAGATTCGAACCTCGATCTCCCCGTCCTCGGCCGTCTAGCTCAACATAAAACTAGCGCGTTAGCTAACTATGCTACCGAGGTGGGTTGGAAAAAACCAAAAACAGAAACCCCACAAAATTTGAATTTTAAAGAACATACCGTAATTTACGGAGGCCTTCTATCCTACAAATTTTTGCCCCATTTAACTACCCATTGGTATTATACTCATTTATCATTATATGAATTGCATATATTTAACGAGAATTATAAAAATAGAATTTAAAAGATATGTCTCCAAATTTGCGTGAAGGGAGCGTGTGAAACCCTTTAGAAAAAAACTTCCTCAGAAGATTCGGCCGGGATTCAAGACCCATCCTCCTCGTCACCAGCAAACCAGGTCAAATGAACTTGAAACAATCTGACCATGTGCCTACTTGGGCAGGTCATAAGCACTAATGGAAGAAACTAACTCCACGTTCAGGATATTGACTGGCCAATCCAATAGGAAGAGACCATTGGGAAGATCTAGACGAAGTTTGGAGGAAAATGGATCTGTACGAGCTAGGGTGTAATGAGGCGGACGGGATTTAACTATCTCCAGATAAGGATAGGATGTAATGAGGTAGACAGGATAGAACTAGCTCAATATATGGATAGAGTGCAATGGGGTGAACTATATAGAACTAGCTCAATATAAGAATAGGGTGTAATGAGGTGGACTGGATATAACTAGCTCAAAATAGGGATAGGGTGTAATGAGGTGGACTGGCTATAACTAACTAAATATAGTAATAGATGGCATAATTTGTAAATGAACTTTCGAGCTCCAAATGCCACAAAGTTAGTAAGTACTAATATTTTACTCTAAATTAAATTATATCAAATAATGGGACATTATATTTTTTTTTCTTCGTAAACAAAATTATATTGTACTGAGATGCGTAGTCAATTTTAAAATCCCCTTTAAAATTAATTTTTAATCTTATCAAGCGTGAAATTTCAATTCATATTCTGAAACACACCCTTAATGCTTCTTTGTCACTTTCAATCAACGTAGATGGCTCTTAGCCCGCTACTCCCACCCCTAGCGAAGAGAGGGTGGATTTTCTTTCATTATCTATATTAGTAAAAGAGTTCAGCGGGACTAGTGACCTTGAGTATTTTAAAGTTCCTTAAGGTAGCTAAGCATAAAATAAAAACTAATGAAACTTTTTTGCCTTCAGTGTGTGATGTCCAAGGCAGGAAGAATGATCTGCTCCAAGGAGTCTTTTGGGGTAAGTGTCCAACAATTATAAAAAAAAAACTTTACTTAAAGTCCAGGGGCCCTGAGAGAACGGATTTTTGTATCACCGCTGAGCAATTTCTGGGGACTTATTTACTTATTGAATAAAAAATCTACCCACCTCAGAAGATAAAAGGAGTTGGTGCCTAGCAATATATTTAAATGGAATAAAATTCATTTATTCATACATACATAACATAATAATATAATATATATATTTTTTTACCATAAGTGTAATATATTATTAACTTATTTTCGAACCCGTGAATAGCGTATAACTAAGAGCGAATATTAAATATTCCCTGATTTTGGTTGGAAGAACAGTAGAGAAAATTCAATTATATTTATTTACAACCAACATTAAAAGTATTTTACTTTATTATTTGTGTTATTCTATGAGTATTGATGTGTGACCTGGTGGTCTAGGGGCAATGTGTCGGATTTTTGAGCTGGGGTCCGGGGTTTAAGCCGCGGTCCCGGCACAGATTTATCTGATTACCAAACCCTTCCTTCACCTCTGACAAGACGTGTATTAATCACAACTTGTGAATGTGTAGAATGCCAGGTCTCCACCGTGGTTCGGATTCCACGTTAAACTGTAGGTCCTCCGTTTAATCTCACAATCACCCTACCATTACACATTAGCGTAAGTGCGTACAACCCGAACGGGTAGTAAGTAGCGGTGCTAAATAATAATAATAAAAATAATAATAATAATAAAAATAATAAAATAAAATAATAATAAAAGTATTGACATTATATATAAAATGTGACGGCTGCAGAGAGCATGACTTTATGTATGAACATATTAAAATTATTTTAGTGACTTTAATAACTAACTTCTAATGTTATTCCTACCAAAATCAGACCATAGCACACATTGATCGAGAAGTTTTTTTTAGCACCACCTCTTACTGCCCTTTCGGGTTATACGCTTAGACCTATGTACTAATTACGCCAATGGTTTTACGTATTAGAGAGGTTATATTTACAGGAAGTATACGCGCAGTTGCGTGGAGGACAGTGGAAAACCACCCTCAGTATACCCCCACCTATATTCTAACCTCAATATTCTTAACATCAGCAGTCCTGTAAGAGCTATGCGTTGACCACGCGGCTACCGAAGCGGTTCGCAAGAATTTTAAATATATTAATTTTAACGATGGCGTTCTTAATCGATACGTAGTGAGTGTTGAATAATACACAACACATAAAGTTGATTCAAATTTAAATTTTTATTCGTCAAGGTTGATAATGGACAAAAATTGGACAAAAATTGAACTTAAGACTTATCAGCAAATAAGAATCTGAGAAAGGGGTCTAACCAGTTAAAATCTTATCAATTACACATCAGGCGTAAAATATCTGATTTTCATTTACTAAATGACTTGTGTTAGCAATTCCTTGTTTGTTATTTAAGGATTTGTTTTACTTTAAGATCAAAGACAACGATTGTAAATATAATTGAAAATACTATACAATTTTTAATTTTGTTATTGAAAAGTTGGTCCACCATAATATTCGTGACCATAGAACAAAATCAAAATTATTATATTTTTTTATCACCTTGTCTTACTACTCGTTCGGATTATACGCTTATGTATTAATTACTCTAATGGTTTTAGGGATGAAGTAGGTTATATTTTTATGAAGTATACCCACATTTTCGTGGATAGATAGTGGAAAACTATTTTATATAAAAAACACTCAGTACACCTTGACTGAGATTTGAACCTGGATCTCTCTGTCATCAGCAATTTAGCCTAATTCGATGGTACCCATTAGATCACGCGGCCACCAAAGTAAGTAAAAAATTAAATTTGAATTAATAATAGAGGCACAAATTAAACTTTGTTAATTTTATGCAAACTATACAGTGTAATAAATGTTCTTTTATGAGTTAACCCTTAAGAAGAAGAATCTTTTTAACGTCTTATTTAGTATTACAAAGAGGTTTGGCCAATTTCCACGAATTAAAATTAATCGATTTAAGGCTTTAATCACTATGTTTCGGTGACCTGGCGGTCTATGGGTAAGGTTTTAGACTTCTGTGCTAGGGTCCGGGGTTCAATCCCTCCCAATTTATCTGATTACCAAACCCTTTCTTCACCTCTGACAAGACATCTTGTGAATGTGGGGAATGCCAGGCCTCCACCGTGGTTCGGATTCCACGTTAAACTGTAGGTCCTCCATTTCATCTCACAATCACCCTACCATTACACATTAGCGTAAGTGCGTATAACCCGAACAGGTAGTAAGACACGGTGATGATAATAATAAACGTATGTTTCATTATAAGCCGTTGTATTTTTCCTATGAACTGTGTACTGTACACTATGAACTCTTAGCTATGCATTATGAATATTGACCCTAGATTTAAATATTTCCATAGATGTATTATTAAAATATACTTCAAAACAAGAACGCTCTTTAGAAAGTTATCTTTTTTTTCTTACCTAGTCTGCAAAAGGAAGCGTAGCGCAGTATTTTACTGGGGCCTACTCCACCGTAAAGCTCTGAACATTAGCGTAAGGGTGGACCCATGCATAATATCAACATTTTACTACCTTGCCGAGGTGCATTCATTCATCATTTCGGAGGTCGTTAAATTATACAAGGTGTTTCGTAAACTTTCCATCTTTACTTCTCCTTCGGGCTGTTTTTTTTTTAAATAAACTTTTCATCAGGTTGAATATCCAGGTGCTATAAGATGTTTTAAAGCTTATAAAAGTTGATTTTGTAAACTTATTCTTTAAATATATGTCCAACAGCTTTTCTGGGTTGGCACCGAGTTTAATAACTGACATTAAGAGTTCCAGTTTCGATTCCCCAACACGGCCAGAAAATGTATCCTTGGTGATATTCTTCATAATGATAAATTGATGAATTGTATCTGTAGTTAGATAATTAAGTTTATAAATAGTAATCCAATATAGTTCGCTAGTTCAAAATGTGCACTTCTATTTAGGTCCACAACAAACTAAATTTTTTAAAGATATATAATTATTAAAGAGTGTAAATAAATTGTGATTTTCTTAAGTAACCCTTACATTGCCCTGAGTAACCACGAAATGGATTGCTTAGTCACACCTGGTAACGCTTTTCTTGGCTTTAAACACACATTAGCAAAAACCTCATTTTATTTCTTCATACCCAGTTTTTAATTAATTTATAAAATGATTAATTAAAATTTCAAAATTCCTGTTTAAAGGTGTATATGTTTGAGCACAAGAGTCAACCATTTTTTAAATTTCAAACCTCTCTGTGCGATATATATCACACAACGCTCATGATAGACAGATACAAACATGTATACACAAACTTTTCATTTTATTATCATCATCATCATCATCATCATTATCATCATAATCATCATCATCATATACAGTTTTTCTGCCACTGGCAGAGTTCGTCTCGAACATAAGCTTCTCCATTGACTTCTGTCCTTCCACCACTTTTCCTTCCTCCACGCCGGTCCAATCAACTCCTCCCCTCTCCTCTCCACACTCCCTTTATCCGCCTGTCTCTGGGTCTGTCTTTCTCGTGGCCTCCCACCCGCCACCTTCATTTCAAGAATCTCACCCTCTTCCATCCTCTCGACATTTCCATGACACCTTAATCTTACCTTCTCTATCCTATCCTGCAGGATTTCCTCCTTCACTCTCAATCTCTCTCTTACATTCCTTACCACCTTGTCCATACTTGTCACTCCCAATCTCTCCCTCACATTCCTTACCACCTTGTCCATACTTGTCACTCCCAATCTCTCCTCACATTCCTTACCACCTTGTCCATACTTGTCACTCCCAATCTCTCCCTTACATTGCTCACCACCATTGTCCATTCTTGTCACTCCCAAACTCTCCCTTACATTGCTCACCACCTGTCCATACTTGTCACTCCAATATCTCTTTACATTGCTCACCACCTGTCCATACTTGTCCACTCCCAATATCTCTCTTACATTGCTCACCACCTTGTCCATACTTGTCACTCCAATATCTCTCTTACATTCCTTACCACCTTGTCCATACTGTCACTCCCAATCTCTCCCTTACATTGCTCACCACCTTGTCCATTCTTGTCACGCCCCATATCTCTCTTACATTCTTACCACCTTGTCCATACTTGTCACTCCCAATATCTTTCTTACATTGCTCACCACCTCTGTCCATACTTGTCACTCCCAATATCTCTCTTACATTCTTACCACCTTGTCCATACTTGTCACTCCAATTTCTCTCTTACATTCCTACACCTTGTCCATACTTGTCACTCCCAATCTCCTCTCTTACATTCCTTACCACCTTGTCCATACTTCACTCCCAATCTCTCCCTTACATTGCTCACCACCTTGTCCATACTTGTCACTCCCAATCTCTCCCTTACATTCCTTACCACCTTGTCCATACTTGTCACTCCCAATCTCTCCCTTACATTGCTCACCACCTTGTCCATACTTGTCACTCCCAATCTCTCCTTACATTCCTTACCACCTTGTCCATACTTGTCACTCCCAATCTCTCCCTTACATTCCTTACCACCTTGTCCATACTTGTCACTCCAAATCTCTCCCTTACATTCCTTACCACCTTGTCCATACTTGTCACTCCCAATCTCTCCCTTACATTGCTCACCACCTTGTCCATACTTGTCACTCCCAATCTCTCTCTTACATTCCTTACCACCTTGTCCATACTTGTCACTCCCAATCTCTCTCTTACATTCCTTACCACCTTGTCCATACTTGTCACTCCCAGCTAACTACTTATCTTATTTCATAGGCGCGAGGCTCCTTTCACCAGCTTAAACTAATTATCTAACATATCTAACTTAATACTAATGTAGTTTACTAACATTCACACTTTCGATGTCACACATTTTCCTTGTAGACCTACGGGGGGCTTTGATTTGATTGGTAATGCTGCTATTGGCTGAATTGGGTGGTTACATGGTAACCCCAAGGCCATAGTCAAGAGAGGGGCTTTGGGGGTTCAACCCTCTCCCCCCAAAATTTAATGAACAAATATATATGGCCTTACTTATTGTTCAAACAATATCAAAATTAAGGCACAAGTACAAATTAGCGGGCTGTGTTACCATAAAAAAAACCACTTCAGAGCTCTTCTAGAGTTGTTTAGTATTCAGATTTTTCTCAAGGTTTCGGTAATTAGGGGGTTGTGTTGCTATAAAATGCTATTCAGAGAGCTTCTAGAGGTGTTTAATATTTACAAATTGTCCTTGCCTTCAGCGTTTTGTAACGTTTAAAAAAGATATCGTGATATAGACTATTAATGTTTATTCGCCACCATTGGAGTGACATTTGTTATCATGATTAAATCGGGTTCAATTTTGTTATCCTGTATTTGTAATGATTAAAAAAGCGTGCTATCTTATTTTAGAAATTAAAAGTACTGGTATCTTATAGGTTTATTATAAGTAGATAAACAATTTTTTGCTCGATATTTCACACGTTATTGACTTTAATTTAAATGCTCGACTATTATGTCATATACACGACAATTCCCGACATGCAAGATTTAGATTCTGGTAAAAACACGGATTAAGATTCTCATAAACTTTACCTACTCGGCTCTTTGTCAAGAAGGAAAGTGAGAAGAGGTGTGTACCCTGAAGGGGTGTATCAAGCGACATTTCTTTCTCGAAGCTTCCTTGAAAAAAAAAAAAAAAAAAAAAAAAGGTGCGGTCATCCAGGTGCGTCTCTGTTGACCAAACTACGTTGTCTTTTTAAACAGAGACGTAGAAAGATGTCACCACACCTTGTAACTCAACAACTTAAAACAAATCAATCTTACTACCCGCTCTCATTTATAATTTCATGATTTTGAATATAAATGTGAATAATAAATATTTAAGATGTATAATTCCATATCGTTACAAGAAAAGGGGTTATATTACTATAAAAAACACTTTAGAGAGCTTTTAGAACTGTTTATCATTTAAAAGTTTTTGCTAGTCTCCGGTAATTTTTAGCTGTGCCCTCCAAACTCCCCCCCCCCCCTGAAATTATAGACTGGCTACGGCCTTGGGTGACCAGCCTTCAGACATGCCATGGTCGCCTGCTAGTGCTGACCTGGGATTACAATTGTTGCCAAGTGTTCCGAAGCCATGGGGCTTCCCGTTTGGGTGTACTGAAGATAGTGTTTCCTAAATGGTTTCCCACTCTTCCTCCACGCAAATCTGGGTATATTTCCTTTAAATTATTCCTTTATCATTTCTACCACTCTAGTAGGTACAGTATATTTAAATAAGGAAAGTTCCGACGGAAAGTAAAGCCGCCGAAAAAATAAAAACAAGTAAAATAATAAGCCCAGAACCCGAATCGATCGATGGTCATGTGGACTAAACGTAAGACTCGTCTGGTCTATCTTGCCGGTGATGGTGATGTCGTGGATAGAGATTTTTTTTTTTCAAAATTATATTTCTTTCTCTACACACAAATGAGTGAGCTTTTCCTTGAATACCAATTTCATCATTCAAATTTAGTTAGAGTGAGTATTAATATGAAGTGGTGCAAAAACAAAAACAACACTGAAATAGTTATGATGAAATAATTTTGCTTGTTGCCTAGTTCATTTTTAGAATTCGTGTAAGACTAGTCGAATGTCGTGGCTATCACAACATTTTGAACCAGCGATACTTAACCTATCTTGGAAGCGTGATTGAGTCGAAGGGTGGGTGGGTGGGTGTAGAGTAGGTCTAATAAAAGGTTAGCAGGGGAAGTTGTTATATATGTGTGTAAGAGACCTACTATGGATAACAGAAGTGTCCTTGAAGTGTAAGGAAGTGCTGTATTGAGCGTACTTTGTACCCATTGTCACACATGCACCAGAAACATGGAAATTGACTAGGAAAGAGAGACTAGGAAAGTCGAGGCCGTGGGAGTGAAGTTTGTGAGGAGCATGTTAGCTGTCACGAGGAGAAACAGAATTAGGATTGAAGTTATCTGGGAAAAGTAGGGGTACAGGGAGTACATGAGATAGTGGAGGAAGCAAGACTGAGATGGTATGGTCATGTAATGAGAATGGAAAGGGAAAGGATGACAAATTAAATCATGGAAATTAATTATTTAGGGAAAAGACTGCAAGAGAGGCCAATAAAAAAAGGAGAAGCAGATAACGGCAAGTTTGCAAGTTAGAGGATGAAAATTATAGTAATTAAAGCAGGAAGAGTGGTGGAAGAATAGAAGAAAATGGAAGTATTTTACTAAACTTACCCGGCCATAGGCTGGAAACAGTTGTTGATGATGATGATGACAATGAAAGTACAGTACTTAACCTAATTCTTGCAGACATGGAGTTTTTTTTTATAAATTGTGGTGACAAAAGTCGAAACAAACCTCGAGCCAGCTTAGAAAAAATTCTACTCACTTCAAAACTTCAAAGTTTCCTATCTAAATTTCAGCCCCAAAATATTAATCTAAACTTAAAAAAAAAATCTCTTAACGCAATAAATTAAAACGAATGACAAACTAATGATTTCTATAAGAGGTAGAAATTTACATAAAATGTTTTAAGAATATTTCGAGAGGGGTAAAAAAAAAGTATTAAACTGAAGTATGGTTAATTAAATGTTCAAACACTTGCTGAAGTTTAATGAGTTTTGATTCAAAATGAGAGGAAAGCTAAGTAAACCCATTTTTTGTTTTCAAGTCAACATTGTATTTTAGTGGTGGGAGAGCTCAAGAACTTTTCTAATTTGAGAGAGTCTATTCAGAAATTCGTCCATGGATTGTCCACGGAGGTCGGCTATTGACTTGGTAGATTAAGAACCCTCTTAAAGGTTCTGTTATCGGCTACTACATTTCACTACCACACACAAGAGAAAGTACGGCCGCTGTGACTTAAGAAAACAACTGTTCAAGTGCCTTATTAAAAATTCAATCGGCCTCGAGGTGTAGTGAGTGGTCAGTGCACCTGGCTACAAACCTAGGGTTCCCAGGTTCTCTTCTCGGTCGGTACCTTGAGTATTTTTCCCGGAAGGGGAATCACCAGGGTTTAGTTAATTAGGCTTAAATTAGATTTAAATGTTTCCACTGGTTTCACACCCTCATACTCACTATCCCCATCACCTCATCTCATCGGGGCATGATAAAAGCCTCAACGGAAAGGATGTACGATTAGTACATTCGGGGGTTGCCTGGGCAATGGTACATAAGTACCGGTTAATCACTCCACAAATGGGGCAACGAGTGATGTAGCCCAGGCACGCATAAAATAAAAATTGAAAAATTATCCCTCCCCCCCCCCCCAGTTTCCACAACTCCTTTCCACCGTTCTCTTTCCACGTCTTTCTCCCTGCCGTTGAATTTATGTACTCAAAGAACAAGCTAGAAAATGAATACACACACTCACTCACACACACATGGTTAATTGAAATCTAAAAGAGGGGCTCAGGAAGTCAGGGAAGAAGACCATTATGGTTGGAGGGGGTGATCACAAACTCTTCTAATATTTTTTTTCTTTCATGTGATCTTTATTGTTGATTTAAATATCTACTAGGGTTGGAAAAAAACCACTGGTTATTCTTATGGATAGAGTGTCTTTATTGATTTTAAGAAATCGCAGGTTTTTTTTAGACTATCCACTTCTTGGTTATATATAATATATATATATATATATAGTAAAATTTTAATTGTAATCCCATTTAATATCATATCTATCAAAAACTCGAATTAACAATTTTTATGAGTATCTAGATGGCTGGTATACAACAAATCGTTCAAAATATGCTATATATAATCACAAACATTTTATATATGCTATATAAAAACACATACAGTATATACATACATAAAAAACAATAATAATTCAAATGCGAAATATGAAAACTTGGAAAATTAACAGACGAAAATTGGAGACTTAAGTCAGAATTGATGAAAGCCAGCCGAGCCAACACATCCCCTATATTAAGAAACTCGTTCACCACCGGTGCATATTTCCCCGATTTTTCATTTACTATGTCAATAGACCAACTAAACATTTATTTGGCATTCCCGGCATTTTGGGTGGTTTAATAACGATCGTTAATTTGGTTTTGATATCAGTATAAGCTAAAAAAAAAATTAACGTGTTGGCTTCGAATTATCCAAATATTTCTTTATAAAATTCGAATTAAATGGGTTTTTTTACCATGATTTAAACATAAACTTCATGGGGAATCATTGTGGGTTCAAATTTTTCAAATTAACCCTTCAACGGTGGACAGGAGATACAAAAACAAATACAAAAGTTAACATAATATACAAAAATCAATGTAACACTTGTATAAAAACTGGCATAAAAATATGATTGAAAATGATGGCTGGTACTGTTTTGTTTTCATACGTTATTGTCAGAGCACACCCCTAATCGCTTTCCATTTCAAATCAACTCTATTTAGTTTTTATGAAATAGTTGAAAATTTGGTGGTTTTGCACGTGGCTGCAATGGTAAATTAGAAAGAGGGTTTAAAGGAGACTGCAAAGGGGGTATCGGGGGGGGGGGGGGTCAGTTTTGATACTTGCGGTCTTGAAAATAAACACATGCATATAAACGATTGTCTTTAATTTTTGGTTGGTCCCCCACATTTTTAAAACTGGTAGGCACTTTTGCCAATACCGAAAAAAAAAATCTTTATTACGTTGGAAAAGTGGTTGAAATATTCTAAATTCTTAACTGAATTTTTAACGTTATTTTCGATTTGATATAAAAATCACCCCCACTCCCTTTAGATGTGCTTCATGGCCCCCAGATTAATAACCAATGGTTTAGTGGAACAATTTGGCTTAAACTCAGAAACAAGGTCAAATGATACATTCGTTTATACGATTCTTTCATTGTTTTTATGTCTTCTGTCCACCGCTGAAGTGTGTCCCACATGTAAAGGTACGCCTGTATAATAAACTTAAATGGTTCAGTTGTAAAGAGCCTGGTTTTATCTCAAGTGTTGCTAAAAGTAATATTTACTACTTAGGAATTTATTTTCACTCTGTATCTGAAACGTGCACACGTCATGGTATAGATACAAAAAAGATCCGAAGAGTTTTTTGATGGATAGACCTTGAAACGTGACAACAAATAAAAACCCAACAAAACTAAGTATTGCGGCTGTTATTACCAACACACTAGCAGAAATATCCAGCTTGGCCCTTGGTAACGCTTTTATTTACTTCAAGCAGACGAAAATATAAAAACTCTAATTTTATTCACTCAGACTAAGCTTCTATTTAATTTAAAAATATCAAATCCAAATTTAAAAATTCCGTCTTACACATATTCGTGCACAGGGGCTACAAATATATACATTTCAGACCTCTGCGTGCTTTAGATATCGTGCAGAACTCATGACAGATAAACTCTTCACTTTACTAATATAGGCTGATACACACAGAACGCTAAGCTAAGATTTTATCTGCTAACGGTTTAGAAAAATAGCGGACCATATATTTAAATGTGCTGGTTCACACAGAAATCTAAGCCGCGCTATATTTTTTTCTATTGCTGGTCGGGCAATTTTTCCATCTCCCTTCTTGAGCCATCTTACGTTGCGCATGAGTATAACGCAGCTTGGGCTCCGTGTTGAACAGACGCAATGTTAGTTTGGTGAAAATAATTAAACAAGTGTTGAATTTTTGTTTTCAGTTTGTTTCACGTGTATTTAAGTAATGTTCTATTTAGATTTTATATTTAATAAGTGTTTTTATATAAAAATGGAAGCGTTAGTTGAACAAGTTAAACCTCAACCTTTTAATTTTTCTTCGTCTTCCAAAACAACCGATGACAGCTTCTTTTTTTATTCCTCAGTATTATCATCGGAGCTCAAACAAAACTTTTTGGAGAACGACATCATAACTAAACTTTACTGGAGCAGATCAGAAAGAAACAACCCTGAATTCTGGAGTTAAAGGAGGGACCATTGCTTAGTTTAGCTTAACTTAGCAATGAATGTGGAATCAAAGTGGCAAAGACTTAGCACTGCATAGCTTATATTAGTTTAGAATTCTGTGTGTATCGGCTTTAAAGATAAGAAGATAGATAGATACATTTAAAATGATTTGTGATATAACAGGATACAAAAAATAAAAGTTTGTGGTCGAAACACAATACCTCATACAGCTCGGATGACTTAGATGCCACTTGTGTTACAAGTAGCATAAATTATATACATTTATAGATAATATAATTTACAATAATTACCAACAAGTCTTTATTTTAAATTTAATTTCTCTAAAAGGCAATTCTAATTCAACGTAAAATTAGATAAACTTTCAAGGGTTAGGTTTCGGTCAACCAATCACCGAACCCTCCTCTACCACTGATTACATGCTTAACCCATTATACAAGATGTATATTACATAATAAATTACTTTATGACTGAGTTTGTTTTGAAATTTTACTAGTAATATTAATTAAAAATATATTTCCTGTATCCAAACTAATTTTTGTGAATTTCTGTTTTATTTTCTTTCGATTTTTTATACAATCATTTAGAAAAATCACTGGAATGGTAATCGATATGTGAATTTGATCTATTTAAAACCTTGATCTGCCTATTACGAGATTGACGCTCAATCCGTGTAACTTCTGAAGGTAGTTGACCTTAATTAAAACAATGACATATTAACCGTCAGTTTTATTAAAGCTCGCTTCAATGGCTGCAGGTCTAACGCGCTACTATCATGTTAGACTAGACTGCCGATGACGGGTAGATCAAGGTTCAAATCTCGGTTGGGTGTATTGAGGGCGGTTTTTCAAATTAGCTTTTTATTCTCTCTCCACGTGAAAGCGGGTACACTTTCTCTAAATATAGCCTTCTTAATCCCTAAAACAATTAGCCTAATTAGTACATAAGCGTATAATCTGAACGGGTAGAAAGACGCGGTGCTAAAAAAAAATACAATTTTGTTGAATAAGTATATCTTATTATATATTTATCCTTCCCTAGCACGCAATTCGCACAGAACCAGTTCATTTTGTGTGTATTTTAAGATAAACAAATGTTTCACAATATCTATCTCTCGATTGTGAGAGTCTACATTTCTAGAAGTTTAAACTCACGCAGCATCTTTTTGTTATGTTTCGGCTGTAAATTCTCCTCTCTGGTGCTTATTACGTTAACATGGTACGCGAAACACTTCCTGTCACGTGATTAAATTAGAAACCGGACATGTAAATTGTATTAGTTGGTTTTTGTTCATTCGTAGCAAGTGATTTGAATACATAAGTGCCAAATATAATTTCATGGCTGTGTTTTTCTTCTGGGGTAGATTGTACATGAACCAATGTTTTTTTTTTAGTGGAATCTAGGTCCGCCCTCCAATCCTCCACTAAGTTTGAGCGGGAAACGGGATGGTGGGAGATCACAACGTGTACTAGAATGGTAGAGAATGCTTTTTAGATGGTGAAGAATGTGAAACGACGTAGCTATAAGTGCATTTTACGATATTGATAGCAAAAGAAGGGGGATATGTATCGCCACCATCTTGGCAAATGTTTATATGCGCGCGGAAAAACAGGAAACAAATCACCGACGTTGCAGTTTGTCAGCCTGGCACGTGTTCTACCTACCTTTTCTCTCTCTAGCGTCTATACCCCTTCCACCCCTCAACGTTCCTTCCCACCCCTCCTTCAGTTCCCGCCATAACTCCCGCTCTAGCCACCCCTTAGTACTGCTAGAGTCAGACATATATCACGCTTTAGTAAGCCATAAATCTGTCGTGGTGGGGGCTAGGTAACGACACAGCATGGTATACTGTGTGCGTTGCTGCTTGGTACCGGGCGTCGCCGCACCGCGACGCTAACTTCCAGTAACAACCCCTTCCTCTTGGTAGTCATCTCGTCTGTATAGCCTCCCAATCCTTCCTTTTTTAGTATTTTCAACGTTTCAAAAACAAACAATCACCGAATATAATATATAGTGCTCATATTTTACAACATTAGATTATTGCTATGAACAACTTTGACAAAATGAAACATTTGTTTGAATAAATAGGCTTACTTAATAAATAATAAAAGAGAGAGATTGAAAGGAAAGTTAGCACCAAACTTTTTTGATAGACTTTTGAGGAAATCCAGTAATTGATTTTAAACATATTATCACAATTTGTTTGTATACTGATTTTTGAAGTCCTTTTAAAATACAATGCGCCCTTCATCTACCCGTAAAACCATTCTGTATGCTGCCCCTGGTACCAAGGAATAGACATACATGATATACATGGGGACATATATATTGTAAAACCCACTTTGTTGAGTATGTGTGCGCATCAAACATCAACATGCATCCTAGTACCGAGAGAGAGAATTTTCACCATTACAATATTCTCTCTGTATGAGAAAGTAAAAGGACAATTAATAGTTTATAGAGAATACATTTATTTTTTAAAACTTTCTTTTTTTGGCACTGTGCCTTAATACCAGTTTGGGCTATAAGCTTATGTACTAATTACACCAGTTTTTTTTAGGAATTAGAAGGTATATTTAGAGGAAGTGTACCTAAATTTGCCAGAAGGGAGAGTGGAAAACCATATTAAAAACACCCTCAGTTCACCCGACTCGGATCCGAACCTCAATCTCCCGTTATCGTAAATCTAGTTCACTGCAAGATCTATCTATTCAGTATCTATTCAGATACTTAAATGCTTATAATAGATTATAAATGTGGTAATGTAGAGTTATATCTAGATAATTTGTAAAAAAAAAACCTTTATAAACCCTAACATGAATAACATACAGATACTTTTAAACTGATTAAATAATGGTTGAAAAAAACATAATTAAAAATGTCTCAGTGAAAAACATTAAAAATTGATCTCCGCAACTGTTTATTTTCAACATTCTTCTTCAGAATAATTAATAAATTGTTATCACTGTGGAATAGAAAGCATGACGTGACAAACTGGCTCACTTTATAGCTATGAATCAAAAACAATTAGCGCACCACCGATGTGACACGTTAAATTAGTCCGGTGCACACAGGATGCTTTAATTTAATCCCAAGCATTGGGTGAGAGAGAGGGGCGGTGCAGGGGAGGGTAAGACGCCGTAATGTTGGTTGAATAGAATTAACGAATGAATCCTCTTGATGGCCACAACAAGAGAAGCGATGGATTGCAGAGATGAAGAGCCAACGTTGCTCGAGACAGATAGCGAGCGAGCTGTGTTCCATTAATTTACGAGTTCACTGCTCGCAACAACGGGCTTCGTTCGGAGACAGGCACAATACAATTTGATTCAGCGTCGGTGACGTCAAAATGTCATGAATCCTGGTCGACATTTAAACCATTCGAGTTTCTTGACAGTTCTTGAGGTTAGCGAGACTAACAACTCTAATATCGTAATAAGGCAGGCCCGGGGTTAGGCGGATAGAAAGTTAGTGGATGGTGGAAAGGGACTGAGAAGGAAGAAGAAATCTTGGGTAAGAAGGAAATTGAGAGGGGAAACAAAGAATTGAATAACTTTTTTTTTGTGGGATGTGGTTAGTAACTAGATTGTGTAAACAACAGTTTTATCTGTTCCAGTAGCAAAGCTATTATCAGTTTTTTTTAGCAGGTAAAGAGTCAAGTGAATATAAAGCATTTATATCTACAGGCTCACATGCCTTCTTGCCACCCATGACCTCTTACTGGTATTTACATACACTAGATCATCTACACCTAATTTCATAGCTGAGGGAACTGCAGGTTAAATGGAGAAAAGATCGATCATCGCTCTCTCTCTGTTACCAGTTGCCAAACCTTCTAGCTTCCGGTTGTGGGGAAATGAGGGGGAAGGGCTTACTTGAAAATCCCTCATTGTAAACAATGCGGCATGGGGAGGTTGAGGGGTTCAATTGATAGGCAAAAACATTTCCTATCGGTGTACAGCCTTTTCTAGAAACATTAACTATTTCCAATTTTTTTTTTTCAAGATTGAAGTTTATCTACTTTTTCTATTCCCCATGTAATTATGCTTAAAACTATTTTATGTACAAAACTTTTTTACTCATTATAAATATACAAACAAATATATTACAACATGCATTTTATACTAAATGCTATGAACTACTTTTCTTAATCAAAAAATTAGGAAGGTCACTATCAATATCAATCAAAGCTTTAATTTTCTTTAGGGTAAGTAATTCATTGTTACGGTAAAGTGAATGTACCTTTCTGCGAATTGCTGCTTGAGTAAAAGTGTCATATTTATCCAAACGCTTAATTTGAGTGCAGTTATTTCCTTTTTTGATTGGTGTCAGTAACTTTCCCTTAGTTTTGAATTCTTGTTTATTAGAGATCACTAACTTATAAGACACACCTGTAGCTTCTGCAGTCTGCATTGCCGCTTGATTTACTGAACAAGTTCAGTCTTAACGAGAATAGGTGTAAACTCTTAACACCATTGTCCTTTCTTTACTACTTAATATTTTCCTCTTAGAATGTAATTGTTTGTGACAAGTCGGAGATTCCATAATGTGTGTTATATTTTAACTGATAACAATACAGTATTATTCAAAAAAAATATATTAATATACACATAAAACAATAATTCCGCAACCTTACTGAAAAAAAACCCACCCAACCAACCTATACACACAAAATCTTAACGTGATCAATAACAAATATCTATCTACACAGAGTACTAATAAAATATGTGTTTATTTAGTTAATGTTTTTGAGCTAGTTATTAGGAACACGAGACTCGGACTACTCTAACTTTACGACTGTGCTGGAAGAAGAAGCCTCAATTATTGGCAACAACGACAGCCCAGAGTTGCCAAATTTGATATACATTTGAAGAAAAGACAGATCACAGAAAAATAAAGAATGACAACACTGTTGCTCAGTAGTAAGCATGCAGTTTTTCCCTCAGCAATGAAATTAGGTGTACTTGACCTGTGTAAACAAGCAGTTTACTTTCCAGTCCAGTATTTGAGAGAGTGAGGGGGCTTTGATGCTTTATGTTGGTTGTTCTCTAGATATTTGATGGTTTATATTATTCGCTTCGGTAGTCGAATGGTACCATATGCCACTCTCACAATATACTAGACTGATGATGATGGGGCTTGAATCCCGGTCAGGTCTACTGAGGATAGTTTTCCCTAAATTGTTTCCCACCCTCCCTTCACGAAAATGCGAATACACATCTAAAAATTCAACTTTCTTCATCTTTAGAACATTATCTCAATTAGTACATGTGTTTTACCTAAACGGGAAGTAAGATGTGATGTTAAAAATAGTTTAATGATCTATTTAAATTAATTATTTTAAATATAACTCATATTTGTAATATTTATTTATGAATCATGTCCAATAAGTGAAGTAAAAACACCAGTATAAGGTGTCTTTAAATTTACAGAGACCATGGATGTTTGTGAAAAATCTAGTATGTGTTATAGAAACAAAAGACGCAAAGTATGCACCATTATTAAAAATGGTGGCGTCTATAGAAATATAAGGATCTGGAATAGAGTTGGTACACATTCTTGAAGTACAATTACAACCAAATTTTTCTTATTTACTTTGCCAAAATCTGAGCATGCAATATAGCAAATGTAGTTTTAATTATTTTTTCCAAAGAAAGTCTATTAATTTGTGACTGTTAACAAAAAAAAGTAAACCAAGTACTAAAACGTATGAACATACACTTAAAAGACTACAGGATTTAGAAAATATCACGCCATTAACTTGCTTCATTAGCCTGCCTTAGCACTCGACCACTATAAACGAGCCTTAACTGTATGTAGTTGCGTACAATTTATCAAATAATAGTCTTTGTCAGTTGGCTTAGGATTAAATAAATTATTAATACGAACCTCTTATCGTAAAGGGCATTTTTAGCTTCAACATATTTGTATTTTATTTATTTAAACTAGAATAGATTTTTTTAAATTAAATCTTATACCATTTTTAAAGCATAACCACATAAAATTACATTTTTCAAATTAGTAGGATTCCTTTTCCATTAACAACACAACCTA